>JAVRXN010000009.1:92028894-92418170 GCA_033556935.1 Timema podura
CTTAACTTTTGAGGAGAAAGCAGCCTTTTTTAGAAGCTCTCGTTTGTAAAGCATTTTTAAGAAAACAAACATCACTTCTACAAAAAAAAAAAAAGCATCCAAAGAGTTATTTTCGTAGGTTCGTATTTAAATAATGTAAAAACGCTTAAAAGAAAAAACCAATATTGTGACAACAGCTTAAAACATGGTCTTGCCGATCATGTGATCCGACAAATGAATACATAAGAGTAGATTTGGTAACTTTTGCTAGCTGTCAGCTACCACCACTTCTACACTGGATAGACTATATTTATCGTTCTAAGCCCAAGAGGAAAATATTATGTCAAAATGGTACAGTTTCTTTAATAACTGTTGCATTGGATTGGGAATTGTATTACTTTAATAAAGTTCGAAAGTCCAATTTTCATAAAAAGAGCCTTACCTGACAGCTAGAAAAGCTACTGGATCTACTTTATACTTTTATAAATATTACCAATACTTATAAAATAACACTAATAATACAGTAAAATGTTACAATTGTTGGACATAAAAAAAATTGGTTTATATTCTCTAAAAGGCTCTCGCTATGATGATTGGACTGTACATTCAGAGCCCTCAAAATGTGATGCGTTGTACATAATTATGAAAGCCTACAGACTCCTTCAATGGAACAAGGACAAAGGTCCATAATCACTATAATTATTATTATTATTATTATTATTATTAATATTAATATTAGCACCACGTCTTACTACCCGTTCGGGTTATACGCACTTACGCTAATGTGTAATGGTAGGGTGATTGTGAGATGAAATGGAGGACATTCAGTTTACCGTGGGATCATCCGAACCACGGTAGAGGCCTGGCATTCCTCACATTCACAAGTTGTGATTAATACACGTCTTGTCAGAGGTGAAGGAAGGGTTTGGCATTCAGATAAATCTGTGCCAGGACCGAGGATTGAACCCCGGACACTTAGCACAGAAGTCAAACACCTTACACCTAGATCGCCAGGTCACCTTATGATCACTATAGTATAGTCAGTTGTTACCAAGTATAAGGGGGTGAGGATTCGAATCTTGGCCGGGTGTTCTGAGGGCCGATTTTTTCCTAAATGGTTTCTTACCTTCCTCCCACGCAAAGGTAAAGGCAAAATCATCTTCCTTTTCATTCCATTAAGATGGCGATGTATGGAACGCAAGAAAGCTTTAATTTAATTTTTTTTGTCAAAATAAATCAAATATTGCTTCAGTAGAAACATAAGAGTTTCATTTTATTCACATGATGATATTAATAGTTATTGAATACATCTCGGGGGTATCCTGAAAGGCGGTTTTTCACCAGACTGACACATAAGTTCTAATGTTTAGAAACAAAACCGAAACGCTTAATTCCACCAAACCTACAGACTGAAAACAAGTTGCAGTTTTTTTTAGTTAATTTCCACTACATGGGCAGAATAGTCATGACCAGGGTCCGGAATTAAATGACCAAAAAATGATCAAAAAATGAACTATAAAATGACCTATAAATTCTAAAAAAAATCACTTAAAATTTACAAAAAGTGACCTAAGAATATGTATAAAACGCGTAATGAATGCACACGACTGATCCAAACACACACTTTACAAATATAAACTAAAAATTAGCCATGCAATGAAAGGTCTAAACTCGGGCATCCTGCTGAATATATCATTAATTTTATAAAATCTGCCCCCCTACCAATGCAGCCCCTTCCAGCCAAGTATTGCAGTGTCTCATCAGGTGTGTGTATTTTATAGCAAAGAGGATACAAATTGCAATGCTTTCATATGTTTCTCATTCCGACCACTCTTGGTTGGTAACATTATGTTTGAGTCATTGTGTCTTTATAAAATATTGTTACTATTGAAAAATATTCTTATTCAAAATAAAGCAAACAAAAAAAAGTCCTAAAATTCCAAAATGACGACCAAAAATAGAATAAAATAGAATTTATGTACAGATGAGAATTGTCTCTATTGGACTAAAACAAATGACATGACATCAAAATCCGGGCTCTGGTCATGACCGCCGAAGAATTGTTCATCATTGGTTGTGGGCTTTTCTTAATTCGGGAGCCGAGGAAATGTGTGAATGCGGAGCGCCTGTACTAGGCAAACCGCTTAACAATACAGTATTCATATTGCATAGCTTTCAGGCGTGTAAAGAAATAATGGACTTTAGAAGGAAATATAATGGAAAATTGCAAACTATTAGTGTCCTCCACAGAAAAATAATGTAAGCTATGTTGTGGATTAATAGTCTAAAACTAGCTTACTTATACTAAATAAACTATTTTTTAAACTTGGTTTACCCAGAAAGGAGATTCACCTTGCTTGTTTTCACTATGGTGCAGTTTATATGATAGTGCCTTAGTGGATTCCAACAAGGTAAGGTTGTAAGCCTTCGCAGTAAATTGAATGAACACCTCATTTATTCTAAAAGGTAGCAGTATTACCAAGAGAGATTACACCATGGTCCTGTATTATAGGCTGAGCCGAAGCAGAACCATGTAAGATAAGTTTGCCACCTTTCCTGGTAAATGAAGGGTAACTTGCAAGAAAATAACTATTGTATTATTTGTTTGTTATGATGACAGTAATAAAATAATATAATTTGTTTTATTTCCTCTAAGGTTTCTAAGAAATAACAGAACTGAAGCAAAATCAGTTTGATTGTGACTGCTAACATCATTTCATTACTGGACTTATCAATAAGTCTCCACCCAGTACCCACACCGGTGGTCACGAGGTTTACGGCGTCAAGCTCATAGCAGAATGGATTACCGGTCAAGGGAAGTTCGAGGTTCGGATCTCGGTGAGTCATAGTAGGGGTAGTTTTCAACATATGATTTATCATTCTGGTTTTCCTATGATCATTTCAGGTAAATGTGGGTGCATTTCTTCTAAACAAACGTTTTCATACCTTCCCTGTATTTTAAACCGTTAATGACTTAGGTGTTGTAAACCACATCGGTGGTCACGCGGATAAAAACGCCAGACTTATCTAATCTGATTTGCCGATCACAAGAAATTTGGGTTAAAATCCCGGGGAATATACCGAGGGAGTTTTTTTCTAATTAGTTTCTCACTCTATATAAATGTAGGTATATTTTCTATAAATTCTATCTTGCTCATTTCTACCATATCAGCGTAATTAAAATGATTATACATGGATGGGTGATAAGATGCATTGGATTTTTCCCCCTGTGTATCGCGTTTTATTAGATTAATGAGCTAGGAATGAAGAAGGTATATTTTTCGTAGAGGGAGAGTGGGAAAAAATATTTAGTAAAATACATTCTTTGTACACCCAACCGGGATTCTATCCCCAATCACCCTATCATAGATAGCCCAGATTCAAGTCTATTGCGAGAGTGACGCCTTTAAGCCATTCTAAAACCAAAGTGGGTAAAAAATAACAAAATAGTTTGTTAAAAAAAAAAATAATTTTTAAAAAAGCATTGAGGGGAAAGTATTTCTTACTCACCGAGTACATCCCCTGAACTATCTTGCATCTTGCAAGACACAAAGGCTGGGTCATTACAGTCCATCTAATAATTCATTAAGTTCAATGTTTCGTGCCACGCGTGGGTCGACTAGACAAAGAACTAGACCAACCTAGAGGACACGCTCTATTCCGTGAGAACACACTGAGCATCAGAGGGAGGGTATACTAGTACAATCTCGGAGGAACTGGGGAAGGGATGGACTAGTTTTTTTTAGCACTGCGCCTTATTATTATTATTTTATTTATTAGCACCGCTTCTTACTACCTATTCGGGTTATAAGCACATGCAATCATTACGTTAATGAGTTAAGGATGAGAAAGATTGAGGGAAAGGGAAAACCATTTAAGAAAAACCACTCTCAATACACCCGACCGCGATTAAAAACCCTATCTACCCGTCACCGGAAGTCTAATCTATTGCAAGAGTGACGCCTTAGACCATGCGACTACCGAGGCAGGTTGCGTCTTACTACCGTTCGGTTTGTATGCGTATGTACTAATTTAGCTAATTAATGGTTTTAGGGATAAGGAAGGTTATATTTATAGCCGCATTTACGTAGATAGAGAGTGGAAAACCATTTTGGATAAACCACTCTCAGTATACCCGACCGTGATTCGAACATCGATATCCCCGTCATCAACAGTCTTGTCTACTGCGAGAGTAGCGCCTTAGATCGTGTGGTCACCGAAGTTGGTAGAGTGGTCTACTATCGCCGCATTTGATCGGCATTGTTAGGAGAAATTAACTTTTTATACTATTAGTGTGAGTCCAATCATATGAGATTTAATTATTTTTCTTAGCACCGCGTCTTACTACATGTTCACTGCTCAGGTTATACGCACATGTACTAATTACAGTAGCGAGCTAGTAATGAGGTAGGTTAAATTTAGAGGAAGTGTAACTGCATTTGCGTTAAGGGAGAGTGGAGAACTATTTAGGGGAAACTACCCTTATTAGACCAGACCAAGATTCGATAAATCAGCACTAAACTTTAAAAAAATTTTTTATCTTGGACAGGTGCGCCATACTGTGATTTATTTATACTTAATCCGTGCAAATACCAGTGCAGTTTCTCTTAACTATCCTACGTATCCTTACTCAAGGGTATATATATCAGTGACATGCGTGCGTGTGTGTGTGGGAGGGGGGCACTCTCAATTAGTGATACCTAATTAGTTATGATATATTGAAAACATTTTAACACCCCCACCCTCTTACCCAACAAACATTTTCCCCAACACTCCCCTAACCCCAATACTCTAGGTCAGCGGTTCCCAAAGTATGCTCCGCAAAGCATCTCCAAGTGCTCCACGAATAGATTAGAATTAAAAATAAATAAAATGTGACAAGATAGCAAAACTATGAATTTATGCGTCCTTGAACTGTGTACAGTTAAGTATTGGGTAGAAATTATTTATAGACTGCACGCGGCGAAATCAGACAGAGAGACTAGAGGGTGCCAGTTCACCCCGTCTCTCTGAGAGCTTCGCCGCACTTTCAGATACGATTGTTAGCTTCGACACCTTTCCAGAATTGCATATTAAAAACTCTTGTTTCTTCGCACCTTCAATTAGTATACAGTCGAGAGTCGAAATAAATCAAGTAACAGTGTAATGTTATTTATTTGAATGTCGGAAAAGCCAACATTGTATTGGAGCAGTATGAGTGTTTGAATGATTTTACATCAGATTCTGCGGTAAAAGAGAATTTTGAAACTAAGAAGTCACTATCAGAATTTTGATGTCAGCTACGAGACGAATTTGAAGTTTGTCAGCTAGAACGAAAATAATCCTTCTTCCCTTTGCAATAACTTACCTATGTGGATCAGAATTCTCTGCCTAAATGGCTACTTAAACAAAAGATCCCGGCTCAATGCAGAGCCAGATATTTGGTTGCAGCTGTCCCAAATTCAACCAGATATAGCCACATTGTGCAGATCAAAACATAGCAGTCCTATCCCTTTAATTGGAATTTTAAGTTCGCAGTCTATACTTTATCATTTTTTTTAATGCCAAGTGACTTTTATTTTGCATCCATGAAATGGGTTTTAGCACTATTTTATGGGTAACATATTGCGGATTTACCATACCTGTTTTGAATTCGTTATCAAATGTGTTGGGTTAGGTTAGTTTATGTTTTTTGATTTTTGTTTTGCGTTTAAGTTCCTTATTTCTCTGAAATTAAGGGAGATAATAACATTTATGATGAAATAAAACTTGATGTTTAACATGCTCAAATGCTTAAACATTAGTTTCCATCCTGAATACTGCTGTAATTCGGTTTAGTATCTCTCTATGTAGAGTCTATGTGAAAATATCATCACTCTTATACCAAATACACAAAATTGTTTTGAGAAAACGATATTTAAAGTTACAATTTCCAATGGCTTTCAATAGGAAAAATTAAGTTTAGATCAAAATTTAAGTTATTTAGGAATCTAAAAAAATTCGTGCTCTTACTATACAATAAAATATCGACTAACAACTTTAAAAAATGCAGTTAGGTAAATATAGCAATTTCGCATCAAAGCAACTATAGTGCTCCGTGACAAATTTCTCTCCTGAAAAGTGCTCCGCGATTCAAAAAGTTTGGGAACCGCTGCTCTAGTTCATCTCTCAGATCGAGCGGTTTAATATCAGTTTGGTCACCCCCCCCGTTATAAATTTGTAGATACGCCCCTATCGTGAGTATCCCTTGTGTATATACTCGTACTAATTAAAACCTAAGGCAAAACACAATGTCTCATCACATAGCAAATTAATATCTGGGTCAGTGTTTCCCAAACATCGGTATGCATACCAACTAAGGTATGCGAAGCCCCACCGAGTTTTAATAATAGTACATTGATTGAAATAATAAGTCTGATAAATGAGCTAAAGCAGGCTTCAAATATATCTATAATGGACTTTCATAAGCCTTTATTTTCCAATGCTAGTGGCTTTGTTTAGGTTTCCACCATATATTTTTATTAACATTTGAAATTATCGTTTATATTTTACACAAGATAAAAGATATTTGCTTACTTTTTTTAATAATAAAGTGCTGGAATGGATACATTGATTAAGTCATGATTCTGAAAAGGATGCGTGACTTGAGAAGGTTTTAAAAAAACACCTTAACTAAGTAATATTGATAACACAAACATGTGTGGTAAGACTTAGCGATCGAAACAGGGACTACTTGATATATAGTTATGAGAATTGTAATGAACTAAAATATTAACGGTTTAGGTGGCCGCATACTCTCGTGTTATACTACTAGACTGCCGAAGGTGGGGAAATCTGAGTTTGTTTCCAGTCGGATGCATTGACGGTAGATTTCCCTAGATGGGTTTTAACTCTACCTTCATGCAAATGCGGGTGCAATTCTTCTAAATTAAACCTTCCTAAGCCTTAACACGTTAGTTTAAGTAGTACACAGATGAATAATCCGAACGGGTAGTAAGACGCGGTGCTTTAAAAAACTAAAATATTAGCACTTCAACATAGGCTATATTACATATTCAAATTGATTATATCAATAAATAGGCCCTATTAATATTCCTCTATAAAATATAACACTCATTATTGAGTTCCTTCTTCAAGCACTCTTAATCTTAAACAGATACAAATTAAAAACACACAAAAAAGTTACATTTCACTTCGGCACTGACTACCTAATTACTACGACAGTTAATCATCCAGGGAGAACAAATGGAAATCTTTAAGAATCATTCTAAAATAAGTGACCTCACCGAAATTGTTTTTCACTCTTCCTCCCCGCAAATGCAGGTACACTTCCTATAAATTCAACCTTTCTCATTTTCAATTAATTTCTTTAGTTAGAATATATGCGTATTACCGGAACAGGTTGTAAGACACGACGCTAAAACAAAATTAAGTTCACAGAGGAGATTATCACAATTAGACCTATTACAAATTATTATTTTAAAAATTAGAATTAAAACATCTGCCGAAAGCTTTTGAGAAATGAGGAATATCCCCACTTTTAAAAAGACAAATGAATCAGAATCGTGATACAATATTTGAAGTTCTATTGTAGTTTTATAAACTTAAAAAGTCGGGTAATACTTAATAAAATAGCTTCAAAGATCGAAAAGAGCTTGATATAATAAAACAGCTTTATATCCCTACCAGTTGGTGGGGAATTCAACATTTCTCTTGATTTTCGGGTTTAATTTAAGCACGTGCTAAAATGACATAGCATGTAAATTAAATTGGCATGTAATATTTGACAAGTCGATGTTTTCTGCTCCCGAGTCTTGCCTTCTATCTTCACCTCGCACTGGTTTCACACAACTCACCTCACTTGCTTGACTAATAATAATAAATTACGAGTAGTATACTATCGAAATGGGTTCATTCTAAAATGACCTTTACAGAACCCATACTACGGCCGATTAACCGGGTAATTAAATACAAAACCCGCCTCGGTGGCGTAGTTGGCTAACGCGTTAGTTTCGTGTTGAGCTCGACTGCCGAGGATGGTGAGATCGAGGTTCAAGTCTCGGTCGGGTGAACTGGGTTTTTTTTTCATAAATGGTTTTCCACTCTCCCTCCAAGCAAATGCGGGTTCACTTCCTCTCAAATTCAACCTTCCCAATTCCTAATCCATTAGAGTAATTAGTACTTAAGCGTATAACCCAAACGGGTAGTAAGACGCGGTGCTAAAATAATAATAATAATAATAGGCCTAATAATAATAAAAATACCCGCCTCGGTGGCATAGTTGGCTAACGCGCCAGTCGTGTTGAGTCAGACCACCGAGGACGGGGAGATCGAGGTTCGAATCTCGGTCGGGTGAACTGGGGGTGGTTTTTCCTAAATGGTTTTCCACTCTCCCTCCACGCAAATGCGGGTTCACTTCCTCTAAATTCAACCTTCCCAATTCCTAATCCATTAGTGTAATTAGTACTTAAGCGTATAACCCGAACGGGTAGTAAGACGCGGTGCTAAAAAAAAAAAAAAATTAAATACAAGATTACGTTTGAAACAGGAAACGTATCGAAGTTTGGTTTTCTGCGTTCTTCACTTGCAGGGTTGACACTTCTTTTTTTTAACACAAACATTCCTGTGTTATGTGTAGTTTTTATGCAAAAAAAAAGACTATTTTTGGACCAAATAAATAAAATATTGCTTCGGTAGAAACATTTAGTTTATTTTTCTACTCACAGTAATCTCGAATAGGTCCTGGGGTAAAATTAGCTTGGCAATGCCCATGGTATGTATATATTTTTTAAACTGTTGGCTACTATGTGTAGAAAATTAAATTATATGTTTCTAATGAAGTAGTATTTTATTTATTTGGCAAAAAAAAGGGCATAAAATGTTCAAAAAACATGGACCTCAACTTTCCTTCCCTTGCATTCCATCTTAAATAATGTTCTGATTACTGTCACCTGGGCAAGTGGAACAGATCCGCAACTATCATTAGTTCTCACTTATCCGGAGAATCCGTTCTCTTGTTGAATGTGACAGTATTTCTGTGAAAGAGGGGGAGGTTCCTATTATCTCCGGCAATTAATTCTCGAGGCTGATCTTGAGTAAACTCCGATATTGTCTAGCCTTCTTTCTTCGCGTCCTTCTTCGGTAGGCGGACGCGGAGTATTTCATCTGAAGAGCTAGAGATATTTCAGAAGAAAGTAATATATGTTTGTAACCCTGTTCAAAATAATCTCTTGCTATAAATCAAACGTAAAAAGCAAAATTCTATCTTTATTATATTAATTTTTTGCTCGTTTTAGATATTTTCTAAGATCAATTAATAGTCTTCTTTTTTTAATGTAGCACATTCTTTTTAAGAGATTCTTATAGGCCTTTAATTAAATGGTAAAAGTTGGAATTTTAGCTTCCAATTTGAATTCTTCCATCTTTACTCACTTTTAACAGTCACCCAAATTGCTTTACAAAGAACACAATAATGAAGGATTGCTGTGACACATGAACGAGATTAAATAACACGTATGTAATAATATTGAATAACCATACCAGTGGGTACGTTGTCTAGGCCGTTGATCTACCATAGTACTTTATCGCCATCGATAAAAAGGATAGGGCTCGAATCCCGGTAAGGTGCACTAAGGTTAGTTTTCTCGTGGAACTTATTTCTGTGGATTTCCCATCCTCGCCCAAATGCTGATGCGGGTGCCCTTCCTTTAACCTTTTTCATGTCGTCCCCATAGATCAGGTAGGCGTCACGCTCGTGTTAGACTGGTCTACTAAGACAGGAAAATTAAGGTTCAAATGCGGTCATGTGCATTGAGGGTGATTTTTCTTAAATGGTTTCCTGTACGCCTTCCAAGCAAATGTGGGTAGATTACTTCTAAAACGCTTCCTTTTTATTCCTTACCCCATTAGAGTAATTATCATTTATGCGTATAACATGAAAAGGTAGTTGGACGTGGTGATTTAAAAAAAACTTGTGTTGACCAAACTAATTTAAAAATCAATAACAAATATAATTCAGCGTGAAGATAGACACGGATTTAAAAAACAACTTTGTTTTCAGTTTAGCACCCTTCTCTCAGTGGGTAGTGAGTATGTTTGTGATTAAAACCGAGGTTTAGTTACCAGGTAAGATCTAAAAATGTGGGACTTCCCGTTACACAATAATAAATTGATGGACGTGGGACTGGTTACTGTTTATGTTCTGTAGTTTTGGTTTGTAAGTCACAAGCTGATAGTGAGTTAGCTTAAAAAAAGTGCATGTTCAAGTCCCTTAACCTAATAATAATCTTGTTATAATGCGAATAAAAAATTTTAGTTTCATTGATAATATACTATAGAACACTATAAATTAAGTCTAAACCCTATTTTACGGCTTCACCACAAACAGAGCTCTGAAATAACCAATGAAATTATCGTTATAAAATCCCCTTTTATCATTTTGTGAGGTTTATTTTCAGGTTCAATGGTAGACTGATCTTCTCTCCATATAAAACGTGTAATTATGACGAAAAAAAAATCAAGCCCTAGCCCCCAAATAATTTACCCCACCCTCTTTCCCCAATCCCTCTTCAATCCCTTCGTTTTGATTGCCCCGCGCCTGGTAATCTGTTTTCAATAAAATGCTCGTTCAACTCAAACCATTGGTTAAAGAATATAAAATCTCCACTCGGATTTCGGATCGATTTGAGTTTATTTTGTTGCATAATACATTGAGGTTTTTCACCGTTTATGGACAATAGTCGGTTATTTTTATGTTCAACTAGAATTCATGAATATGAACTGAAGTGTTTGGATGCCCTTGATGATTTAATTTAGACTAAAAGAGACTTATTTTACACATTTCCAGAATGTACGATCAAGTGAAATTGTGACTAATACAATAAGATTGTAACACTCTCATCCCCGTTATAAAAGTCAACTACTGGTCTAGATGGGCCCTGGTTCTATCCCAAGTAAGACCTAAAATCGCCCTTGTAGACAGATAGTCCAATTTTCACAGGAAGAGCTTCTTAGAAAATACAAACATTTTGGTGTCATCATTGATATCATTTTACTATACTATTAGTGTTGTTTTCTAGGAATGTATTGTTATCTATGTACATATAATATCAAAAGTGACAGTTTCAGATAATATGACTTGACGTATGAATAAATTAAAGTCGATCAAGTAGCTTATCTAGCTGGCAGATGAGGAACTTCCTATGAAAAATTACACTGTGGCATATTTCTTAACCATAGAGATCATTGTAAATTAATTGATGTTCTGTCCTAGGTTAAATTAACTTGTTAGCTGTGTGATATATTTATTATATATATATATATATTTATATATATATATATACAATATATATTTAGTGCCGCGTTGAATACCTGTTAGGGATGTACACCTGTGTACTAATTACACTAATGTATTCAAGATTTTGAAGGTTACATTTAGGGGAAATGTATCCAAATTTGCTTGGAAGGAGAGTGGAAAACCATTTTGGAAAAACTCCCTCAGTACACCCGACCAAGATTCGAACCTCGATCTTCCAGTCTTCGGCATTATACTACTATAAAGCCACATGGCTTACTCACTCACTCACTGACATTAATGTTTACCCAATTCCAGATGAGCTAGAAACTTAAAATTTGGCAAACTTATAGCTTCTAGCCTGTAACCGACGGGAAAATTACAAAAAGTTAAAAAAAAATTTAACCTCTGAAAAGAATTCAAAATGGCAGAGCAACTTTAAAGTCGGTTGCAGACCTTTCTTTGGAGGTCTCTTGTGGCTAAACGGTAAGACCTATCAAAAAGCTGATTGCACCAGCAACTACGGATTTGATGGGTAGAGCTAGATTTTTTAAATTTTAGGTAAATTTTGCACATTTTCCACATATTTTTTAATTTTTTGACACAATTACGGGACAGCTAGAATCATAAAATTTGGCAGGCATAGTGCCACATCCAACTACCATTAGCATGCCAAATTTGATTACTGGGAGTTTGGGGGTGGAACCCCCAACGAGCAAAGCGAGTTCTAGTATATTGCGAGTGTAGCACGTCAGACATCGTATAATGTTACCCACATTTGTGGGCGTATGGACATACACGTTAGTTTCGTTTAGTCTAGTCTGCCAGTGACGGTGAGGTCAAGCCTCGAAACCCGGCCGACTGTAGTGAGATTTTTTAACTCTGCCTCCACGCAAATGTAAGTACTTTTATTCTAAATTATACCTCTATCCCCCCATCCCCATAATATGAATACATGATTCACCAGGTCGGTTAAAAATACGCAAAGCAGCACCAAAAAATGTAGTTCATTATCTGTAAGTAATAATAAATATAAATAAATAACTCCAATAATCCTCTCCAATGTGGTTCTTACTTTCTTGTCAATTCAGAACTGAAATTATAACCGCAAATAAAAAAAAGTGGAGGGAGCTGAAAGGGGAATATCACTAAATACAAGAGAAGGTAATCATCATAACAAAGCTTTGTTCTTTTGCTTATTTTCTATAAGACTACGTCAAGGTTATGCTTCTACTGACCTCTAATCCTTTTTACAGAATAAACAAAATATGTCTGTGTGTGCAGCGCAGCCCTTCGGGAGAAGACCCAACTTAATAAATAATAATAAAAACATCCCCCTCTGTATCAAGGGAGGATTTAATTAAAACTATTCTAAACAGCACCACAAATCCAAAGAGCACACAGGATAAAATACAATAATCTTTTAGACCAACAAAACTGACTTATTATTATTATTATTATTATTATTATTTATTATTATTATTTTATTATTATTATTATTATTATTATTATTATTATTATTATATAGTAAAAATAATATCAAAAGAAAAAGAATCCTGGTAGAAAGGACTTTTATATTTTTAGAAAATACAAGCATATTTTTTTCAAGCAAACATTGACAATATTATACTGCCTATACTATTAGCAGGGGTCCATAATTTGATGACATTTCATCTTTTTATGTTACAGCGCAGACAATGCTCATAATATGTACCTGTAAATAAACTTTGTTCGTGATCCCCTAGTCATGGAAATTAATATATTGTTTTTTTTACGTAATATTTTATTATTTTATCTCGTTTCCAGGCATTTATGTAGAATATAATTATATTATTATTATTATATTATCGATGTTTATTAAATGCATGAATATTCAAACTTAAAAATTTTCGCCACACAATTGTCGGACTGAGAAGATAATGTAGGTTTAAAATTAATTTTTAACACTATTGCTTTTGATGCAAATATTTATAAATTGATGTTCATGCTTTGTTTTTAAAGGCTATCAACGCATTGCAGATTTTTTTTAGTTTCCAAATGTAATATGTTTATTTAATTTAGTCGTGTGCATTAATTCTGTTTATTCGTTCACTTGTAAATTTAATGTAATTTTTTTTAGAATAGTTACTGTGATTTTATTGGTCGTTTTTGGGACAGATTTTAAGGTGCCGGTCATCAAAATTCGGGGTTTGATTACTTATGTTATTTCCTAGGTATTGACAATGTTGAGACCATCTTTGTGATCTAGTGGTCAGAGTTCCTGGCTATATATCCAGAGGTCCAGTAGTCAGAGTTCCTGGCTACAGATCCAGAGGTCCAGGAGTCAGAGTTCCTGACTACAGATCCAGAGGTCCAGGAGTCAGAGTTCCTGGCTATAGATCCAGAGGTCCAGTAGTCAGAGTTCCTGGCTATATATCCAGAGGTCCAGTAGTCAGAGTTCCTGGCTACAGATCCAGAGGTCCAGTAGTCAGAGTTCCTGGCTACAGATCCAGAGGTCCAGTAGTCAGAGTTCCTGGCTACAGATCCAGAGGTCCAGTAGTCAGAGTTCCTGGCTACAGATCCAGAGGTCAGTAGTCAGAGTTCCTGGCTACAGATCCAGAGGTCCAGTAGTCAGAGTTCCTGGCTACAGATCCAGAGGTCCAGTAGTCAGAGTTCCTGACTACAGATCCAGAGGTCCAGGAGTCAGAGTTCCTGACTACAGATCAGAGGTCCAGTAGTCAGAGTTCCTGGCTACAGATCCAGAGGTCCAGTAGTCAGAGTTCCTAGCTACAGATCCAGAGGTTCAGTGTTCAATCTCCAGGATTTCCAGATTTTTCTGTAAAGCAGTGGATCTGGAACGGGGTCAAATTCGACCTTATAAGGACAAATGAAGAGCTACTTGAATGAAAAAAAAAAAAAAATAGTGGCTCCGATCTAGAAAACTGAGAATAACAGCTGGAGGGTTCTTGGTGCTGACCAAATAGCACCTTTTATCTGCAGAAGCAGCAGACGGCAGCCGCTCGGTCGGTATAGGTCGATCTCGGGCTGACGCGATGGAGTTATTTTTTATTGATAAAAAGTGACAGCTGAAGATCATATGATATAACGTATGAAAAAGTGATGGTGTCTTTCTTTTTAACACCACGTCTCACTACCCATTCGCATTATACCACTTACAGGCATATATAGTAATCACGCTAATAGGCTGGTTAAATTTAGAGGAAGTGTGACCACGTTTGCGTGGAGGGAGAGTGGAAAACCACTTAGGGAAAAGCCTCAGTACACCGTCATAGGTAGTCCAGTCTATTACATAAGTGACGCCTTGGAGCTTAGAGCATTCGACCACCGAAGGGGGTAAAGTGAAAGTACAGTAGCCCCATGGCTTCTTTGGTGCTGACTGAAAGCTTACAGCTGACAGCTGACGACTTTGAAAAGCTACCAGACCAAATTATGTCTCCCTACGCCGAACCATATGATCTGCAAAAAACATGTGTTTAGCAGCTGTCACTTCTGACAGTCAAAATTTAGGTATATACCTAAATGTTGACTGTCAGAAGTCAGCTTTGAACTGTCAGTCAGCACCAAAGAAGCCATGGGGTTACTATAGGTCTAGAAACATTCCAAGTTGTCAGATAACCCTTCCTATAAAACTGGACTGGAGTCTTGGTTTGCATCTGGGGCAGAGTGGGTCAAAGATCCACCCTCAGGGCGGAGGCACGCTATCCTAAGTTCCACCGGGGGACGTTATGTGGTGAGAGTTTGATGACATCTTTTCGTCTTGACCGACCAATGATGGAGCGGTTTTAGAGGGAATCAGCCGCTTCTAAAAGTTTCACGAAGGCCAAGAGGGACCAGTAAGAAAAGCAATCCCAAAAGTGGGGCGCACGACACAAGTCCCTTCATGAGAAGTTGAACTTTTTTTTGGACTGATCTGAAAGCATCTCAATAAACCAGCACTGTACCCCTCCCTTGGAACCTATATCTCTTTGTCGTTAGTTGGGGGGGGTTAGAGCGTATAAGGTCCAAATGCTCGAGAGTTTTTGGCTTTCACTGTCCATCATTCCACTCCCCATCATTCAAACGTTACAAATACATATGAACAAAAATGTATAATGTTTCAAACTAGTCTGATTCCTTAACTTAGTTTTTATTTTCTATTCTGCACCTTTTAAGACCCCGTCTCACCACACGTAACTTAGATAGATGTAGTAGGATTTTGGTAGGAAGGACCTTTTAAATAATACAGACTCTTTTTTAGGTCAAAAGTGATTACATTTCATTTTAGTATTAGTTTTACGTCATAGGTATTGATATTAAATATCAAAAATGACAGAACATTTTCAGCCCCAAGTTAAAAATGTTGCGACACCAGTTTGACATGATCCCTCAACAATATAAATATCAGATAGTATTTATATAACTGTTCGGCTGTAGAGGGTGAAAATATCCTAAACCAGCCATACCCGCCGATATTTATGATGATGATTCTTATATCTTTTTAGCACCACGTCTTACTACCTGTTCAGGCTATACATACATTAATTACGCTAATGAGTTAGGGATGAGGAAGTTTGAATTGAAAGAAAGTGTACCTGCATTTGCGTGGAAGGAGAGTGGAAAACCACCTATGAAAAACCATCCCCATTACACCCGATTGGGATTCTAACCACTATCTCCTTATCATTGGCGATATAGTCTATTGTAAGAGTGACGCCTTAGATATGCGGTCACCAACCCATGGTCCACCGACTTATTGTATCTGGCCCTCAAAAGACTTACCAAACAAATAATATGTATCCAAAGAAATAGACTAATAACTAACTACTCTATGAGAAATGTATATTATAAAATTTTTGGTCGATATTTTTTTCAAACCAACCCACCAATTATTTTTTAACCCATAAGGCCCGCGATGTCAAAAAGTCTGCTTATAATTGCCTTAGACCATGTGGCCACCGAAGCAGGTTATCATTACTATTATTATTATTATCATCATAGTGCGAGTTTCTGTATAATACTTTAGAAACCATGTAATTGAGACTAGTGAAACCGTCTTAAGATTTTTTTTTAACACGACAACATTTAAAGATAATAATTATTTTAGAACTAACATTTTTTTCTAACTGATCCCAATTTGGCTGTCGTCGAGTAAAGATGGTCTAAAACCGTACTTCAACACGTTTTCATATCCTAGCATAGTTTTGTAATTTAATGGGTCGTGAGACAGACCCATCCGGAACATCCGCATATTTTACACTCAATAGACCCAGAGCTCAAGGTTCAGGTCTCGCCATATTCTTCTTGGGTTCAACTCAATCGATGGTTTCAGCTAAAGAACGTAATTTTAAAAATAAATAAATAATACATGTTTTTATTATCTCTGTTATTATTAATTTAATCGGAAAACAGGTGAATAAACCAAATGTGTTCTACACTTTTTAATTGAAACATTATTTTCTAAACTACCTATTTCAAAAATTAATGGTTGGAAAAAAATAATTTGGCCGTTATTTTGAGCCCCTATTTTGTTCAAAGATGGCGGATAGTTGGGCACCACCTCCAAACACGTTATCTTATACAACTATTACCTAAATACCGAGTTTCATGATTTTATGCAAAAGTGCACGATCTGCCCCACTATTTACTGACGTGTACGCGAGAAGAGAGAGAAGAGAAAAGTTTTGTTTTCTTCTCACGCGGGGATGTTGTGTTATGTGCAGACAAACGTTGAAGACAGTAGGGGCGCGGACAGCCCGAAAATGCCACACGGAGCCGAGCCAACCCGCACTATCCATGTTTTCAAATGCAAGTGGCCATACGAATCCGCACCACACTGGTGCGGACAAATCGTCGAGAGAACATTTATCCGTGGGGCGCGGAATTTTATCCGCACTTTGAGGGTGCGGACCGTGTAGCCTGCCACCAACCACTAAATACGTATAACAATTCGGGCGTCTCCGAAAATGTTCCCTTAGCTTCCGAGCTTTGTATTTATGCCAACCACCAAAAAATTCATCACGTGTGAACGTACATTTTACACTAGGGCTGGAAACAAACCAGCGTTTATTTTAAATAGTTTAACTCAGTTGGGTTTTATGGTTTTTGGGAGGGAGGATTTATTAGGCTTTTTTTTTTTTTTTTTGTGGGTTGTTAAATTTGATTTGCTATACTAACTGATGATGAAACCACTAAATCAAATAAAGTCATTATTCGGGATCAAGTGAAGATCAAGCTCGAATACTTTGGACATTGTTCTTCCATGGCTTCCACAACACACCTTTCAATGGCAGGAATGCAGTGGCGCACGCGTCCATTCAAATTGTCCGTCACGTTCGGCTGTTAGAAAATGTGATGCGGCGCGGATCGGCTACGTGTAGCTTAGCCTTAACGGTGATGGTTTCTTGAGGGAATAGCCATGGGTGGGATGTATCTCTCTCTAATCACGTATTCTTGAAACTCCCTTCCCCAACTCTTGGGGCTTCTGAGCGCTTTCTCTTCTCTCTTAACAACACGGTATTGAGTATATAGCTCCACGAGAATTACTTGCTTACCTCCCACTGAGAGATTTGTCCTCGTTCGACTCTTTGAGACATGAGCTATAGCCATTTTTAAATAATTACAATTTATTTTCAAAAATCTGTTATAAGTAAGCTAGCATCAATTTTTTTTTTCTTTTAGAAAAATGTTCATACATTCTTATTTATCATGTAAAGCATTCCTTATGTGGTCATTTTGAACAAAAATACTAAAACAATCTTTTTGTTAATTTTTTATTACTCATCAGTAAAATACCTTGAAGAAATTCCCCAAAAATACAAGTGTAGAATGTTATTTGTAATGTCAAACACTCCCTACATCAATTTTGAACATATTCGTTAAGCCATTTTACAAAAAATATATAATTTTCATCAGACAAAGCGTGAGTTTAATAATTATTGTTTTCTCTAAAGCATCCATATTTTTATGTTGCGTTTAAATACTTTAACGCATCTCTAACGTATGAATCTCTAGAGTCTAGAGTTTATTTAAAAATCGTGTACGCTATTTTGAAATATTTGTTAATTATGACTAGGATTTAAAGATGTACAGACGTGAAAGTGGCCATTACTGTTACAAAAAATGAATAAAAATTGCAATCGAATGAAATGATTTTTTTAAATAAGACAGGAGATCTTAAGACGTATCTGCATTATGGCGTGAAAAAATGGCATAAAGATGAAAATCAAAAGCCCTCGCACCCTTAAAAATAACCTATTCTTTGCCTCACACTTTCACAGGAATGCTAGGCCGATGAAGTTCCAGAGTAGAGCATGGGAGAGGAAGCGATAGATAGATTGAAAGGTTCTTGCTTCCCTTCAAAATATAACTAATCAAATCCCAGGAATATAAGAGCTGGAAGTGAAAGTTCAGGTGGAAAAAAATGTAATAAGTTTCAAATTTAATAATTTTTACTTTTTGTAAAAGAAAAACCTCTTACAATTTTCGCAGGTGCTTTGTCGGGACGTCATCCATTATATTTGATTGTTGAGATGAACGTGATATTCAACACTGCAACGATATAGAGTCTCTTTATACTGATGAACCATGTTTTAGAGTTGAACAGTCTGCTCATCTCGCAATCAGTTCTATTATCTGGAACGTTTTCTTCAGTTTCTAGATATAAATCCAAAGCAGCACTTCCCTGATATAATGACCAGTCTTGGAAGTGTAGGGGGGATTGGTTGCATGACGTCTTCTCATCTCGTGATTGTTCTCGATCGTGTGAGTCCGGCGGGTGTTCATTAGCCGCGGGCAGTCCCTAACTCTACATCCGCCTTCCTCCACCCACACAGCCCCAGTCTCTTAATGTTCTACTTTCCCCACGGGTCATTGAACTTCCTACTCATATATCACTTGTTTGGTGACAGGATTTAGGAAGCTTAGTCCAATACTCGGGATAAAGTTAATCATCGATAAAAAAGCCAGAGAGCTATACAAAAAATATATCTTTCAATTCACGTGAAATGATTTTTTATATTTTTTTGCGTGATATACGTTTCACTACCCGTCCGGGCTATCCTCATATTTACACTAATGGAGTAGTGATAAGGGAGCCATAACTGAGAGGAGAACTAGCTTTTTTTTATCACCGCTTTATACTCATGTATGATAATTACTCTAATAGAGTAGGGATAGAGAAGGAAGCGTTTTAGAGATCATCTACTATCATTTGCGTGAAAAGAGAGTGGGAAAGTATTTTGAAAATAATATCCTCAGAGCACCCGATCGGAATTAGAACCCTGACTCCCCGTCACCGTCAATTTAGTATAATGCGAGTGTAACGCATTTGACCATTTTGTTATTAGTTCAAACGTCTCGACACAAGGGTCACGTAAGCTAAGGCCCAAGGTTCGCAGTTTACTAGATTGCCGGTGACGAGAAGGTCGATATTTGAAACTCAACCTCCCTGGCAATCCTGTCTGCTACGGGCCTGACGCCTTTTACTACGTGACCATTGGTGCGAGTGCGAAACATGCCCGGGACTTATTTATTTTTATTTTAATGATTGTAAGAGGTAGGTTAACCTTAAATCTTAAAATTCCGTCTTTGAGATGCACATGTTTGTGTACAGAGGCTATTTATTTTAAATTTCAGACCTCTGCGTGCGGTAGAGATCGCGCAACGCTCGTGAGTCAAGACAGATAAACAAATTCTTCATTTCATTAATATAATATAGTAAGAAGAAAGAATATAAAAATAGAAAAAAGTGGATCAGGTTTAGCTCAATGAGCTACTGAATTATTTATTCTAAAGAACGCGCTTTAGCAGAAAAATTTCATTTTCAAATTTAATCTTACTAAAAAATAATAGAAGTTGGGTTTTAAAATACGACAAAGTGCATTAGCATAATAATATAGTGTTTATAAGAGGACGTTGAGTATGTATGTATTCCTAAACTTTTATATAATAAAATATGAACTTTATTGTTATAAACAAAAAATTAAAAGTGATTCTTGATATTTGATTTAAAGTGAACTATTTTGTTTGCCCTTTTAGAAAATACAAACTTTTTATTTTTCATTCAACATTTATAACATTTGACTATACTACCAGTGTTATTTTATAGGTATTAATAGTTATCAAAAGTAACAGTTGAAAATCACATGACCTTACGTATGAATACGTGAAAGCAGTTTTAGTTCCAAATACGGTCCTTCCTATCCAAATCCTAGTATAGTTGACACTATTCCAAATCACTTTTGCTTAATCAATTTTTATGGTTAAATAACAAATTTGATTAAATTTTTTTTAAAGATCAAGTACGCTAAGGCATTAATTTAAATTTCTTCGAGAGCGGACGGAAAGATTTGTGTTCGAATCCTGATCTAGATTTGTAAGTTAAGTATAGTTTTTAGTAAATGTTTACATTTAACATAATAAGGGTAGTAAATATGTAATAGTAAATATGTAAACTACAATAAAACTCACTTGTGGATTTTTTAAAACTCTCAGCATACCTAGACGAGATTCGAACTCCGACATTACAATGAATAGCAACCAGGTTTAATTAAAGTATAACGCTTTAAACCACTTTCCCATCGGTTCGTGCATTGTACGAGCGATTTGAGGTCCACCATAATCAGAAAATCCCTGCCATCAATAGCCCGCGGATGTTAACTACGTAACAAGACAATAACGTAGTAATGAACCAAATATATAATGATTTAACAGGAACCGATTAATTTAGTCAAACACTAGCGCCAGTCTACGCCCTTTTACTAGCTATTGACTCTCAAGAACAGTTACCACGATAAGTAAGCTATTGAATCCATCGTCACGCTCACAATCCAACAAAGAAAGAGGACCATGATAACGAAACCTGTCTATTAACAGCATACATACATACATACATACATATATACATACATACATACGTACATACATACATACATATATACATACTTACATACATACTTACATACATACATACATACATACACACATACATACACACATACATACATACATACATACATACATACATACATACATACATACATACATACATACATACATACATACATACATACATACATACATACATACATACATACATACATACATACATACATACATACATACATACATACATACATACATACATACATACATACATACATACATACATACATACATACATACATACACACATACATACACACATACATACATACATACATACACAACATACATACATACATACATACATACATACATACATACATACATACATACATACATACATACATACATACATACATACATACATACATACATACATACATATACATCATACATCATACATACATACATACATACATACATACATACATACATACATACATACATACATACATACATACATACATACATACATACATACATACATACATACATACATACATACATACATACATACATACATACATACATACATACATACATACATACATACATACATACATACATCATACATCATACATCATACATACATACATACATACATACATACATACATACATACATACATACATAATACACACCACTACGCATATACAATACACACATAGATACATAACCACGCCGTTCCCTTACAGTCAGGCCAAAAACTTATGATACAGCTCAAAAAACAACTACGTACTTTATCCATATTGTATATTAATGCAAACATAATTTTTGTACATTTCGTTCTTTTTTTTTTAAATATATTTAATTCATTTAAAATTGTTTACTAAAATTATTTTGAAATGAAATTAAATAAAGTCAAACGTGATAACTGAAGTATTTTGTTAGGAAATAAATTTTAGAAAATAAAAACTTTTTTTGTGTGGTAAACATTGATTACATTTTAGAAATAAAGAATCTGGCACTATCTCAGTCGGTAGCGTTTCTGTTTACTGAACTAATGGTCCCGGGTTCAAATCCTGGCATGGCCAAAAATTTTATCATTGATGAAATGTGGGTTTCCCCTTTCACAATGAAGAATTAACGGCCGGGGGCTGGGTGTTGTGTCTGTTCTAGATTTAAGTTAGTTTGTAAGGATAATGCTGATATAATGAGTCGATTCAGAAAATGAACGTTGCATAACTCAAATAAATGAACAACTAATACTATATATTATTTGTGTAATTTTTATAGGTATTGAAAATATATTATATCCCCCATACCGGTGGTCGCATGTTCTAACGCAATATTTCTCAAACTTTCCGATAAGCGTTCAATCCATATGCGGATCACTTGATGAGCGTTAATTCCATATGCGGACCACTTTATAAGCGTTCATTCCATATGCGGTCCACTTGATAAGCGTTCATTTCTTATGCGGACCACTTTAAAAGCGTTAATTCCATATGCGGACCACTTTATAAGCGTTCAATCCATATGCGGACCACTTGGTAAGCGTTCATTTCTTATGCGGACCACTTTATAAGCGTTCAAGCCATATGCGGACCACTTGATAAGCGTTCATTCCATATGCGGACCACTTGATAAGCGTTCAATCCATATGCGGATCACTTGATGAGCGTTCATTCATATACGGACCACTTTATAAGTGTTCATTCCATATGCGGTCCACTTGATAAGCGTTCATTTCTTATGCGGACCACTTTAAAAGCGTTCATTCCATATGCGGACCACTTTATAAGCGTTCATTCCATATGCGGACCACTTGATAAGCGTTCAATCCATATGCGGATCACTTGATGAGCGTTCATTCCATATGCGGACCACTTGATAAGCGTTCTATGCGTAAGTTATGTGAATTGCGGACCACCTAATTCAATTAATGTAGGTCTATTTGTTAATCAAGCAGTAAAATACAGCTTTTATATTTTGACTTTATTTCTTTTGCACATTTCTAATGAAATACTACTAGTGGTACAGTATATTTTGTTGTATTTCAAATCACAATACTCGACGTATGAACACGTGAAAGTAGATCTAGTTGCTTTTCTAGCTCTCAGATAGGGCCCGTTTTAAGAAAAATTGATTGCAGCTTAAAAACATGTATTTAAGTTGTGGTTAAAAAAATGCATTTATGTGAACGATCTCTTTTATTTTTCCCTCGTCCCGTGACGAACTTAACGGTTGATAATGATTCTTCCAAATGGTCCTTTCCGTTTAGAGCCTTCAGTATGAAATGTCCACGTTGTACATCCAGACCTTGACCGTGAGAAATCCTTGAGTATGACCTTGCCGATATGGAGAGATTTCGTTCACATTGGCGTGTCATGTGGGTAATAAACGTGACTCGTGTGCACACAGGTGTGTTAAAACATGGTCCGGGAGCTATGTGGGGGGAGGGGGGGTGGTATCAGTTGAAAGTGGAGGCTGCGTGAAGACACTTCCATACCAGCTAGGCGCGGGACGGCATGTGTACCGAGATGAACGCACAAAACGAACAGCGTCATGTCCAAATATAAAAATATAGCGAAAAGTTTTGACGAAACCATTTCCTGCTTCGTTTTAAATTATTATAATCTATATTCTGTTTACTAGGACCGCGCTGAGGGGAAGTTGAGTGTTTAAATCTCTCCCCCACCCCTTCTATCAATTATTTTGTTTTTATTCCTAACCAAGGCTAATAGACTAAAATGTATAAGGCCCACTACTCCATTTTTTTTAAACATTAAATTACTTTTCAACGTTAGTGACATCTATTGACATCTGTTGCTTGACTTCACCACAAATACAGTCAAATGTTCATAGAAAGAACCTTTGTCTGACGGCAAAAAAAAAAGTGTCAAATCTACTTTCACGGCAAGTCGTATGATCTGCAGTTGTCACTTCTGAAGAAAATATAAATACCTACAAAATAACAATAAAATAGTAAAATGTTATTCATTTAGGCTACAATAAAATATGTTTGTAATTTCTGAAAGGCCCTTCCTATGAAAATTGAATAGTAGAAATCCTCACTCACACCCTAAACAAAATACTTCTTACTATGCATCTGATTGTTTTTCAAGCTTTTTTTTTTTTTTACGGGATCAATGCAGAAAATATAAACTTTATAGTCTATTTTTTTAGCACCACGTCTTACTATGCTTTCGGGTTCTGATACATCGAAAAATTTATCTATATATTTTATAGCTTAGATTTTGTACGCTTTAGGACTTGTGAATCAAAGTAGATTAAGTGATTTTTTTCTCTTATTTTTATTAGTAGCGCACGAAAATTTCTATGAGTGAGAGCCAAAGGGCCTATCAATTTTGCCGGTAAAGGTATTTTAACAAACCTTCCAGGGTGCTTTTACATACCACAATCGACATGGGACAGACGGCCTTACTTTCCCTCCGAAAGAAGTTGGGCTACGGATTTTTATCACTAAAAAAATATTCGTCTATCCTTATTGAGTTTGAACCCACAAACATCGGGTCCTGAGGTGAGCCCATTACCTCAAGAACAGCGAGATCAACTGTTCAACAGTTGAATAAAACATTAAGAAGTTAAGAGTAGCGAAGTCTTGTATTATAGAACTAGAACAGTAGCTTTCTTGATACCACCGTTTCAGTTAATTCAAAACAATGCTATTAAATATATCGGAAACAGCAAATATATCGCTACTATTTGATTGACATTCTTATATTTAGATAGATACTTTGTAGTATACTGTTACCTAACAGGGCTCATTGTGATTTCAACAGTCTAATAAAGGAGATATAGAGAAATATTGGGCAATCCATTGGTTGTCTGTAATTGTAAAAAGGTTAAGAACTCCGTCCTTTGACCATGCGTCCACCAATGCGAGTTAAAACAATATTCATATTTGACCATTTTAAACGGAATCGAGGCAGGCGGAGGATCTGTCGCGACCGGACTGGAGGAGTTACGGTGTTTTGTATTTCCTTCGTCGGGGCAGCGAGGGGAAGATGACTGGACTGGCGTATTGATCCCACACTCAGCCAGCCCAGAAAGCGCCCGCCCGGGCAAATGCGCCGACCCCGAAGACTCACTCGATCAAACATAAAACTTTGTATTAACAGATTGCCCACACTCGCGATGATGGTGTCCCTAGAGTGGAACGGAAGTGCAAGGGGGGGGGGGGGGGGAGGGGAGTTTTCATAGAATTGTTTTGAAATAAATATATTATACACGTTGGAGATTTGAAAATGCTCTCCTGCTCTTGCAAGCCCATTGTAAATTAATAACTTTTATTATATTTTTAACATATTTAGACCTGCATTTATGAGCAGGCGGACTAAATGTCAGGCTCATATAATTTGGTTTACCGGTGATGGGGAGGTCGGGCTTCGAATCCTTGCAGGAAGTTTTTCCTTAATTGTTTCCCACCTCCTTTCTACGTGAAAAACAGATCAAGTTCTTATTAATTCAATCTTCCTCATCCCTACCTCAATTGTTGTAATTAAAATGCATACAGCTGGAATGGTTGGTATGACGTGGTGTAAAAAAACTAAAAAACAAACATATTTACAGTCTTATTTAGATATGAAGATTTTTTTTACAGTTAAAAGATGTGATTTAACTATTTTAATACATTCGTGCGTCATGCTATATGATATATAGCTGTCAGCTATGATACACTATGTGTTGTCAATACCTATAAAATAATACTAATAATATAGTAAAATAATATCAATGTTGGCCACCGATAAAAATGTATTTTCAAAAAGACTCTTCCTAATTGAATTTTTAATAGTTTTGGGTCCATTCCCATGGTCTAGTGTTTAGAGGGGTCAAAACAATTCGGTGTGACCCAATTTTGAATAGTAAATTATGTTCTCATGCCACTTATTCATGCTATCGTTCTCGGCAGTGTTGCCAACGACCATATAAGTGCTGTAGCTAGATTAGTACCAGAAATCCACTAGATTGTCGCTAAACAAAAAACCAAAAGTCGTCAGATTTGTCTCCAAACTAAAAATGCCTTCATTAATCTGAACTGAGTGTAAGATAAATCAGTGGACTGAAGTGATCCCCGGATCCTTAACGATGTATTTGTGATTTGTGTATGACAGAAAGATAGTTTAGAGCTCTTCTATAGACCGAAACAATGCATTATGCTTTTTTGCAGTACGGTAGCTCAAAAATCAAAATTATTTAGCATTGAGATTAAAAATAATGAACATGAATTTGACATAAAATTAAGGAAAGTTGCCAGATTAGTCGCCAGGCACTCTGGCGACAAAGTTGCTAAATTAGCAACGTTGGTTCTCGGATTGGACTTTTTAGTTTTAAGTTTTGTTGACTTGAACTAAGTTAAGTTTGTTCGCAAGTAATGTTCTGATATGTTTAGATATTAATTTGATCACGAAAATAAACATGTTATGTAATATCGGGGATAAAATCTAACTCACAAATTTCAAAAGGCACTTTCCTAAAAATTTAGGCACATACAGTTGGGCACGTTGATAAAGGGGTCAATTTCGTCTTAACTGGTTTACTAGTCACGGAGAGGATGGGAGTTTTAATACCAGCCAGTTGTACTGAACGTATATTTTCCTAAATGTTTTCACATTATTTCTCTGTGAAAGTGTCTACCTTCCTCCTCTCTTACTCATTAGTGTAGATATTTGGATAGTCCGAACGGGTAGTAAGACGTGTCTCACTGAAAAATTTAACTACCTAAAAGTTATTTCAAAATTACCTGTAAAATTACCAAAAAATTCTAAAAAAAAACTACTTCAAATTTAAAAAAAACACCTAAAAACATAACTAAAACTCGTAATGCATGTATATGACTAAATTAAACACTATATTGATTTACAAATATCTGCTTCAGAAGTATTAGCTACCCCTTCTCAATGCAACCTTCTACAGCCTAGTAGCAATGTTTTTAAATATGGTTGAGTTTGAGTATAATTTAGATTCCTACTGCACATTCTTTTACATAGGCCGTGAATAATCAATCGCTTGTGTATGTACAAAAACAAACATAATTTCTTCAAAAACAGGAGACTTATTCATTGCTTACGTATAGAAAGAGATATAAAAAAAATTGGAAGAGTCTCAAAAAGATGTAGTGAAATGGAAAGAAGCAAAAGTACATAATTTATCTCAAGGCAAATTTGAGGAATCCATCAATAAGTATTATTTCTTCGTACCAGCAGCATGTTATGAAAAGTAAAGCTTCAAATTTAATTAATTATTTTCAAAAGTTTTCTTTCTGATAAATTAGTGTGTATGTATATAAATGCAACTATTATACACCCATCGTCCCATCATATATTATACACCATATCGTCTAAATTGTCATTCTCTCAGTAAGCTAGACGGCCAATTTTGGGGAGATGGGATTCGATTACCAGTCAGATCTACTGAGGTTTGCTTTTCCTAAATGGGTTTACGCTCTCCCTTTATGCAATGCTGGTAGACTTTCTTTAAAATTTAGACCTTTTTAGTATAAATTTTGTAGGGAGGTGTGGTCAAATTGTAGTTATTCTAGGTATTTTTTATTATATTTACCTAATGGAGTAGAAATGAGGAAGGTAGAATTTTAGAGTTAACCTACCCTCATTAACGTGAAGAGAGAATATAAAACCATTTAGGAAAAGCCACTCTGAGTATACCTGACAGGTATTCTAAACCCGATCTCCACTTCATTGGCCATCTAGTCTTTTTCGAGAGTGAAGCCAGGATCCAGGATCGATGTTGGGACGAAACATGATTCTAGGGATTGATAAGTTAGCTAAAGTAAAATTGTAATAATAATAATAATAATAATATTTAGCACCGCGTCTTACTACCCGTTCGGGTTATACGCTTAAGTACTAATTACTCTAATGGATTAGGAATTGTGAGGGTTGAATTTAGAGGAAGTGAACCCGCATTTGCGTGGAGGGAGAGTGGAAAACCATTTAGGAAAAACCACCCCCAGTTCACCCGACCGAGATTCGAACCTCGATCTCCCCGTCCTCGGCGGTCGAGCTCAACACGACTAGCGCGTTAGCCAACTACGCCACCGAGGCGGGTGTAAAATTGTAGATTAATACAAAATATAATTTAGAAAAATTGTATACCTAGAATTGTTTAAATAGCTCTCTATATGATGGTAATATGGATATCAAAATAAGTGCACAATATTAAGAAATATGTCTTCCCCCAGCGTCAAGCATCGGATGTGGGCACTTTACATCATCATCTAGCGCTACTAAAGCAAAGGGCTATCCTACTCAGCACATAGTAGTGCCATCTTGCTCTTACTCAGATTACAAACCTGACATCCATAACATTAATATAGCAGAGGTTTTTCCTCATGAACCTGGGAATTAGAGCTTGAAGTATTTAATTCTGTATAAATAACAATACTCTCTGAAATAATTTATAATCAGGATTTAAAATTGATTTTAAGAAGTATTACATCTGAATCCCTCCTTAGGTATCACAAAACTTCCCTATGAAAAAATGACTTTCATTCTTGGTGAGAAAAGTTATGTAACACAGGTTGGGGACGGTGGGGGGCTAGGTTAAATGTCTACATGGTGTTACATGGGGGGAGGGAGGGCTAAAATGGTTAGAAAAAAGCGTTACGTGGTTTATGGACGACCCCTTATTAGTGTATAATCTGAACGGGTAGTAAGACGCGGTGCTAAGTATCTTCTTATTCCCACAACTTTATGGTGAAAAGTATTGTGTGGGTATATATGCATTTAAAAAATATCGATAATTTTTAAAAACATACTTATTCAACGTAAATGCCTAAAACTGATTTAAAAATTCCTAAATATAACTCAAAAATGCCTAAATAACATATAAAAAAGTTTCCAAAACTAGAGGATCATGAACAATATTTATGTATACATGAGCATTGTCTGTGATGTAGGCTATAAAAAATCTGTCGGATGCACCTCACAGACTTTCTTCCGCTTTTATCTTAAAATTAACATTTACTAAAAACTCGCTAAGATTTGTGAAAGGAAATATTATGTCTATACATTGTTGTAGAGACACTACACTAAAGATCATGAAATAATATACACTGTATCGCGCTACGAATTATTTAACCCGCGATTGCACCAATTAAGATGATACGGTTTAATATTGGTATTTAAAGCCCCGTGATCGAGCGCCAATTAAAATTGCTACCGTTTAATTAGCTGATATTTGCCCCGTGATCGAGCACTAATTAAAGCGGTACGGATTGTAATCGTGATAATGCCCTGTGATTGAACACTATCTATAACGATATTAAATAAACAAGACCTTTGATGTTGCACACGATTTATTAAGATGATTACACCCTCTGTACGAAGATATTATATAAAATGATTCAATTTTCGTTGAGCTGCAGATTATTTTTCTGTAAATTTACTCGTTAACATTTTCTGTGTACTCTATGGATTTAAGTTAGTGGCACTCTCTGTGTGTTCATATGCACAAGCGGCTTATTTATAACCTACCCCTTGCCTCTTGGACCCCTTATCAACAGTATCAAAACCAAATAAAAACTCCTGGTAATATGATGTTGTGAAGGCTGGTTTCCTATTGGATATAAGGAGCCAGCGTCATAAGAGCTTTTCAATACTATGGAGTTGATAAAAAAAAGTTTAAAGCGTATTATATTGACATTATTTCTAAAAACGCGTGATTTTTCATGGATGAAGTTTTAAAAGGATAATTTACTTATACCACTTTTAAGAAAAAGACACTTCATCCATGACTTTTTGAATATGTTAGAGGGATTCAAAATAATATCATTACAACTGTTACTTACTCTATGGCATTAGGGACTGATTCAGAAAAATTAAGAAAAGAGAAATATCTTCGTCCACCAAGAGCATAAGATAAAATTAATTTTCAAAGACCTGAACTAAAAAGTATATATATATATATATTTGCTTGTAGTTCATATAAAAATATATTTCGAATAAAATACTTTATCTATAATTAATAGTACTACAATTTTACAATGATAAACTATTACGCATTTAAATAGTTGCGGAGAAATGATGAAAATTGGAAAATTTCCCTGAGAAAATGAGAATTCCCATCTTGTTTATTATGATAAACAGTGTTCAGATATAAAATTTAATAAAAATCATCAGAGCAAATTTTGAGAGAATAGATTTTTTCTCATTTTGCCCTTCAGTAAATTACTCTTAAATTTAGAGTTGGATTCCTAGCTCTGAAAACGCCTCTATAGGACCTTACGAAAACCCCAGATACCAAGTTTTATCCCAATCGGTAAAATAGTTTCGGCTCTAGCCCGAGGTACAGACAGATGGCATCGCGAAAACTTTTTTGATTTCGGGGGCTTATGAAAAGTCAACATTTATTAAAATCTAGAGCTCAATTTTTTTGACGATCATTATACTTTCTCTCCGAGGTGTCGAGAGAAAGTAAAAAGATGATATCTCATCAAAATCCGAGCCCTGCTCATAAAATATTAAAATGTTATCACTGTTGACCGCAATCATATATATTTGTATTTTATAATCCTTTCTTCCTACTTACTACCCGCCTCGGTGGCGTAGTTAGCTAACGCGCTGGTTACGTGTTGAGCTAGACTGCCGAGGACGTGGATATTGAGATTCAAATCTCACTCGGGTTAACTGGTGGGGTTTCCTAAATGGTTTTCCACTCTCCCTCAACGCAAATGCAGGTTCACTTCCTCTATATTCAACCTTCCCAATTCCCGATCCATTAGAGTGATTTGTACTTAAGCGTATAGCCCGAACGGATAGTAAGACGCGATGCTAAGTATTATTATTATTATTTATTATTATTTCCTACTAGAATCCTATCAGGATTATAATTAAGTTGGGACCATTTAGTTCTTTAGGAAATTAATCAGCGATATTTTCCAACCACCTGCCTTTAACCAAGCAACTAACCAAATAAAACGATTTCATTTATTAAACTCTTCTGTAAGTGTTTAATATTTTATTTTCATTTGATTATAAACTTATACCTTAATATTAATTTGTTTATTTCAAGATCATTCATTCCTAAACTCGGGTTGTTGTCAAAAAGACAAATGCGCTTCTATATTAAAAAATAATCCCATTAGGATTCTCCCGCCACTAAATTCTGAAACGCCAGCCTGCTATTAATTTATTTTCGAGAGCCCCAGAAATAACAATGGTGATAATAAATAGCCAGCAATCTCTCAACGAAGGTGAGTTAATTTGATCATAATGGACCAGAAGTAAACGTAAATAATGGTTCTCTCCTGCATTAATGATCTAATTGGAGTAGCTAGGATTTTGGCGAGTGGGTAGATAGAGGCAGGAGTATACAATATGTATATACATACATTTGTAGCTACTCATATATATTATATACATATGTTTGTAGCTACTTATATATATGTTTGTATATACTCATATGTACATATGTTTGTAGCTACTCCTGCCTCTATCTACCCACTCGCCAAAATCCTAGCTACACCAATTAAATCATTAATTCAGGAGAGATAGTATATATATATATATATATATATATATATATATGATAATATATATATATATATAATACCGTAACATGTGGGATCCACTTCACCAATGGACAGGAAACACAAAAACAATGAAAAAAGTTTATATAAACATGTGTCCCATTTGACCTTGTTTCCGAGCTACAACCACGTGGTTCCACTAAACTGTTTGTATACCATACTCAGTATCTCTCGACCTGTTGACTAAGTATGTTCTGGTTATTCCAGACACCTGATATTATTTTGAAAGAGTGCGGCATTCTACGACACGACGACTGCAGGCTTGCATTCAGGCTGAAGGTAACCATTTTGATCACTTCCTACAAATATAAGCAGCCTCACATTACTTGAGTACAAGCTGGAAAGAAGGTCAAATGGGACACATGCGTATGTGAACTTTTTCTCAGTGTTTTTGCATCTCCTGTCCACCGCTGAAATGAGTTACACATGTTACTGTATAGCCTGTATATATATTAAGGAATGAGGAAGGTAGATTTGGGATGAAATGTACTAGCATTTTTTTGGAGAGTGAGAGTAAGGAATTTTCTAGGGAAAATCAACCTCAGTACACCCGGCTGAGACTCTAACCCCAAACTCTCCATTTGGTGAGTCTCCAGAAATAATATTGCTGTTTTTTATCAAGCTACTTAGCCTACTTACTCTGTGGCATTCGAAATTATACATCCAACCGCAAAACAACTTCCTATCGGAGATTCAAGCCAAAATTAATCACAACGTCCTCTCAGGGATTTCAACAAAAATTAATCACAACGTCCTCTCAGGGATTCAAACAAAAATTAATCACAACGTCCTCTCAGGGATTCCAACAAAAATTAATCACAACGTCCTCTCAGGGATTCAAACAAAAATTAATCACAACATCCTCTCAGGGATTCCAACAAAAATTAATCACAACATCCTCTCAGGGATTCAAACAAAAATTAATCACAACGTCCTCTCAATGATTCGAACCAAGATCAAACATAACAATGTCTTCTCAGGGATTTGAACCAAAGTCAAATGGGGTAACGGTTATTTAGTGTCAATTATCTCAGGATGACGTCACCATTGAACCCCAGGCCAAGAGGGGATTGGTCTGGGTCCCCACAATATCGTCACACTCCACGGTGAGGCGAAGCGGCATGGTGGCTTGAAATGAAGCTTTACGATACAAACGTTGCTGTTCTTGTACCTTCTCCTGGCTGGTGACAAAATGCTGCCACGTGACTCCTGCCTGTTTGATAGGTTGCCTACTCTCGCTCTTATAGGCCGCGAGCATGTGTAGTTTACATAAGACCATTGTCGAATTATATTTAACCAGTTATAAAAACTATACTTAAATGATGGCACAATCATTTTACCAGGCCACACCAAAGTAGCCAATTGGCAACTTGGCCTCATTTATTACTTTTTAATTGTGTATTAATGGGTTGTTACAGCGCCCACGTGCTATTTTCAATATTTAATTAAATAACTTATTTATCATAAAATAACTAAAATTGACTACGAACAAATGTTTGGAATCGTGAAATGAAATAGTATGTAAAGCAAACAAATTATTAGCATTTAATTAAAACACCGATAGTGGCGGTACATAAAAACACATTTAAGCTCGATGAGATTTTATCAAATCTAAAACTAGGATTATATATATATATATTTAATATCATCTTATCGAAAGTGTGTGATCAGTTTTTAAACCGGTTTTAATTATTAAAACTTGCATAGATGAGCATGTGGACTAAACGTAAAGCTCGCCTAGTATGATACGCTGGTGACGGAGAGGTCAAGGTTCGAATCTTAAACATGCGTACAAAGTTGTTTATTTGCTTAAAGATTTCTCATTCTCCCTCAAAGAAAATGTGGGTACATTTCGTCAAAACTATACCTTCCTATTTCCTAAACAATTAGCATAGTTAATTACGGATAGCCTGGACGGTTGATAAAACGAGGTAAAAAAACATTTTTTTAAAAGGGGAAGATGAAGCTTATCTCTTAAAGCACTGTATAACAACAGTAACTCAAATACCGTCAAGATAAAAAGAGAGGTTAGGAGGGGGCGAAAACCTCCCTTATCTTTTTTCCTCACTCTACCGCTAAGTGCTATGCGTGTATCATTTCCCCTCTCGATCACGCAGCACGAAAATTTGCGCGGTGAAGTGCTTCTATAATCACCACTAAAGAAATGACCTAGAAAGTTTAAAGGTTGTTTCAGTGGATTTTTTTAAGTACTGTGCAGATCGTTATGAGAAATTTTACCACCTACGTCTTATCTACCGTTGCTACCACGATAAAACAAAAAACACATTACAATTTTGGAGTAGTTTCTTTAAATTATTTTACAAACAAAACAATTAATGGCGCTCGACTGGTTGCCGTTTCGCAAAAATGTATTCATGTAAGACAATGAACAACAAATCAAAATTGTTCTCGTAGGTTTATGTAGAGTCCAATTTTCATAAAAGGGTCTTTTAGAAAATACAGATTTTTTTTGTGAACAACAATTTCTCTACGGTACTATTTTAAAGCTATTGACCCACTTCGGTGGCCGAATAGTCTAAGACGTTACTCTCATGATAGACTAGAATTCTGAAGAACGGAGAGATTGGGGCTTGATCCCAGTCGGGTGTACTTAGGGTGGTTTTCCCTAATTTATTTTCCACTCTCCCTCCACGCAATTGTGGTTACACTCCATTTAAATTCAACCTTCATAATTCTGTAGCACTGTATTGAATTTTTCTTATGGCACACTCCGTCCCAAAAATTATTGACTTGGTCGGCTGAGCAACCGACTACATTCACCACGTGCTGCCCTCTATGCAGGGAGAAGATGTGAGTTTGGCGCTCCGAGGGTAGATCCTCGATCGACTTTTGTTTTCTATTTCTACCTCCGAACCAAGCCATGGGCTCTTTTTGATCTTTTTGTAGTTTGGGTAATATGTATATATATTTATAATATAAATAAAAAATCTAATGATTATAGATTGAGTCAGAAGGGAAGGATTTTCAAGTTCCTTAAGGTCAGAGAGAATTTTTTTTTAACATCGTGTCTTACTACACGTTTAGGTAATACATTTATGAACTAATTACTTTAATGGCTTTAGGTATTATGAAAGTTATATTTATAGGAAGTGTAACCGCATTTGCGTGAAGGGAGAGTAGAAACCCCTTTTGTAAAACCATCCTCAGTACACCCGATCGAGATTCGAACATCGATATCCCCGTCATCGAAAGTCTAGTCTACTGCGAGAGTAGCCCCTTAAACTATGTGGCCAGCGAAGCGGGTAGTTAGTTAGAATAAAATCTATCAAAAGGGACAGTTACTAATAAGATGACTTGACTATGAATTTATTAAAAAACTTTTTGCACGAATACGCTAAGGCAACTGGTTTATTTTTACCAGTTAATTGGATTATCCCTCGTAGCTTTTGTAACTGTCATATACGCCCCTCCTTATCAGAATACTACAATAGCTAACATTTATTTTACAAATTAATTTTCTAAAGTCACTCTAGAGCATGAGTTCTTAGCCTAGGGTCCACGTACCCCCAAGAGGTCTGAGGCTAGATTCAAAGGGATCCGAAACTTGGATGAGGGAAAAAATTACATCTTTATTTTAACTAATCTTAAACTGGAATGTAGTATTTCCTTCCATTATGAATGTAGACAACAAGCCAAAGTATTATAGGAAGTTTAAATTTAACTTTAAAAACTAGCCTATATTTTAAATGTAATTGTCATGTTATTTTGTTATTATTATCATTATTATATTATTATTACTACCTGTTCATGTTATACGAACTTAGGTTAATGTGTAATAGTAGGGTGATTGTGAGATGAAATTGAGGACCTACAGTTTAAAGTCTATCCCGAACCACGGTGGAGGCCTGGCATTGCTCACATTCACAAGTTGTGATTAATACACGTCTTGTCAGAGGTGAAGGAAGGGTTTGGCAATCAGATAAATCTGTGCCGGGACCAAGGATTGAACCCCGGACCCCCAGAACAGAAATCTGACACTTTACCCCTAGACCACCAGGTCATCTAAAAAATTATCTTGTTATTTAATATGTTATTAATGTTCATGTCAGATTTTCAACAACTGTTGATATCATCATGTAAATAAAATTAAACTATGTGTTTGTACTGAAATCATACTTTTTTTTTATTTTGAACAAAACAGTTTTACTAATTAACTAAAAAAACATCTACCTTCCCTCGTATTCCCTACGCTCCCATCTTAAGTAATTTAGGAAAGAGAAAGGTTCAGAGAAAATAAAAACACTATATTCTTCATTGTTGACATATTATCTGAATTTATCTTTGTTTATTCTAAATGCCATCTAATTACTAGTAGGTGTTAAAACACTGCTTAGTAGCTGTTTAAAAAGGATTATTTGTTGAAATGTGTCTTGTTTAGTGAGATATTTCTAAGTTCATAATTTACTGATATTTTTCTTTTTTCAAAATACTTGGAGATACACAGGTATTTGTGGGTGTCAACGTCGAAACAAAGGAGATTTCTACATTTTCAAGCTTCACACACCCCTAAAATCATGTAAAATCATATTTCAGGTTATAAGATTAGTTTTTGTTGAAAGAAATGAAATAATTACCGGTTATGCACGCCGCTTAAGACACTACTCCCTTCCTGCAACTCAGCACTAACTAATGTTTGCAGAATTCTGTTGCAGAACGTGTGGGATCAGATGTTTTTGCAACTTTGTGTTGTGCAAATTTGTTTGAATGTGTGTCAGCCGCTTAAGTTTGACCCCGTGAGGATGTGAACTTAATTTGAAACGTGTCGTTATATTTAAATTTGTTTCAAGGGTTGTTTGTGTTTTATTAGCTTGCTATTAAGTTAAATACTCGTTTATACTCTAATATAGCCTTGTAGCTGTAAAGCGGAAGAAATTAATTAATTTGTATATGGTCTCTTGCACAAAAGTCACTAAAAACTACCTTTTGTTCATTAATGAAATAAAAATAGTCACTCAGTGATAGTTATGCGAGATTTTAGCAAATGAATGCTCCTCTGAAACCACCAGAGCCACGAGATTCCCAAATACTTGAAAAGTTTTACGAAATAACTAAGGCTCGGAACTAACCAAAAGGTCGTTTTACAATTATGTTTTGGAGTTAGATGTTCCAGTAATCAGTGTATGCTAACAAAGAGATGAGTTATCTGGGTACTCTCTTGTAGCTAAGGGGTTGGAAGGGTAGACCACGAGTCTATGGAGCCATGGTTCAGATCCGGATGGATTATGTGATGATATCTACACAATATCTGTGTACACAGGTTCATCCTACTACCTAATTAGTAAATATATACGCGCAAGAGTGGAGTGTATAATTTTAGAAGTAGCTTTATTGATTGAGTTAGTTTGTGAGTCGTGTTCTATGTGGTTAAAAATGCGCGTTCAAAACCTTAATGGTGAGGACGTGAACCAAATGTCAGACTTGTATAATCTGGTTTGTCGGTGAAGAAGAGGTCCGGGTTCGAATTCCAACCGGAAGTATCGAGTGTGGTTTTCCCTAAATCATTTCCTACTTCCCCTTCACGCAAATGTGTGCATATTTCCTCTCAATTCTATCATACACATTAAAATGTGTATGGCACAGAAGGGTAGAAAAACACAGTTGAAAAATAAAACTCTGACTAACTCGAAACCTGTGTGTATTCTCTCAATGGAGTTGAGGTGTTCGCAACAGAGCGTGATAGTAAGGGTTAAGAAGGGGGGAGGGAGGGGTTAACAGCTTGACGGTGAGTAGGTGGGTGACCTTCACAAGATAAGTTGACATTTTGCCCTCGAGACGAAGAGTTGCACGTAGCTTACAATGCGGGGTATGAATAGCAATCAAGGTGATATCTTGTTAGATTTTATTTTATAGAGATCAGGGGTCTACAAACTACGTCCCGCGGGGCACATTCGGCCCGGCATAAGATTATATCCAGCCCGCCCCCAAGATTTTATTAGAAAGCAAATTAATTGTCACCCTTGGTGACCTGGTGGTCTAGGGGTAAGGTGTCAGACTTCTGTGCTGAGGGTCCGGGGTTCAATCCTCGGTCCCGGCACAGATTTATCTGAATGCTAAACCCTTCCTTCACCTCTGACAAGATGTGTATTAATCACAACTTGTGAATGTGAGGAATGCCAGGCCTCTACCGTGGTTCGGATCCCACGTTAAACTGTAGGTCCTCCATTTTCATCTCACAATCACCCTACCATTGCACATTAGCGTAAGTGCGTATAACCCGAACGGGTAGTAAGACGCGGTGCTAATAATAATAATTGTCACCCTTAGTTATTTCTTAACCACGCAGTATATTTGACATGTCATATTTCTGTCCGCACGCGTGCTTCCTCCCATGACACGAAGTCAGAGTGCTGTCGGAATTACAAACTCTCATTTTAAGTCACAGGTGCCATATGATTAAAGACCTCACTCAATCCACGGTGTAAGAGACAGATAATGTCACTCCCTATACCAACAAGGACCCGCCTCGGTGGCGTAGTTTGCTAACGCGCTAGTCGTGTTGAGCTCGACCGCCGAGGATGGGGAGATCGAGGTTCGAATCTCGGTCGGGTGAATAGGGGGGGGGGGTGTTTCCTAAATGGGTTTCCACTCTCCCTCCACGCAAATGCGGGTTCACTTCCTCTAAATTCAACCCTCCCAATTCCTAATCCATTAGCGTAATTAGTACTTAAGCGTATAACCCGAACGGGTAGTAAGACGCGGTGCTAAAAAAAAAAAATACCAACAAGAGAACGACTTGGGATGACTTTTAGGTAGTTCAAAGTCTCCCGGCAGAGGGCTATAAAACGAAAGTCACGAAAAATGCTATATTATTTGAAAAATAAGTAATTATACTGAATATTTATTAAAAAATATGAATTATTACATATAAATTGATTCATTTCTTACAGAGAAGAATCAGCTCCAATCACTTTTATCAAACAGTGATTTGGCTTTGAAAAGTGGCATTTTTTGCAGACGTTACCGTCCATATGAGTCAATTAAATCTAAAGTTGCAAGCGGAAACAAATTTGGTTTGTGATCTATTCACGCATTTCAAGGCATTCGATCCAAAAATGATGTTACTTGAATATATTTAGCACCGCGTCTTACTACCCGTTCGGGTTATACGCTTAAGTACTAATTACGCTAGTGGATTAGGAATTGGGAGGGTTGAATTTAGAGGAAGTGAACCCGCATTTGCGTGGAGGTAGAGTGGAAAACCATTTAGGAAAAACCACCCCCAGTTCACCCGATCGAGATTCGAACCTCGATCTCCCCGTCCTCGGTGGTAGAGCTCAACACGACTAGCGCGTTAGCCATCTACGCCACAGAGATGTTACTTGAAGAACAGGTGAACGTTCACACTTTTGTTCATTTTTCATGTTGTGAAAAATTTCACGAAGAACGTAAAGAAGAATTTCCTCCTTCATTTACATTAAAATTCATTTCTGAATTATATATAAAAAAAAGGGATGATTTTTTGATCTTGATTGAAAAACTGATTAAATAAGTCTGTTTTAAAATCCATTTGACTGCAATGTTGAAACCCTACCAGGTCAGTTTCTAATGAAAAATTATCTATCTAGAATTAGATGACATGCTGAAACACAAGTATAAAGAAGGAAATCTGATCCAATTTTATAAATCCCAGCAGTCTGAACAGTTTTCGAATTTGAAGCAATTTGCTTGTGGAGTTGTGTCAATTTTTTGGTAAAACAACATGTGTGAACAAGAATTCTCAAGAATGAAGTATTAAGTATGTCAAGTCTAAACATTGAGCAAATGTATATGATAATTATTTGAAGTAGGCCTATATTCTAATAATGAGCACCTTAAGCTTGAAACCTAAATTCAGCAATATTTTGAAATAAAAAGAGCAATTCCATCGTTTCCATTGATCTTGTCGTATAAAACTCTAGGTTTTTTTTAATTACGATTGAAATCTCCCATTGTTTTCTTAGAGTAGATATGGGTTTCTGTTTGTTGAAAATATGTATGATATGCTGCCTTTTTTTGTAACTGTTACATGTCTCTCGTTCTGAATAATATCATGCTGATTTCCTCAAAAAGATCTAAATAAATGTTATTCATTCATTTATTAAAAATTTATTTATCTTTTCACTTTGGCCCACGAAAATATATAGAATATATTATGGGCACACATACCAAATAGTTTGGAAAGCCTTGTGATAGATGATAGCAAACTCGTCAATTAATACTAGAGTTCATTGGAGGCTCGTCGTTTGTTGACAGATGGGCATGACTTGACGCGTGAATTTGCTATTATATCAATTTATAACAGAGGAGAACTTTGTTGTCGTTGCAAAAAACGTAAAGTGACCATTTATTTCTTGGCAACAGACCTTTTAAATCATCGGTGGGAGCCAGAAAAGGTGGTTGCCATTTAAATGGTACATAATACATCCTAAGATTTATAGTCATGATTTTATATTCGTGTTATTGGGTAATATCAATAAATGAGGTATTTTAAAGTTTGTAAACAGAACTGCAAGTACAGCTAGAACCAAAGGCTAAGAATAAAATCCAAATGAGTGAGAGATATTTGTCACTGGCCCTGATAATGTAATTTTATATTTAAAATTTTTAGCAAGTGGTTGTTGTGCCTCGCTGTTCAGTCGGCACTTGTATCGTTCCTCCGCACTTGCACAGGCCGCGCCACCAACCCTCTCTACTGCCTGGACCGCTCCACAGTCCATGTACTCTGAACCGTCCGTGACAATTTCCCCACTGTACTCAGCGCCAAAGAGAATTCCGCCGCAATGAGGTTCTCGTTAGCAGAGTTCATCTGCCATCGGAGAGACCGAGCGGGGAATGTGGGAAGGAGTGGGACGGCAGTCCTGGTCCGAAGGGGCCTTGACCACCACGTCATCTCGCTTCCTCTCCTCCAACACATGGAAGCAATGGCTATCCAACTGGTGACCTCTACCGGCCCAGTGCGACTCATTTCCATCTACTTCCCTCCCTACCGCCGGTTCAACCGGACTACGAGGGCTTACATGGAGGTGCTGCTTCGAGGTACCACGCTTGTTTTAATCAGTGGTGACTTCAACGCTAAGCACCCTTCATGGGGCTCTAGGATTATGTGCGCTCGGTGGATTGCTCCGCGACGTCATAGACCTACACGGCTTGGCGGATTCCGGCCCCACGACCCCTATCCACTTATTTCACAATCTCCTTGGTTTCCCAGACGTCCTCGACTTCGTTGTCTTCAGAAGGATCAGAAGGCGGTTGGTGTTGAAGTCTCTAGCTGAGCTAGACTCGGATCACAATCCCGTTCTTGTGAACCTGGGACGCGCAGTGTCCTTCATAGACCCTCCCGAAAAACCCGACCTCAAGCGCACTAACTGGGACAGGTTCACGAATGTGTTGAGAGAGAGGTTGGAACCCTCCCCTATCTTTCGAACAGCAGCGAAAATCGATCGTGGTGCGGAGTTCATAACTTCCACCATCAAAGGGTCGCTCGAAGCTTCGACGCCGAGGCACCGTCCTAAGAGGGCGCCACAGGCTTCTTTGCCCGATTCTATCCTCAGGCACGTCCGGGAGAAAATTCGTCTGAGGAGGGCTTGGCAAATCTCTAGGGACCCGGTAGACAAGGCCAACTGGAACCGCAAAGTCAATGCGGTTCGCGAGATGGTCCAATAATACCAGAACAGTGTCTGGGAGGACAAGATTGAGAGCCTGTGCGTACAGGACAGGCTCCTTTGGCACATGACGAGGAACTTGATGTGGGTCCCCGCACCAAGGCCGCCTATTGTGGGTCGTAACGGGGTGGCCAACTCCGGCCAGGGAAGGCCGATGCTCTCACTGAGCACTTAGAGGCACAATTTGTACCGACTGACGACCCGTCAGACCCGGTGCACATTGCGCACGTGGCTCAGGTCATCGGTGCGGTTTCGTACAGACCCTTGGATGAACCTGAACACACGGAGGTGACAGAAATATCGTGGGCGTTAACCGCTCTAAGACTAAACAAGGGCCCCGGACATGACGGTATCAATAACGCGGTCCTCAGAAAGCTGCCCTTGGAGGCGATTAACTTCCTCGTGGAATTATTCAACGCCGTCCTGCTCCTGAGTCACTTGCCTGAGTTCTGGAAGCACGCCAACGTCCTCTGTTTCCATAAACCGGGTAAGGACCCGGCCTTAGCTTCGTCTTACCAACCGATCAGCTTGCTTGACTGTTTGGGAAAGTTGTTCGAGAGACTTTTACTGACGAGACTGACCCGACATCTTCGCGAGGCGGGCATCTTGGTGGACGAGCAGTTCGGCTTTCGGGCGGGACACGCTACGTCTCACCAACTCGTCCGGCTCGTGGAGCAGGTCACGAGGAACTTTAACATCAACAGGCTGTCTGGTGATGTCTTTCTCGACGTGGCAAAGGCCCTCAGCCGTGTTTGGCACGATGGTCTCCTTTTCAAACTCCTTTCCTTGAACCTGCCCTCCTACCTAGTTAAGGTTGTACAATCTTATCAATCCCACCACACCTTCTCCACTACCTTTGGGAACGCCACTTCCCAAGTCAAAAGCATCCGGGCTGGAGTGCCGCAGGGTTCCCTCGTGGGCCCAGTGCTCTTCATTCTGTATGTGAACGACATTCATAAATCCCCAGACACAAAGTTGGCACTGTATGCGGACGACACGGCTCTAGTAGCGGAGTCGTGGCGAGGGCAGCTGGTGGAGAGGCGACTCCAGACGCACCTTACACAGTTGGAGGGGTGGCTGACCAACTGGAGGACAAGTATTTACGTGGAAAAGAGCACAGCAGTGCTCTTCACACGGAGAAGAAAGTTCTACAGGCTGGACCCACTCCGGCTGTTCGGAGAGCATATCAGATGGGCGAACAGTGTTAAGTACTTGGGACTTACGCTGGACACCAAGCTGACCTGGCGACTGCACTGTACCGAGAGACTGAACAAGGTGAGGCAAAGGTTCCTTAACAGGTGTAGCACCCTGTCTACTAGGAACGGTCTGACACTGTACAAACAGTTGCTCAGACCAATCCTCGACTATGCGTGTCCCGCTTGGGGCCACCTGGCGGACACGTATATGTGGAGGATGCAAGCGTCCCAGAGCGTGTGTTTGAGGATCATTGTGAACGCACCTTGGTATGTTCTGAATGTGACTCTGCATCGCGACCTGGATATGCCTACCATCAAAGACAACTTCCAGAAGCTGGCGCAGTCCTTCTACGACAGACTTTCCGGTGCCACCAATCCTCTTATCCAGGGGCGTGGGAATTACGTCATCAACCCTGGAGGGTGCCACCGACGTCCCAAAGCCCTGCTCGGATAAGCGAGATGTGTCAACAGTAGTTTGGGAGTCTCTCACCCAGCCCCCCATAGAGTAGTGTCTCCGCACGTAACTCTAAAAACCCTTTATTCGGTTTCCCAAAATACTTTTTGTATTCCTCACTAATATTAATAATATGCTTTTCTTTGTTTCAATAACTTCGAAAAATGCGACAACCCGTCTGTTTTAGGATCCGAAACCACACGGCGTGACCAATTGGTCGGTACGTGTTGAAATTTGCTCTCGTGCTCCCCTTCAGGGTGCATCAGAGCATGCTAATATGCATCTGCGTAAGCAGTTTCAGTGGTGACCCAACCCTGGTGTACCACCTATTCGAAAGAACACTAATAAATTGTCGTTTAGGAAAGAGAAATATGTGTCTTAATTCCCTCTCCTTCCACTGTCAACCTTTACCTCCCACCGCGACTCACGTTGCCGGGACAATCACCCTACCTTCCCCACCTAAAGTCTTCATCCCTACCTCCCATCGCGACACCTGTGTTTCCGGGACACCTTCCTTCTACCTCTCCACCCTTCCCACCTGGTTGTCCTTTTCACCTGTGATCTCACGAGATGGGCTACACCCGCCGCTCCGGTAAGGCCCACCGACAGAAGACCCTGAAGAGGACATCAACGACCAAGCAGTACTCCACCCGTGGATCCATTTTCTACTATCCCGACAACAACACACGGACCCCTGAACGCCCCCACTCCGCTCCAACACCTCCAAGAGTCCCTACCCCTGAATTCTCTAATTCCTATCCTCATTTTCCCCTCTTACCAACCACCCAACCCCCACCTACTCCAATTTCTTCTTTAAGCCCTGAGGGCTATCATTTGCATACCCTAGCCACCCCCAACCCGCCTACGTTTTCTCCCCCATCTCCCTTTCTTACCCCCACCCACTAGACCCACGAGACCAGTGCCTAACGACGAACGTCACCCGGAGACCGCACTTCGACTAGACGCAACCAGTTACCCCCGAAGCCGCAAGCGAGGGATAACATGCTTTAGTTGAAACATTTTTATTTAATCCATATACATTTAAAATTGTATTAATTTATTTATCAAATTGGAGACAACATCAGTTGGGGACATTAGTCTTATTTCGGGGACTAACCCCTAGAATATAGGATTGGTAGTCCCCTCATGGGCAATGGTCAAAACGCAATATGTACTAAAGATGCCCCACATCTAAGTTTCGGATTGCCCGGACGGGTAGTATTACGTGGAGAACATAAACAGTTTGTGTAGAATACTTTTATAAAACTAAAATCAATATTGTTTTGTAAAACAACCTTTTATTTAACTTTAGCTTTTAAGAACGTTTGTAAAATGTTTACCATGTACATGATAATTTAAAACTGTGGTGTTTATCGGCACGACAAAGTTGAAAACTTGTAGAAACTATTAGAGAGAGATGCACTTTAAAAACAAGTGGGTTGGTAATGATTCAAAGTGACGGAAAAACCATAAAAAGAGGGTATCGCCGGGAGGGATGGTGAGTCACCCTGTTCGACAGGAGGAGGATGTGATGTCATCGGCGTAGGAGGGAGCCTGGGGCGTGGGCGGGACAGTGACAGGTTTACTTTTTATACTACGGCCGATCTAATAGGAAAAGGAAGAACACCGAGAAGAAAATGGATGGCTACGGCCTCAGCCACAGAACGGGGCGCCATTGTTGTAAGGAAGAATAAAGTTTTGTCTAAGAAGAAAGTGAAGGAAAACAGCATACCATGTCCGATGAATATTTGCGTTCAATACGAAATTAAATAGATTGTTACGGAGGTTAGGAAGTAGTCTTCAAGAATGTGGGCAGGGATGTGAATAAAGTGGCGAAGCTTACGAAAGAGAAGGAAGTGGATGAAAATACAAAATAAATAATTATATACATATGTTTTTAATTTTTACCTGCGATAGGCCTATTTAACGTGCTCTGAACTGACTGATTATACCTGTACACGACTTATTAACTGATTTAAATATATAACACACACAGCACCTAGCACCCCGGTGAATATTTCTTTACTGTGAAAGGGGAAACCCCAATTTCACTTATCATACTTTTTCAGCCATACCGGGTTTCAAACTTGGGATCCTTAGTTTAGTAGACAGACACGCTATCAACTGAGCCAAGATGAATAACCATGTAGTATATGGAGAAAGTGGACAGAAGTGTAAAGGAAATTAACAAGGATGTGAATAAAAGGGATGAGGATGTGAATAAGGAGGATGAAGATGTGAAGAGAGGAACCTAGTATTTAAAGAATTGTGACAAGTCTGCGAAAAAATGTTGGACAAAGATGTCACTAAAGGCGATAAGGGAGGATATGCAGTAAGCGTCCAAATCTGATTTAAATATTATTATTCCTGAAATTAATAACAAAACAAATGTTTCTTATAGCCAAATTTGAATCAAATCGACTCAATGAATAAGCTAATGTTGAAGAATGAACTAAAGCTGATACTGGAGTAGAGGCAGCTATTGCAGCAGGAAGTCAAGAAGAAAAGGGAATTTGAGCTCATTTCGTAATACAAGAAAATACTACTATCAACAAAATAATAGTTATTTCACCAGAATTCTTTATAAAACTCAATGAATGAAGGGACAAGGGTAGTCTAATTTTCATAAGAAACTGACAGCTAGAACAGCTACTAGATCTACATTCACGTATTCATACTTCAAGTCATGTGATATTCATCTGTCACTTCTGATAGATATTATAAATACCTAGAAAATAACACAAATAATATAATAAAATATTATTGTTGGCCATAAAATAATGTTAATATTTTCTGAAAGTATTTCCCTATGAAAATTGAAATTAAGTTTATGATAATGAAAATAAAGTGGGAATTGGTGTGAAGAAAGTGGTAAAATATTGAAATATTGAGGAAGAAGATCGAAATATAGTGGAAGAAGATTGAAATATAATGGAAGAAGATCGAAATATAGTGGAAGAAGATTTAAATATAGTGGAAGAAGATCGAAATATAGTGGAAGAAGATCGAAATATAGTGGAAGAAGATCGAAATATAGTGGAAGAAGATTTAAATATAGTGGAAGAAGATTTAAATATAGTGGAAGAAGATCGAAATATAGTGGAAGAAGATCGAAATATAGTGGAAGAAGATTTAAATATAGTGGAAGAAGATTTAAATATAGTGGAAGAAGATCGAAATATAGTGGAAGAAGATCGAAATATAGTGGAAGAAGTTTAAATATAGTGGAGAAGATTTAAATATAGTGGAAGAAGATCGAAATATAGTGGAAGAAGATCGAAATATAGTGGAAGAAGATCGAAATATAGTGGAAGAAGATTTAAATATAGTGGAAGAAGATTTAAATATAGTGGAAGAAAATTCAAATATAGTGGATGAGAATGATTGTAAATAAATGTATAAATAGGTTTAATAATTTTACGTGGGATGAGAAGAAATATTGAGATCACATGAAAGAATACCGAGAGAATTAATGTAGAGATTTTATGCTTCGCCATAAAGGCAATAATAAGGCAGTACTGGAATAGCGAGATTGAACAAGAAGACTTATATGAGTTTCCTTTTTTTAGATTGGATTGTTAAGTCTGCGTACGTATAGTTTGTTTTATTAACTTTGTTGAGTTAGTTGAAAGAAGAAAGGAAATTTTATTACGGCCACTATTATTGAGAATAAATGTTTTAAAATAAATATTCTAAATTAAAAACTACTATTAAGGATAAAATATTTACCTGCAGTCGGTGGCCGCATGGTCTAAAGCGCTACTCTCGCAGTAAACTAGACTGCCGATGACGATGAAATTGAGGTTTAAATCTCAGTGAGATGTACTGAGGGTGGGTTTTTCCTAAATAGTTTTTCACTCTCCCTCCACGCAAATGTGGGTACACTTTCTATAAATATAACCTCCCTAATCCCTAAAACTATTATCGTAATTAGTACATAAGCTTATATAATAATCCGAAAGGGTTGTAAGACACTGTGCTAAAAAAAATTATAGATACTTATTTGATCAAAATTGGTTTTATTATCAAAGAATCATCATAAAATAAGTAGTTTTTCAACGCAAGAAGAATAATAAATATTAAATAAAGAGAATGTATAAGTTGAAAGTTTATTTTAATATTAACTATAAAAACTATAAAATCAACATCAAAGGGATACGTGTAAGTAAACATGGAGTTTAATAGATTATGAAACAAAAGTAAATTTCACCAATTAAAATATAAAAATACTTGTTAAATGTTACGCAAACATTTTACTAGCTAATAATATCAAGATATATAATATTACTTAAGCTGTTTTAAAGTTATTTATCACCGTGTCTAACTACCCGTTCGGGTTATATGCTCTGTTTTAAATAAAATTTCGATTTGATGCCAATGGATTAGCAAGCCGTACTATTTATTTCAAAGAAAATGGGTGATAAGGATGAAGTTTAAGGATAGTAAAACAATTTTCGCTTTGATAGAGGTTTGAAAAAAAAACACGTTTAAGACACCCAGTTGAGATTCAATCCACAATCTCCCAAGTCAATGTCAGAAGAAATTAGTTGGTTTATCTTAATCACAGATTTATTTGACAGTTACTAAATTTGAACATGCAAGCCTGTATTATAAGCATTTAAAAATATTTTTATTTTTGTAAATAAACTTGAGATAACCGTTTTATATTTCAAAAAAATTTCACGCCAGCTATATTTTATAGATTGTACTTTCGAATTAAAGCTAATATTTTCAATACGTTTACATATTTATTAAAAACTACATTTAAACATTAATTGAAACAACAAAAATTGTCTGCATTATTTAATTTCTTTAAATAAATACTAGCGAAAATAAAATAAGAAATTTTCACAATTTTTAAAGAAAGTAGCTAGTCAATAAAATAACAAGGCTATGTTTTTCAATACAAATCAACGAAATTCTTAAAATAATATTTTTTGACATATTCCTTCACTAACCATTATTATTAATTACTCATTTCTGAATGTAAATTCTATTAATTTCAACTCTGCATATCATCTACTATTATTGATGGTTCATTAGATCATGGCCTAGAAAATTATTGGGCCATAAAAACATTTCAGTAATATAGACGACCACATAAAATAAAATTTATATTTGTAGGTGGAAATTTGAAACTATTTCAAAATTTAAATGGAAAAGAAAGCAAACTATGTTTGGACAACCCTGTGTATTAATTTACTTTCAAAATAAATCCCTTGTCCGTCACCACATTACATTAAAATACGAGAATGCTAAAAAAAAAGTTCATTTCAAGTCAAATTGTATATATAACGTTAGCATACAAAAGTAACCGCAGGTTGCTGCCTATACAAAAGTTGTGAACACGGTATTATCTAAACCTCGATTTCATTTTAAACTAAACATCGCTTCCTAGAAACTTGATATTTTTACTAAACTATAACATGCCAACATGGTAGACTATAGACAGACGAGGTGAAGCAAATTTCACTGAAGGCTATGTTTAGATTAAATATTAAACTGAATCGATACTTTTTGTGATGAATTATTTGGTTTGACTTCTTTTGTGACGTCTGCGAATCCAGTTTAGAGCCTTCCAAATGTATCGCTTGTTTTTCAAATATCGGTGCATTCTGTTCCAATCAATTTCTACCCTCGCCCATTTAACAGATGCGGTGAAGTTCTTGATAGATACATTATTCATGCTTTTGCGGAATAGCTTCAACTACCTCTTCATCTAATTATAATCTAGACACTAACTAATTGAAATAATTAAGCTGAAATTATTGATCAACGAAGTGAGGTCCTGTTTTAACGCGACCATTTGGCATTTTATCTGTTTGTTTTTTTCCGCGTTTACTACCAAATTCGTGACTTGATCGCCAAGTAAAAATATCAACTTCGAATCTAAGGAGAAATTATAGGAGATATTTCTACTCTAAATCCAAAGAGAAATTTTAAGACTTTAGTAGCGATAAGAACATGACATGATGCATTTAACATTTTTTTGAATGGAGGGAGTGAGTTAAACTGTTCATATAACTGTTTTAGAATGATATTTCACTAACAGGAATTTACAAACCTTGTACTTTTAGCTAGATATTATAAAGATCCAAACACAACTTGCCTGTGTTATCTCCTAAGCCTATTTTTATATCCTTATTAAAGACAAATTTTTCAAATACCGTATGATATCTCTATATTCAAATTAATTCCAGGTACCATTCCTGAACTTTAGAACAGTGTTTACCGATATCAAATTTTGAGCTTATGTCCTACCGGATGATGACCAGAACCAATGCTTCCTCGCTAAAAATTACTATCGCCACAGTGTATTCTTCCCCCGGAAATAGATCCAATGATTCATTGTGAATTCATAAGCTAAAGTAGCTAATCGATCGAAGCATGCACCTACTTTTATCAAGTTGCCTTTCAGAAATATCTTGCTATTTTTATATTCCGTGCTAGGACTTCTAGATTGCTGATATGCGGCTTTTAAACTTTCGGGGAGATTTTGTTGAGTGATAAAAGAAAGAACTTTCGCTATGCACGAACCATTTGCGAGCATTTCCCCTCAGTTTTATTTGGTAAACAAAATTAGAACTAAAGTTTATTGAAACAAATTTGTATCATACAAAAGGAATAAACTATAGTATGTTTTTCACATTAAAAAATTGGACGTTAAGTTGTATCAAGATGATATAACATTTTTTTACAGTTTCTAATTTGTCATTATTTTTAACATTCTTAAAACTAATAGTAATAATTTCATTAATACCATACATTTTCTGATTCTTATTTAAATAATTTTTAAACGCATTATTTAAATACCACACAGTATTTTTTAGATCTACTCTATATACTTTGTATATAATAAGTGTAATTTCTAGTTGTACCTGTACATGTAGTTTATAGTTATATCCATACACCTAGAAATAAAATATTTACATTGTAATTTTATTAATCATTCTTGTCATACAAAATTGTTCTATACTTTAGTGTAAAATTTATATGTTTGTATGCGGTATATTATCCTTATTTATTTCATGAGCATGTTATTATTGGGATATTTATTTAAAAAATTACTTAATGTAATAAGATAATAAAATACGTCAATTTCAACCGATTTGGTTGTTTTTGTATTTGTTCTTTCTTATTTAAAAAAAACTTTTCATAAAGTTACTCTGAAATAATATTTAATCATTTTCAGCCTTGTTTCCGTTAAATTCAAATGATTTTGTAGATATATATAACTAGCCGGAAACTCGGTTTGGCAATCTTCTGATCTATGATTATTAAAACGGTATCTGTAGTTTTTCGGGATACTTTCCGAGTTATATTTATTCTATTTTTTTTATTTTATCATCTGTGTTCATTGTTCTGACAAACTCCATCGATAAGTGAAAGTTTATTTTGTTCTCGTTTCTATTCGCTCGCCACAGAAGTTGGGTGGAAAACATCCAGTGACGCAAACCAAGGTAATCCATCATATTGCTTTCTCTTTGCATCAATCTTGTTGAGTTGGCGCGCGGGCTGACTCGAAAAGTTAGGCTAGAGCAGACCTTGCCTTCCCCAATCAGACTGTCAGAATAACATCACATTCGTAAACTTCAGTTACAGTAGATAAAATATGTTTTATAGAAAATAGATTATTAAGATAAAATTTCATCCGTAAAAATTTCCTGATCATAAGTGGCCTCGAAAAAAATGTTTAATAGAACTTTAAGCTTTTCCTTGGCTTCAAAAAGATTCCTTTACTTACCTTCGTTTGTACTGATGATCAATATAGAAACAGTTTACCTGTGATATTATTATTAATTTTTATCACCGTGTCTTACTACCTGTTCAGGCTACACGCAGTGATATTATTATTATTATTATTATTATTATTATTATTATTATTATTATTATTATTATTATTATTATTATTATTATATGTGCTTTCAGGTATAGAAATGAATAGTGATTTTTTTTAAAAGCAGCATACCATATTTAAGTTTTTATAGTTTTGTAAAACTTTCTACGCCCATAGTAACAAGCATTTTACAGTTGTGATACTCCCTGTTTAGCTCCCCTTTTTTCCTCCATGTACATAATGGTGGAAAAGTCAGTTTCCCTTTACATAATAATTAATAAGATAAGGAAAAACTTAGCTTTTGCGTCATTCTGTATATTGCGTAAGACCCGTATTTTAATTGTTTTATTGTGTAAAATAAATTATTTGCTGGTCTATGTATTGGTAGTATATTATTTGTTTTGTAGCTTATGGAATACTGTTATGTTGCTATGCTCTTTGGTGAACATGGGTGCTACTTTTTTCTCAATGTTTCTGTAACAGTGTAAATTATTAAATTAATTTATTTTCTTGATGGAGTGTTTCTGCAACAGTATATACCGTTTCCTTTCTTCTCAAATTTTACGAATGTTTAGTAAATGTCTCTATTTTAATATTAAAGCGAGAGAAAGTCTGTGCGGTGAACCATACCATTTATTTTTTAAACTAATTTCAAATTATTAATACCACACATATAAGAAATCTTTATCATGAACTCTTTTCATGTTAAAATACAAAATTTTATCAATTTATATTATCATACAAGGTGATGTGTACTGTACATTATATACACTTAGAAATGATTGCCACGTATTTTTCTTATAGTCCGTTTTGCATTCCCTCTTAAGAAACCAATAATAATCGCCCATCATGGAGGTATCCCAGTGACCTTGATAACCCTTTTTCATCATGGCTATATCTTGATGAAAAGGTTCCCCTTGCTAATCCCTCACAGCACAGGGGGAGGGGGGTAACCAATTTTGAATGTAGAAAATTAATTTTCAAAGACATTTAGCACCCCATATTTTTATAACATTGTGGTACAGTAAGGTTGACACCAGGGATGAATAATTGTATTGTTTCCTGTTTACAATAAATCCATGCACAACTACTTTAAACGTAGGTCTAAAAGGTTCGTTTAGACTTATGCCTCCTTTCATGCAACATTATATGCGCAGAGGCATGCCTCTTTCGGTGCGTCTTGCGTCTTGCCTCTTGCCTCTTGTATTTTGCCTTATACAACCCGACCTGTTTACACTTTTGCATCTCTGTCCATGCGTTAGATATTTCGCCGCGGGAAGTACTTGCTGCTGGCGTCGCTGCAGCTGTCGTCATCTTACTACGTCAAAAGAAACGAAAGCGTCTTGAGTTCTGGATGAGTCAGTTTCTAGAATCACGTTAATTAAATGCAGGAATACTATTAGAAGTGCGCGAATTAAAATAGAGGTTGATTGTTTAAGAACTTCACAAGAATGTCCTCAAGTGATTATGATATTTTGCTGAGTATGGTTGAACCACACATTTCCAAACAAGACACTACATTTAGGGATGCCATACCAGCAAGTACACGAATATCGGTCACTTCATTTTTTGGCAACAGATGACAGCTATCAGAGTTTGATGTACCAGTTTAAAATATCAGTGTCATCGGTTTTAGTCATAACTCCAGAAGTATGCGTGGCCATCGTCAAGATAATCTATGGTTATGTGAAGGTGAGTTTAGAAAAGGTCACGATGGCTCTAGTACAAAGTACCTTTTAACAGTTCTCTAGTCACTGTGAGGCAAGAGTTTTGCAACATGCTCCCCAAATATTTGGGGAGCACTTGCGCCTACCTGCGGCTAGGCGAACAGCTACATTTGGGGCATGCGCAGTCGCGTGCCCCAAAGTGCCTCTCCGGTGTGCCTAGTTGCATGCCTCATATTGCATGAAAAAAGGCATCGTCTAAACGCACCTTAAGGCAAGCTGTCATTACAGTATCCTCTATCTTTGCCTCAAATACATAATCTTTTATAAGTTTCCTTATTTGGAGCCCAATGAAAATTTCTTATTCCAGTTATAATGGTAAAAGTGTCTGCAAGATGGATGAATTCGTTTCCTATTTTATCTAAGACCTTAACGACATTCTTTACTAAATCAAGCTTTATATGTTAAGGTGTAGAAAGAATATTTTCTAGTTCAACTAGTGGAACATATTTACACTAATTCTTCCACGTAAATATTCGCTTCTCTCCATCCATTGTGTGCACAAATTAATATTTTTCTGTTACCCGATTCCTACAAATATAGAAAACAACAATATTTGCTTAAACTTCCTTGTAAAACTGTAAGTGAGTATTCCAATAACCTTAAGATCGCTACAGACATTCCAAGAATATTCTTGGTATTTTAATGCACTCAGAATCTTCGGTATTAATTCGAAGAACTGATGGCTATTAATTTGATTTCCTCTATGTAACTTTCAAACTTATTTCAATGAATCAATAAATATGCGCCATTCATCAGGATAATGTGCAATGCCTATTTATTTAATAAGACCATTAATATAATTCATTCACGATAGGTCTTTACCTGGATGACAGTTCAAAAATCATATGTTTAGGTTTTAGGTTACCAACACTTGTAAAAGAACACTGTTTTGTTATGAATGTTAAGTTTTTTAATTACATGTTATATTTTACATTTAAAATAACTTAAACTTAAGTTTTCTCACATTATTTCATTACTTTTAACAATTTCTTTTTACCCAATCCGAAACAATATTTTAAACATATATTAAAAGTACCTATTCTTTGTTTTGGAATGTTATCTATGATGTGTAATATAGTGCATGCATTAATACCTTTTAATAAAGGCATCGTATTTACTTGGTAAAGATAAAATACTTGTAATTTATTTTATATATGATTAACTATTTTATTATTAGTTTATTGTTTTTAGAAATATTTAACTGAATAAAATATAATCGTCTGCTGCGAGGATACACCATTTTAAACAACTTGTCCGCGTCATCATCAACCACATGGCTAATATTCGTTGGTCGCCATTTTAAAGCCATATTTGTTAGACCTTTTGTGAAAGTGCTCGGAATAATAATTATTTTAACTTGAATAGAAGGATAAATAAGCTTTGTGGACGACCTCAAATAAATATTAAGACTTTGCTTAATTTAAATATATTTAATAGAATTTATTACTGTGCGCGTTTATTATATTTTTAACTTTAAATTAAGTCTCTAGTTTGTTAGGTCCACGCCTTACTCTAACTTATAATAATTTATAACTAAGTTAAATTACCTTTTATTTTAATTATTGGGCTTCTGTATTAACGTAAAAAAAACTTAATCCTAGATCATATTACTAATTATTTTAAGAATAACTTTGTGTATACAGATATTTTCTCTTTAGTTCGAATACATAGGCCTATTAGGCCTAATTTGGTTAATTTTAATCTTACTTTAATATAACTTTAAAATAACTTTAATCTAACATTAATTTAACTTTAATCTAACATTAATCTAACATCTAACTTTAATCTAACATTAATCTAACTTTAAACTTTTATCTTTTATCAAACTTAAATATAAGTTTAATCTAACTTTAATCTCACGAAATTTTATAAGGGGTTCTTTTTATTTGTGGATAGATTTGTGTGTGTTTTTTTGATAATGAGTTCCCAGGAGAAAAAAAGAAGAGAAGTTACAGATCACCAAGTCATTCAAAAATTTCAATTTCAAAATTATTTGAGGCATAATATTGGCCTAAATTACTGTGGTTAGCTATCACATTACTCTACATAACCATATGTTTTCATAACAGCTGTCCCAAGTGACAGTGGCAGATATCAGCTGTTGGCGTAGTGATATTTTAGGGACTATTTTCTAGTTACTTTTTGAGCTGTCATCCAAGTAAACTTAGGTCGTGAATGGCGTATATCTTCCCCATACTATCCCTAATGATGAAATATTTGAAATACAATCGCCAGGGGGATTAAGACATTTCCTTTGTTTCGGCATTTTAACACTTTATTGGTAGGCAAAACATATCAGATAAAAACTTTCTCCAAATAAACACAAATAAAAAGCTATAGATATCTCTCCGTAACTGAAAAATCTATTGTGCGAGTATAAATGCAGTACTTAAGGTGGAATGGAATGGGACGCGAGATAAGGCCAATGTTTTTTCACTTTTTATGGCAAAACATTTTTTGGCCAAAATAAATAAAATATTGCTCCAGTACAAATATAAAGTTTAATTTTCTTCACGTGTTGATATCAACAGTTGTTGAATATCTCTCATGAGCATGGTGGAATTAGATGACGAACTTTTTTAAATTAAGAGAAAAAGTTGTCATTAAGTTCCAGAACACCCTTGACAAATATCCGAAAAACTTGTAGGTTACCGTGTGAAGAAAATTAAATTTTATGTTTGTGCTGGAGCAATATTTTATCTATTTTGGTCAAAATAGTTTTGCCATAAAAACTGTTTGGGCCCCCAAAACCCCCCCTGGCGACAGCCTTGTTTATTTGTTCATACATGATTTTTAAAGCTACAAGGCTTTTTCAGTGCAACTTGAATTATTATTTATTTCAGTTTACCTGCATCTGAGCTAAATATCCAATTAAGCTTAAATATATTATTTATTTAGATTTGCAGATATTGTTCAAATCGTGTATTTTAGATTAAAGAATTTAACTGACTTTATTAAAGCCTTTCCAACATTTTGTAGTTTATGACCACAACTTTTCTCTCTGCGGCCATCGCGACCCTTTGATAACTTAAAAGCGTTCAGATCCTAGTTTTTAAGTTTTTTTCACTGTGTATTACTACCAGCCCGGACTATCTACAGTTAGCTACACCAGTGGGATAGGTAAAATTTAGATGAAATATACACTTATTTGATTGGAAGGATATTAGAATAAACTACCCCCGGCCATAATTAAAATCCTTACTTCCTCTTCACCAACAAACCAAACCAAAAGAGCGACATTAGACCCGCATGTCCTATAATGCTTGTTTTAATTATTATAAATTGCTTATAATAATGATTATATGCGACTAATATGTAGTAAAATAGAATCAACAAGTCCGGGGTTGGGGGATGGTTTTATATTATGCTAGCAGCATTACAAGACTGCCATAGTAAATAAGTCAACAAGAAGCTATTAGAATGGAATAGCCAAAAGAAACATATGCAGTAACTAGGTTGTTTTTAGCATTTTAACAACTTACGTTTCTATTAGAATTTAGCATCTTATGATCATTAAAATCCTTGAAAAAATAAATATAAAGCTAAAACCTCTATAATGTGACCCCACCAAAAACACGCTGCGACCCCCAAGTTGGAAACCGCTGCTTTATTATAACATAGTTGGAAGCAATATTTAACTAGTAAGCTCCCGGATATGTAGAGCTCGCTCGTCACTTTATCAAAATATTAGCAATTTGGCCATATTTATTTAAAAACATTTTCAACTATAAAATAAAGCAATAAAAAATGGAATTTATCGATATTTATACAGTATTTTGATACCTGTCTACCAATGTCCTGCTTCATAACCTCATGGAAGTTGTCCTAAAATATTAATACTGATACGTCAATAAACTATTCAAAACATATTGTAATTTAGCGCGTGAGGGTGAAGGGGCTTCCCCTGACATTTTATTAAATAACTTATGGCAAATTCGAAATCAGCACGCTAAACAACAAGGTTATACGAAATTTCATGCAAATCGAACACTAAATAACGAATTTTAAAATATATCTCAAATTTGAAAATGTTAAAAAGTTAAATCTAAACTTAATTTTTGTTTAATATAGTCTACTTAATTAAGTGAAAAATTATAAGAGTTTTAACAATGTAACACAGCCCTATTACTCCTCTTCCTTCATTGTTGCTTTGAGCCTATTTAAATTGCTTTCATGAAAGCCTATTTTAATAAACAATGAAAAGTATGGATACTTGCTAGAAAAATTGGTGTGTATTTCAGAAGTCAAACACTAACACTAATCTCAATGTCTTCATTTCATCAGTCAGAGATTTCAATAAGAAAACAATAAAATATTGCGTAACATTCACTGCATGTATGCCTTCAAAATTTAATAAAGCCCTAATTAAGGCATTGGCTGTACAACATATGATAATTCGAATCATAAAACTGCGACAGTCTAGCTGCCACGAAAGTTACAACCAAAAACACTAAACCATAAATAAAACATTGGCTGGCAATACTGCCATTTCAAGCATTGCTGGCTGAGTGAAATTTTGCTACTGGGCAGCTCATGTTCCCTTATGATTCGTTTGTATACCGCTTTCTCCATACACTGACTGGCCGTTGCGTCTGCCTACTGACAACGACGCTACTAGACTACTTGATTAACTAGGATTTATACAATCTCCTAAACAAGGAATCTCCTTTAAATGATTTTTAAAGTTGGGATTTTTTGTAGAGTAGGGATCAGCAGTTAGGAAATTTTTAATTTGTCTGTACAAGTCTGTGGCTAAGGACTTTCATAATATAAAGTAATGGGGTACAGAATAAGCCTAGATTTTCCCAACTCCAGATCTCAGATCTCACAAAATTACCAACTTTCAAGCTTTTAACCAACATTGGGGGGAGGGGGGACACCCCCTCAACCACTCATCGGTGCGACGCCCCTGGCAACTTGTTGACGAAAATATTAAGAAGTGCTGGTTCAAATGAAAGCCATTACACAAGAAAACTTCAGTCGCATGGTCGGCAATTAGTTGCAGACAGTTTCCATGCAGTGAAACTGCACGGTCAACTTTTAGTTGTCCGCACTCGAGCTGGGGCATTGTTTCAAATGTAACCTATTACACTCTGCAACTAATCGCGTGTGCAACTGCAACTGCAGCTTCTCATTTGAGTGTCGAGTCTTCTTTTATATAGGTCAGCAATTCATCAAATCATAATTTAGACATGCGAAAGTAATTATTAAAAAAAGTGTTATTTTCTACAGATCTTCCAAATGACGTATAGTACACACCCTTATCCAGTCTTGAAGATTGCATCGTATATACATACATCTTTCTTGGCCTGTGTCTTCTCTTTATTATAAACAAGGCAAGAAGAAATAGTCCCTGATTCCTAGACGCCATTTTCTTGATATGACGCTCACCAATGGTTGCAGCAACTAGATGCACGTAACAATTTGTGCAGCTGCAAGCATAGGGCAACTGGGTGTCAACTAGTTGCACGCAACAAATTGCCCCGTGTAATAGGGCCCTAATGCACCTTGACTCTTCAAGAGACCAGGGTTTAATTTGGACCAGGTAAACTGGGCACCGCTTTTGACCCCAGGCTAACACTAAAACCTCCCCACCCCACCCCCAATTTTTAGGGTGGTTTGGGCACTGCTACATTGCACCACAACTTACTTCCCATTCAGGCACGGATTCAGGGGCGGGGGTCAAAGGGTCAGTTGATCCCCCTGTGAAAGTTATAAAATTAATACAAAAAACGAAATGAAAGTTCAAATTTTAGAAATAAAATACAATAGAGATAAATTATACCATTGTTTATCTTTTTACGTGCAGACACCTCTTAAGCCGGGTCCACAAATGCGTTATTCATCCACGTTTAATCATCGTTCAATATGACTCACCCAAGTGTGGAAAAAATATTCGTTTTCGTGCATGAATATTTGTCGTGCATACCGAGTAACGAACATTGTTCCGCACTGAGACGGTAGACTACTACACATAAAAGAATACTAATAATCGCCTGGGAGCAGTTCATCCACGAATACCGAATTTAGAGTATGTGTGGACAGCAGGAACGGCGGAACTGCGGGGGACTTTGCCCCCCTGGAAATGATTTGCCCCTCCCTGAAATAAATTCTCCCCTAGATGTATTTCAAATCCTCTTATAATATCGATTATGAAGCTGAAATATGGCTTTAAATCAAATTACAAATTAAATTACTTCTATTGTCAAAAATTTTCCATAGAGACCACTTAAAATAACTACTAGACTCGAGGCTTCTAACTGGCAGAAAAATTCAGGGGAGGAAATCTCTAAATAGCTTCTAAGGTCATCCAAATTTCAAAAATATCTAGGGGAGGAAAAATCCCAACAGTTTCCAGTTGCATGCCATTTTGAAGAATTTTCAAGTGAGGACCACCCCAAATAGCCTAGTTTTGAAATAATTCCATGTTCAAGATTTTGTCGGTGGAAGATCACTTAGGGCCGGTATTATGACTCCTGGATAAATATTAATCTGGTAGATAAATATTTCTATCTTGTGAATAAGTAAAAATTTGCGTCTTATGACTGCAAGATAGCATTTATCTGCCTGATAAAATGTATTTATCCATCACATTTTTATCGGGAGGTTCAAGTACCTGATAACTTTTATCTGAAAATTAAAATGGTTGTTGCCATAGTGACGCGTTGTTTTTAATGAGGTTTTCGTCTATCAGAATCTGTTTTTAGGTTAAAATCTTGGTTCATGTGTTTAGTAAGCACAGGCGCGGGCTAGCAAACCCAAGTACAAATTGCACTATACTTATGTAAAACTTTTTTGAGATCCGGTTTTAAATTTTTAATTTTATTTTTAAAGAATTAATGTCCTCATTTGTATGTATGGACCAATAAAAAAGATCGATATTGGGTCACAAGGGTCAACACTTTGTATACAAATTTTGGCTTCCGGTTAAAATTTTCGACATTTTATTAGGTGTTGCACATCTTCAGGTCATTGCATTGCTATTAAATTTATCCTTTATAAATTTTGACCAATAAAAAATGTAAATATTGATTATTGAGTCTAAAATGGAGATAGATCATTGTTGTACAAACATTTCTCCTAAGAGGTTTAAGGAAAAATAACAAACTTTTTGAAAGACTTACTTATATTTAATTACTCCATGGCATTGGAGAATTATTGCGTTAAAACTTAAGTAGTATCTCTTTACAACTAAAGTTCACAACATTGTATTAATATATTTGCCAATATCTCAGAAAATGTTGGTTTTATTAAAATATATTTCATATAAAAGTTTTTTTATTTTTAATAGTACTACAATTTTGCAAAAATAAGTTATTTAGTATCTCAAATAATTGCGGAGATACGGAAATTTCCTTTTCTGTAAAGTACCCTAAAATCATTTTCATGGGAAAATGAAAATAGCCAGTTTATTTATCATCTTAATCAACACCTAGATACGAATTTTAATCAAAATCGTTAAAGCCAATTTTGAGAAGATCGATTTTATCTCTTTTCACCCTTTATTAAACTATACTTGATTTTAAGTTAAACAGACACACAGACAGACGGCATTGCAAAACCACTTTTTAGGGTTCGGGAGTCATGAGACGTCGACATCCATCAACAATTTAGGCTAGATTTTTTTTACGGTCGCAATACTTAACCTTTAGTGTTCAAAAGTTAAATATATATATATATATATATTTGCATATAGCATGAAATTTATTGGTTTTATAAAAATATGTTTCGAATAAAATATTTGTATTATTTATATATAACATATATACATATATATATTTCCATTGATAAGTAATTTCATATCTCAAATAGTTTCGGAGATTTGATAAAAAAATAATAGTTTACGCATCAGACTGGAGCCCTTAAAGTCATTTTGCCGAAATATTTAGAGTAGACATTTTGTTTAGAATATTTATAAATGTTTTGAAATGAAATTTAATCAAAATTGTTTTAGCCGATTTTGAGAAAATCGACTTTTTCTCTTTTTGCCTTTCAGTAAACGACCGTATCCTTAATTTTAGGTGTAGATATCCAATTCCGAAAATCCGTGGGGATAGTCCTATGAAAACCCTAGATACCAAGTTTTAGCCCGATCGGTAAAAAAAGTTTAGGCTCTAGTCCGAGGTACAAACAGACAGACAGACAGACAGAAATTCAAAAACCACTTTTTCGGATTCGAGGGGTCATGAAACGTCGAGAATCATCAAAATCTCGAGCTCAATTTTTTTTTGACGATCACAATACTTTCTCTACCTGTAAGATAGTGAGAAAATAAAAATATACCCAATCCCCCACCGCCCATTTAGTTCCTAACGGATAGACTGAAGGTAGTTTGTATGACCAATGGGTTTGAGCTCCCCGTCCTACCATCCGTTCAGATGATCGGAATATGTGTACTAACAGGTTGGATATGAGATTGATAGAATTTGAGAGGAAAGTCTGAAATGAGTGGGTTAAAACATTTAGGAAAAAACAACCCGAAAGGGATTCAAACCCTGATCTCCCTGTCATCAGTAAACTAAACCAGATGAGTTTGTCATCCAGCCGGCGTGCCAACCGGTGCGGGTTAATATATTTCTATAGCACCGCATCTTACAAACCGTTCAGGCTATACGCATATATACAGTACTAATTACGATATTGAGTTAAGGATGAGGAAGGTTGAATTTAGATTATGTGTACCCGCATCTACGTGAGGGGATAGTGGAAAACCATTTAGAAAAAACCACCCTCAGTACACCCGACCAGAATACGAACCACGGTCTTCCTGTCATCGGCAGTCTCCAGACTATTGGGAGAATGGCGCCTTAGACCATGCGGCCACCGAAGCAAGTGCTATAATTGTATTGTTCTGTAAGGAAGTATTAAGGGGAGGTTTTCGTTGCCCCACCCGTAAAATTTGGATTGCGTGCTGCCTACCTCTGGACTGGTGGAATTGAATATCATGTTGTCCAGAAGATGGGAGACGTTTGGAGTGTACAAGGTGAAGTGCGTATTTCCTACCTCTGGACTGGTGGAATTTCTTCATTCGGTCCTGTTCCATCGCCGTCACTCTGTTCTTCTCGTGGTCGTGAAGCGCCATCGTGGGGAACACGGCTTAAAAACAAAAACCTACTCTTAATACAATGAAAAAGTGACAAATAGTGATAAAAGTGACTCAATTCCCAGACATTATCTATTTTCTTCATTCCACGATCCTACTATATTACTCCCGCTGATAGTGGACCTTACTATCAGCCTCCTGCTATATTACTCCCACTGATAGTGGACCTTCCTATCAGCCTCCTGCTATATTACTCCCACTGATGGTGGACCTTAATATCAGCCTCCTGCTATATTACTCCCGCTGATAGTGGACCTTCCTATCAGCCTCCTGCTATATTACTCCCACTGATAGTGGACCTTCCTATCAGCCTCCTGCTATATTACTCCCACTGATAGTGGACCTTACTATAACCCTCCTGCTATATTACTCCCACTGATAGTGGACCTTCCTATCACCCTCCTGCTATATTACTCCCACTGATAGTGGACCTTCCTATCAGCCTCCTGCTATATTACTCCCGTTGATAGTGGACCTTAATATCAGCCTCCTGCTATATTACTCCCGCTGATAGTGGACCTTCCTATCAGCCTCCTGCTATATTACTCCCACTGATAGTGGACCTTCCTATCAGCCTCCTGCTATATTACTCCCACTGATAGTGGACCTTCCTATCACCCTCCTGCTATATTACTCCCGTTGATAGTGGACCTTACTATCACCCTCCTGCTATATTACCCCCGCTGATAGTGGACCTTCCTATCAGCCTCCTGCTATATTACTCCCACTGATAGTGGACCTTACTATAACCCTCCTGCTATATTACTCCCACTGATAGTGGACCTTCCTATCACCCTCCTGCTATATTACTCCCACTGATAGTGGACCTTCCTATCAGCCTCCTGTTATATTACTCCCACTGATAGTGGACCTTCCTATCACCCTCCTGCTATATTACTCCCACTGATAGTGGACCTTCCTATCAGCCTCCTGCTATATTACTCCCGTTGATAGTGGACCTTAATATCAGCCTCCTGCTATATTACTCCCACTGATAGTGGACCTTCCTATCAGCCTCCTGCTATATTACTCCCACTGATAGTGGACCTTCCTATCAGCCTCCTGCTATATTACTCCCGCTGATAGTGGACCTTCCTATCACCCTCCTGCTATATTACTCCCACTGATAGTGGACCTTCCTATCAGCCTCCTGCTATATTACTCCCGTTGATAGTGGACCTTAATATCAGCCTCCTGCTATATTACTCCCGCTGATAGTGGACCTTCCTATCACCCTCCTGCTATATTACTCCCACTGATAGTGGACCTTCCTATCAGCCTCCTGCTATATTACTCCCGTTGATAGTGGACCTTAATATCAGCCTCCTGCTATATTACTCCCGCTGATAGTGGACCTTCCTATCAGCCTCCTGCTATATTACTCCCGCTGATAGTGGACCTTACTATCAGCCTCCTGCTATATTACTCCCACTGATAGTGGACCTTACTATCAGCCTCCTGCTATATTACTCCCACTGATAGTGGACCTTACTATCAGCCTCCTGCTATATTACTCCCGCTGATAGTGGACCTTACTATCAGCCTCCTGCTATATTACTCCCACTGATAGTGGACCTTACTATCAGCCTCCTGCTATATTACTCCCACTGATAGTGGACCTTACTATCAGCCTCCTGCTATATTACTCCCACTGATAGTGGACCTTACTATCAGCCTCCTGCTATATTACTCCCACTGATAGTGGACCTTACTATCAGCCTCCTGCTATATTACTCCCGCTGATAGTGGACCTTACTATCAGCCTCCTGCTATATTACTCCCACTGATAGTGGACCTTCCTATCAGCCTCCTGCTATATTACTCCCACTGATAGTGGACCTTCCTATCACCCTCCTGCTATATTACTCCCGCTGATAGTGGACCTTACTATCAGCCTCCTGCTATATTACTCCCACTGATAGTGGACCTTACTATCAGCCTCCTGCTATATTACTCCCGCTGATAGTGGACCTTACTATCAGCCTCCTGCTATATTACTCCCGTTGATAGTGGACCTTAATATCAGCCTCCTGCTATATTACTCCCGCTGATAGTGGACCTTCCTATCACCCTCCTGCTATATTACTCCCACTGATAGTGGACCTTACTATCATCCTCCTGCTATATTACTCCCGCTGATAGTGGACCTTACTATAACCCTCCTGCTATATTACTCCCACTGATAGTGGACCTTACTATCACCCTCCTGCTATAGAACGCTTGCTAATAGCGGATGGTACTATTTACACGAAACCTTCTTTAGTGGTCGCATGGTATAAGGCGTCACTCTCATGTTAGACTATACTGCCGATGACAGGGAGATCGAGGTTTGAATTACAGTCGGGTATACTGAATGTTTTTGTCCAAAATGGTTTTCCACCCTACGTAAATGCCAGTACACATTCCCTGAATTCAACCTTCCCCATATCTAGCTCATTAGCATAATTAGTACTTATGTGTATAACCTGAATAGTTAGATATATATATATATATATATAGAGCACTGTGTTGCGTTTTACTACACATTTGGCTTACATACTAATAATACTTAGCACCGCGTCTTACTACACATTCGGGTTATACGTTTAAGTACTAATTGCACCAATGGGTTATGAATTGGGAAGGTTTAATTTAGAGGAATCGAATCTGCATTTGCGTGGAGGGAGTGTGGAAAACCATTTAGGAAATACCACCCCCAGTTCACCCGAGCGAGATTCGAATCTCGATCTCACCGTCCTCGGCAATTTAGCTCAAAACGCAACTAGCGCATTAGCCAACTACGCCACTGAGGCGGGTTATTCGGACTATACATTAAGAACTAATTAGTCATATATATATAAGCCTACATATTCCCTTCATGCATATATATAAATATGTATGAAGGCCAGATGTAGGCGTACCCATTATTTCCACATAAACAAATGAATCACAGACGCAATGAATGAATGAACACACATTTGAATCGAAATATCGATTACCGATAATTATGATCAACGTGTTTGCGCACGTGACGTGTTAATGATGACCCTTTTTTCACTTAACCTTCATAATTGAAGAATAAATTAGAATCAAGGCCGCTAACCTCACACACAGCCCGAATTACAAGTAACTAAGCTTGATTACTGCACTCTCTTTGCTCCACCATTTTCAAAAATGTAATCAACAATTTTTTAGTAATAATTATCAAAGGGTATAAAAGTAAAGTTTACCGATATTATAAAGATTAATTTGGTTTATCTAGTTGCTAAGTAGGCCCTTCTATTAATCTCTATTATTCTATGTTAATAAAATTAAGAGGCTGTTTGTCTGTCATGAACTCTACGTGATATCTACCGCACGAAGAGATAATTAATTCTAAAGATTAGTGGCCATTGTACGCACGAGCATATGCACTTTGAATTGGGAATTTTAAAACTTTTGTTAGATTTTTTAAATTCATTAAAAACCGAGTCGGAAGAAAAGCAGCATTAATAAAATGAAGAGTTTGTCTGGCTATGGTGGACATTGTGTGATATCTACCTCACGCAGAGGGCTGAAATTTTTAATCTCCACAAAAGTGTGTGTGAAACAAAGCCGGAATTTAAATGTTTTATTAGATTTTTTGGATTAATCAAAAACCAGGTCGGAAACAAAAAGGCCACGGGCAACGCAGGACTTAAAGGCACAAAGTTACCTTCCGCTTACAGTCACTAATCTAAAAGCATTTCTCCTGCTCAACTTTAAGTAGGCCTATATCAACTAGTAAAATATAAAATAAGAATCAATCCTGTTTCGATTCAAGGCTACTTTGCAAGTATCTTATGCTCACTTCATGTCAATGCGGGAGCACTTACTCTATTCTCGTCCCTACCTATTAGATAAAACCAAGAGTAGACCATGTTTTAAATTAACTAATCTAAAGTTAAACATCCAATTTATTGTATGTTACTAAAGGTTACTAACGGATTTAGCTAAGAGTTAGAGAGGAGAATATTATTTTAAAACGAGTGCCTTCACACTAGCATTAAGTGATGATAGGAAAACAAGAGTAAAATAAAATCACATAATAAAGACTGTATCAACAATGCATCAAGCTTATATTCGAACGCTAACCGTTTCATCAACGCAGACATTTTGAAATGTGAATTTAATACCTTAGATCAGCGGTTCCCAATCTTCGTGTCGCAGACACCTTTTAGGTGGGTCACGAATATTATAGGTAAAACGTTATTTAATGAATTCAATATAACACGCTGAAGTGGGTGATTGAAAAAAATTGACTTTGTTTGATCCAAAGATAGATTCAATTTCAGAATTCAAGCAACAACGGTAATCTTGATATTAGTTTATTAACTATCTGTTTGCACAGATGGGAAACTGACAAATTATTCATTATTATTATTGTTATTATTATTATCATCATCATGCATATATTTACGTGAATTTGTAAAATGTAAGTGGATGGTGAGTAATATATTAATATATCAAAATGCACATTAGCACTTTAAACGAATACTAATAAACTAAACATAAACATGAATATCTCATGTAAAAATAAATATCAACATAAAAGTATTTACAGCTACGTAATCATATATTTATCGTATAGAATGTTTTAAATAATGTGAGCGCTTTAAATCAATGTAATACTCATTTCCCGGTATGCCTCCCTCCCCTGTTAAAAGCATTGCACGCAGACTTTAGAAACTTCGACCTTTTCCAAATGTTCGAAAGTCACTCAAGTGTATCTTTCAAGACAGCCCCCGCTAGGGACAAGCAACCCACTTAATGTGTATGCACGACTGATAGTCTAACATGTAGTTTGAGAGGTAGAGCTGGATTACAATGCGATTTACAATAATATATGAGATATGACTGTATCGCCATTATGATAAACAGTTCAAAAATCTACTATGCCTTGTTTTTATTACGAATGTATGTTTGGAGCCATTTTTATTAAATATAATACACATTTTTTCGTAATCATTGGTTATATTTAACTTTATTATTAGTGTTATTTTATAGGTATTGATAAATAACCGAGTGAAGCGAGAACATATTTTGACTCGACCTTTTGGGATTTAGTCTGTCTGCTTGTTCCGAGATTACTGTCAAAAGCTTTGGCCAATTTTAAAGAATTTTGGCAGGAATTTTTTTTAACCTAGGCTGAAAGACGTATGCACATGTATTGTTTACGTTACATCTGTTGCGAGACTGACGTCTTAAAGCACACGAACAACTGTTATCTATGAACATAATGCACTATTGGATATAGTATTCGTTTTACATTTAAATGGATCAAAAAAATTAAAATATCAACTTCAAATCTAAGGGGAAATTATTGAAGATATTTCAACTTGAAATACAAAGATAATACTTAATATTGTAGAAACGATAAACTGACGACATAATTCTTAGCATGATGTATTTAGCATTTTTGGAATAGAGAGATTAAGGTCTACTATTCACATAATTATTAGTAAATATTAAAAGTGAAAAGTATTAATTCGTGAATGTAGATCCAGTAACTTTTCTAGCTTTTCAATTTGTAAGAAAATTTGGGTATAGGTTTAATATAGTTTCGCTTATTCATACGCTCAAGGATGTAATTTTCAGCTGTCTATTTTAACAGGTAACTTTTTGACAGCGGTAAAATAAATATGAAGTATGTTTGACAATGTTGGATATTCGTCATTAGTTTATATAGGCTAGACTATAAAAGTGCTTTATGCTATAAATTTATTATCAATGTTCTTGATGGAGTTTTTGCGTAGGTAGGGGTTAGTAGAAAAATAGACTACGCTTATAGTGAACGTCAAATTAAACATACATTCATCATCATTAAGTGAAGATTAGAATTGTATCAATTTGAGATAAACCTGCATTGGTGTCCGCATAGTCCAAGCCGTCACTCTCATGTTAGACTATACCGTCGATGACAGGGCGATAGAGGTTCAAATCCCGGTCGGGTGTACTAAGGGTGATTTTCCACAGTTGTTTTCTACTCTCCCTCCAAGCAAATTCAGGTACACTTCCTCTAAATTCAGCCTTCCTCATCCCCCATTAGCGTATTTAGTATAAATGCGTATATCCTGAACAGGTAGTGAGACACAGTTCTAAATAAAAATTAAGTAAGGAACGAGATTTATCTTAGATAGAGCAGGGTCTTGAAGCTCAACGCTCTCAGTCCTGACCTAGGTCAACTGTCTGATAACATCAAGACAATAAAATAGTATTGTAATATTATTCGTGTGTTTTCCTTCTAGGCGTCATAGACATCCCTTCTAGTTGCAAGATATTTGCCTTCTAGTTTCCTGATGTTTGCGTTCTAGATATCATTGTGTTTTTATTCTAGATACCAGAGGTTTTCCTTCTAAATACAAGTTATTTTCCTCCTGTACTTTACAATTTACATCCATTATTGTTTCCAGCCTGTGGCCTGGGTCATTTTTTTATTCAAGTCATATATTTTCCACTACTTGCTGGCTAGGCCTGTCGTAGCTTCATATACCTTACAATCTAACTTAAGACTAGAACAGGCACAACATTCAGTCCCTGTCCGTTAATTTATCAATGTGAAAGGGTAAACCCACATTTCACCAATGATATATTTTCAGCCGTGCCGGGAATCAAACTCGGAACCCTTATCTCAACAGACAGACACGCTACCGACTGAGATAAGGTGTCGGGCTTATAAGTTAATGTCAAGTTTAAAATATTCCTAACAAAATCACATTCTTTGCTCGTCTTTTTTCTGTTCCGCGTCCTACTACGCGTTCGGGTTAGCTGTGTATTTACACTAATGGAGTGATGTTAAGGAAGGTAGAGATTAGAGAAAATGTACCCGGAATTACGTGGAGGGTGATTCTAGAACCAGAAATGTAAAAAAACAAAAACACGTGCCCAGTACACCCGACCAAGATCAGACCCCGTTAGATGTTAGCTTAGTTGAAAGTACCTTTCTTCCCTCCTCCGGGCATGACATAGCCAGGCCGCGCCGTAGGAGCGGAAGTGCTCAACCAGCAGTAAATGGTGCTGTCTGTTGTCTGTTCTTCTCGCGTCGAGACGGCTTGGGCTGCCGTCCTAGTGTTACGAAGAAGAGAAAAAAAAACAAAAAACAAAAACACAACTTTTTTTTTCCTTGGTTCGATCAATCAACAACACTCTCCTCTACTAGACTGTTGCAACTAGGAGCCTCGTTAGAACCCTTCTTTAGGCTTCCCTCCCTCTCCCCGTTTTATCCCAGTTTCCAGGACCACATCCTGCGCATGCCTAAGGGGTGGTGGGGAAGGGAAATAGGGTGGGATGTGTCTACCCTCCCCCCCCCTTTTTATTAAGAAGGCGTCGGATGTTGATAGAATCAGTGTCACCGGAAATATCCTCAAAAATACCATGAAGAGATTTATTTACATTTCGGTTTGAACTATGACTAAGACTCCTTTGTGTCGAGTCACATAGTTCTGAATTGTTAGACATAGAAATCAAACTATATTTTGAATCATATATATATATATATATATAGTTCTGAATTGTTAGACATAGAAATCAAACTATATCTTAAATCATATATATATATATATAGTTCTGAATTGTTAGACATAGAAATCAAACTATATCTTAAATCATATATATATATATATAGTTCTGAATTGTTAGACATAGAAATCAAATATATTTTGAATCATATATATATATATATATATATATATATATATATATATAGTTCTGAATTGTTAGACATATAAATCAAACTATATTTTGAATCATATATATATATGTATATATAGTTCTGAATTGTTAGACATAGAAATCAAACTATATTTTGAATCATATATATATATAGTTCTGAATTGTTAGACATATAAATCAAACTATATCTTGAATCATATATATAATTCAAAATATAGTTTGATTTCTATGTCTAACAATTTAGAACTATATATATATGATATATATATATATAGTTTGATTTATATGTCTAACAATTCAGAACTATATATATATATATATGATTCAAAATATAGTTTGATTTATATGTCTAACAATTCATAACTATATATATATATATATATATGATTCAAAATATAGTTTGATTTATATGTCTAACAATTCAGAAATATATATATATTATATATATATATATATATATATATATATATATATATATATGATTTAAGATATAGTTTGATTTCTATGTCTAACAATTCAGAACTATATATATATATATGATTCAAAATATAGTTTGATTTCTATGTCTAACAATTCAGAACTATGTGGCTGACACAAAGAAGTCTTGGTCATAGTTTAAACCGAAATGTAAATAAATCTCTTCATGGTATTGTTGAGGATTTTTTTTACACCAATGATTTATTACACTCCTGTAAATGCGAATTAGTCTTCAAAAGACGAGATTTAACATTTCGTAATTAATTTTATATCGTTCCATGTTTTTGTTTATTTTAATATTCACGAATAACAGTTTATTTAGTAGGATTCACACTCGTAGGACTGTTTGCCGACTGTGTCGTGCTGCAAACAATCTCGAACAGTTAATTCCCATATGAATTACCTTGTAAAGGCCGATTCACACAGAACGCTAAGCTAAGCTAAGCCTTGCTACGCCACGCTTTATTTTTTCCGATTGCTGGCCGAGTAATTCTTCCATCTCCCATCTTGAGCCATCTTACGTTGCACATACGAATAAAGCAACTTGGGATCCGTGTTGAACAGACGCAGTGCTGGTTTGGTGAAAATAACTAAAGAAGTATTGAAGTTTGGTTTTCAGTTTGTTTCACGTGTATTTAAGTCATATTTTATTTAGGTTTTATATTTAATCAATGTTTTTATATTAAAGTGAAAGCGTTAATTGGACAAGTCAAACCTTAACCTCTTAAATTTTCTTCATCTTTCAAAACAGCTGATAACAGCAGCATCTTTTCTTCCTCAGTACTATCATCTGAGCTTAACCTTCCGCTACACGCGTGGACACCTACAATGTTAATACATGCGTGCGGACTGTTAATCCGCTACTTTTTACGGCTGTTTTCCGTTAGATTTTGCATTCATTGATACTTTTGAAACATTCAAGAGCATTTACTTTAGTTTAAAATTAATATACATATATTGAAAAGACTTTTTCCATGTTGATTTTCTTACTATTTTTTTAATATTACCTCATTGTTTTAGTAACTTACAAACACGATACAATTTTCTCAATAAGCTTACTTATAAGTTTTCTTATGAACTAATTTGAGATTACAAAACATTTTCATACATAGAACACAGTACAAAAATAAAAATTAAATTAATGACAAAAAAAGAGTTTTAATAAAAAAAATTGCAAAGATATAGACTAGTTTCTTTGCTAAGTTAACGCACCATATACTGTACCTAGTCATTGTCAGAATCATTTAGATCCATTATTTGCATTTTTCTGTCACAAACAGACATACATGTTGCAACCTGTGCACGTGAATCGAATTGACCTATTTTTTATTTATTTTATTTTTCGATCACAAAAATAACACCTTCCTCGGTTCTCACTTCTTCTGATCTGACTTCTGGTTGAAATTTGGAATCTCCAAGATCTCCTCCATAAGACGGAGCTTTACTGTAGTAGGTAAATTTTGCTGCTTGGCTCTCAAACGCAAATAATCATTCAGAAGTTCCTTGGCAAGTATTTTCAAAAAGTCCTTCCTTGCCAGGTTGGATGTAGTATTATCCTTGTAAATTATGTAGGAATTTATTCGAGCAATATTCATAAATGAAAAGAATACTACTAAAGTCCATCTTCGGCTTATTCTGGCTACAGAATAAGCACACTTCATTTCATCCACCTTATCAACACCCGATTTCGTTTCATTATAAAATGTGATAATTTTGGGTTTATGGACCTCAGCACCCTGTAGATCTTCAATTTCGTCTTACTCAATATGGAATGTTGATAATGTAGCACAACTTTGTTTTTCTTAGGCTTATAAGACATGAGAGTGATTTTTTTTTTTGAAAGCGAAGATACTGGAATCTATTGGACGATCTTTCACTTGCATCATAAACGGTGGGATCTCTTTCTTGTTCTTTCTAATAGTTCCTACTATTGTAAGTTTGTCGTTCTCGAGTAAGTCCTGGGCTAATGGACTGACACACACCAATTATCGCATGTAATATTTCGACCACTTTTTGATATTGGCTGCACAAGACGCTTGACAATACTATGAGGATTGTTTTCACACTTGTAGGGGCCTTCAAGCTTTTTTTCCACAGTAAACTTCTACATTGTTTGTATATAACATTTTAGCAACTGTGAAGGCAAAAATCTTTATGCCGCATTTGGCAGGTTTGGATGGAATGTACTGGTGAAACCCACACCGCCCTCTAAATGCATTAAGCATTTCATCAATGTTTAACCTTTCAACCAATCAAGAAGGGCAAGATCGCTCGCTATCAATACTCCCCTACTCCTTGCTAGCATCACATGAGTATCGTGTGACTGCCTCAGTTATTTTGTTTTGTGTCTTTTCCTCCCTTAAGCTAGGTTTCCACATGCAATATTATTGGCGCCAGGAGTATGCCAGTTTAATGGCGCCAGTTTTGTGTTTCCACATTCATCAATCCGTTTTCTACTGGCGCAGTATTCAACATAGCGTCAACTGCCGTAGTTAATGCAAGTATTGATGTCGTAGCGCAAATCGTGTCTTTAGAACTCCAGAAAAAATTAAAAAGAAAGAAGCGAAAGCATAGATTATGGGTTCGTAAATGGATTTCGAATACTACGTATTTTGACCTTTGCAGCGCTTGGACTAAATTCTGTGACTGCATCGGACATAGCCTCGACTATTTTTCTCAATGCCTCGTCTATTTTATTTCTGTCTTTGTAAATGAAGAAATTTTGTGGTTACACAAGCATGAATACTGTTCATATGCCTCGAGGAACAAACTAGATACTGGGCCAAAAAGTTCAATTGCTCCTTACTTTACTGGCGCTATGATTAGTGGCGCCAGTCATACGGCGCCAGTTGAATTTACATGTTTCCATATGCCACTAAACTGGCGTCAGTCGAGTGGCGCCACTAATCATTGCATGTGGAAACCCGCTTTTTTACACCTTGCTCGTTTCTTCTACTAGCCAGTTGGGTTACGCTTCTTAGGGCCGATCTTATGGCTACAGGCTAAATATTGCTATCGGGAGGTTAAAGTCAGCTACCAGTTAAAGGTTATCAGCCACTTTAATATTTAACTTGTTTTATGAACTGAATTTATTTGCTGGATAGCTATCTGCAGGATAAATATATTTTTACGTAGAAAAAGCCGTGTTGGTACTCTTTTTACTGGTGTGAGCATGCGTATAAGCCCAGACGCAACAGCTACAACATAAGAGTGGCGAGAACGCTCAACATTTGTTAAATAATGGGGCTCAAACGAATGCGAGGAAACAGATGGTGTACGTGGGCCAGAAGCTAAGTTGTCTTGCAAGTACTAATTTCGGTGTATGCCAAAATGTGGGCAATAATTTGGTACAACGTTTACAAAATTTCATTTACTGTACTCACATTTAAATAATTTGTGTTTAATACAACTCTACAAATAGCTTGTCATTTTTTGTAAAAGTTGAATTAAATGTTCTAAATTGATATATAGCTAGAACATGGGCCTGTGTTTACTTAACACGCGAACCAAGATTTTTTTTTCTACAACGCTCAACATTTGTTAAATAATGGCGGCTAAACGAGTGCTAGTAAACAGATGGTGTCACGTGGGCGCAAAAGCTAAAAGATGTCGTGTAAGTACTAATTACTGAGGTTGCCAAAATGTGGTCATAGTTGGTACAACGTTTACAAAATTTCATTTATTGTACTATATTTTGATAATTTGTTCTTATATAATATAACTTACAATTAGCTTGTCAGTTTATATAAAAGTTGAATTAAATGTTCTAACTTTATATAGCTAGAGCCCGGGCCTGTGCTTACTAAACATGTGAACCAAGATTTTAACCTAAAAACAGATCTGATAGGCGAAACTTCATTAAAAACAACGCGTCACTTGGCAACAACCATTTTAACTTTCAGATAAAAGTTATCAGGTACTTAAACCTCTACATAAAAATGTGATGGATAAATACATTTTATCTGGCAGATAAATGCTATCTTGCAGTCACAAGATGCATTTTTAACTTATCCACCAGATAGAAATACTTATCTACCAGATTAATAATTATCCAGGAATCATAAGACCGGCCCTTAGTGGAGAGAAGACTTGACGTCTCAAAAGATTAAAACGGATTTTGTTTTTAAAGTATAAGTTAAATAAATAAGTAGTGCTAGATACAATTGCTATCATTTATTTAGTATATATTTTAGTATTTATTAATTAGTAAATTTATATTTGACCCTGAGTATAATTTTTTTTAAAGGAAGTTACAGAAGAAAACAAACAGGCCATTGACCATTGGGAAGACGATTACTTCTTCATAGTACAGATTAAATGTTTGATTTGCAGAGATACAGTCGCTGAATTTAAGAAACTACAATGTTAAACGGCATCATGAAACAAAACACATTGAGTATAAGAAATTCAATAAAGAAATAAAAAGCCTTATTTGGCTGCGCTTGAATTGAATTAAAGGCTTAGCAAACAATATTTAGTTCATCTTTACAACAATCATTTAACAGTATCACAGCGAGCTATTCTGTCGCACTGTTAATTATTGCAAAGAAAATGATGCCATTTTCGGATGGGGAATTGGTGAAAGAGTGTTTGGAAGCAGTTATAAAAAAAATTGTCCGATAAATGTAAAATATTTTCAAGCATAAGTCTGTCACGTCAAACAATATGTCGTTGTATTAATGATATTTTAGCTGAAATAGTGGTGACTTTGCGAGATCGGATTCGAGAATTCAAAGCTTATTCTTTAGCGTTCGACGCAAAGTAAGGATATTTCAAACCCATCTCAACTTGCAGTATTTATTCGTGGAGTTAACGATTCTTTCCAAGTGACGGAAGAAATACTAAACCTTTTAAGCTTGAAAAACACCAGCAAGGGTGAAGATGTTTTCCAAACTATACAAAAGTGTTTGTCCGACAACAGTTTGTATTTGGAGAAGTTTTGCGGACTAACAACAGATGGAGCACTGGCTATAAAAGGGAGAGGGGTTTATGAACGAGTTGGAGGTGAGAACCATTAAAACCAGTGATATGTTTGTCACACACTGTTTGATACATCAGCAAAATTAATGCTCTCAAGTGTTGTTGAACAAATATAGTTTCAAAATGGCGACAAACGAATTTGAACCATGTGATTGACGCAAGCACTTTATTTACAATGGTGCACCCAAGCAGTTGATAAAAATATTTTATTCTTTTTTTTTTTTAGTTATATTTATTTTACTTGTAGTAAGGAGAAATATGAGATTAATAATATAATGTAAGTACTTTGGTGGAACAGCAATGAAACTTATTGGTACACTTCTTTAGTCAATTAAACAATATAGTTATAAATATAACAAGGAATATTCAAATATATTCAAAGAGAAATTGTTAAATCAAGAAATTAGATTAACTAAAAAAGACATAATAACATTCCTAAGAAATCACCTCAGAGATTGTTAAAGAACAAAAATTGATTTCTATAAATGGGTAAAACTGTTGATTTGTGCTGGATACTATTAAGCATTAGCTGAATATTGTAAAGAAATAACTAATAAGCTATAAAAAGTGTGAATTGTCAAATGACTAGCCTGGAGCCGTTAATACTACAAGTAAAGATTCAACAACACCCCATCACTTGCATGATCAATTATATCAAGAGCAGCCCAAAAAAGGTTGACAAGGAATATTTAAACAATTACAATAAAAAAAGGTGATTAATAGAAAATTAACTAATTGACTAGATAGGCCTACTTAATTTGTGAAACTTCCACATATAAAAACTGCTGACAATATAAATACAACATGAAACATATTAATATTCAAATTGAGATACAACCAACAACATAGTTCCACAAAATTATAACAAGTGTTTGGAATAATATTAAGAACTTGATATCCGAGTCCACGGCCGTGCGGAAGATTTTCTCAGTATGGTGCAAATCTTCAAAATGCCACCCCTTAAATGTTTTTTCTTTAAAATAACCTTCGATTGCTTATCATGCTATTAAATAGGGTGGATAAAATAACGATAGAAATGAGTTGTAGGTAACAGAACATAATATATAGATAACGAATATCTGTCAAATTGACAGTTAGCAGCCATTTTGACACATGCCTTTCTTTAACTTGTTATTGTATGGTCTCCACTTCAAAGTATATGAAGCACAGCCACTTGCCACTTCTCGAGAAAAACTAACAATTAAAATCAAATATTGTCAATAATTGTAAGCTCAAAGCGGAACTATCAACACGTAACAAATACAATTGTCTTTTGTGATAATTGCCGCCTCAGCTTTTAGGAGCGGCCGCGCGGTATATTATAATTCATTCACGATAGGTCTTTACCTGGATGACAGTTCAAAAATCATATGTTTAGGTTTTAGGTTACCAACACTGGTAAAAGAACACTGTTTTGTTATGAATGTTAAATTTTTTAATTACATGTTATATTTTACATTTAAAATAACTTAAACTTAAGTTTTCTCACATTATTTCATTACTTTTAACAATTTCTTTTTACCCAATCCTAAACAATATTTTAAACATATATTAAAAGTACCTATTCTTTGTTTTGGAATGTTATCTATGATGTGTTGTATAGTGCATGCATTAATACCTTTTAATAAAGGCATCGTATTTACTTGGTAAAGATAAAAATATTTGTAATTTATTTTATATATGATTAACTATTTTATTATTAGTTTATTGTTTTTAGAAATATTTAACTGAATAAAATATAATCGTCTGCTGGGAGGATACACCATTTTAAACAACTTGTCCGCGTCATCATCAACCACATGGCTAATATTCGTTGGTCGCCATTTTAAAGCCATATTTGTTAGACCTTTTGTGAAAGTGCTCGGAATAATAATTATTTTAACTTGAATAGAAGGATAAATAAGCTTTGTGGACGACCTCAAATAAATATTAAGACTTTGTTTAAGTTAAATATATTTCATAGAATTTATTACTATGTGCGTTTATTATATTTTTAACTTTAAATTAAGTCTCTAGTTTGCTAGGTCCACGCCTTACTCTAACTTATAATAATTTATAACTAAGTTAAATTACCTTTTATTTTAATTATTGGGCTTCTGTATTAACGTAATAAAACTTAATCCTAGATCATATTACTAATTATTTTAAGAATAACTTTGTGTATACAGATATTTTCTCTTTAGTTCGAATACATATTAGGCCTAATTTGGTTAATTTTAATCTTACTTTAATCTAACTTTAATCTAACTTTAAACTTTTATCTTTTATCAAACTTAAATATAAGTTTAATCTAACTTTAATCTCACGAAATTTTATAAGGGGTTCTTTTTATTTGTGGATAGATTTGTGTGTGTTTTTTTGATAATGAGTTTCCAGGAGAAAAAAGAAGAGAAGTTACAGATCACCAAGTCATTCAAAAATTTCAATTTCAAAATTATTTGAGGCATAATATTGGCCTAAATTACTGTGGTTAACTATCACATTACTCTACATAACCATATGTTTTCATAACAGCTGTCCCAAGTGACAGTGGCAGATATCAGCTGTTGGCGTAGTGATATTTTAGGGACTATTTTTTAGTTACTTTTTGAGCTGTCATCCAAGTAAACTTAGGTCGTGAATGGCGTATACAAACAAAAATAATAGCTTTGCGCTGTCAGATCAAAAGTCTTTCGGCGAGCGCTCGCCAAAGATGCACCTCCACCAGAAACCGAAATCAAAGGGTACCGAAAGCGCTAAGGCAGAGGGGTGCGATAAAACACAAATCGTATACATCAATATCGGAATAACATATACCAATATAGAAAAGCACATGATATTAGTGATCCTATGGCTAAACCATCTGGTTGTGAATAAAATTTATTATTAAATTGAAAGTAATTCTGATTTGCTATGGTTTGAACGATATTAGTGATTTGATCAGTATACTCTTTGGAAAAGTTTTTTTTCTATGATTATAGACTTGATTATGTTAATAGTTTCATTGATGGGGACATTTGTATAAAGGTTAGAAACGTCAAGTGACATGAATTTCTAATCAGAGTTCAGAATTATATATTGAAGTTTGTTGGTTAGATCATAAGAGCTTTTAACATTGTAGGGGTATGGGAGTTGAAGATTATTGTTTAGTACATGGGTTTTTTTTTTTACTAATTTTTAAGCTGGTGCATTTTGGTAGTTGATTAAAGGTCTTACTGGAATATTTTGTTTATGAATTTTGGGTAGTGATGTGAAAGCAGGGGCTTTGGGATTCATTGTTAGAAGTTTGTAGTTGTCTTTGGGATCAATTATTATAGTCATTTGTTTTAATTTGCTTTTGATAGTATTTTGGAAGTTAGCGGTGGGATTAGTTTTGAGTTCAATAATATTTATTGTTATGTATGAAAGCTAATGTTTTAGAGGTGTATTCATCCTGATCTATTAAGACTATATTGTTAGCTTTTTCTGCTTTAACATTGATTATTTTATTTGTTTGAAGCTTCTTTTTAAGTTTTTTGACATCAATGAGTTCATGAGTAGGACAAATATTGTTTGAACTCTTTGTGATGATTTTTTGAAGGTGGTTAGATATAAGGTGTCGTGTTTGTTCTTTGGAATCATGATCAATGTGCTGAATAGCATTCACACTGTCAATAATAAGAGAATGTATTTATTGGTAAGAGGATGTGAATGAGAACTAAGTATATAGCCTTGGTTAAGTATTTGTTCTTCCTTAGTATTAAACTGTGTTTTGGTAAGATTTAAGGTACTAGGGTAAAATTTGTGGACTTGTTTGGAAGTTGTGTGTTTGATAGGTTTCTGCAATTTAATGATAATATTAAGTTTGCGTTTAAGAGTAACATGTTTATGTTTAAGAGTATTAGCTATTGTTCCTTCAGTATAAATGGATAACTGGTTCCATTAATATGGATGTAAGGAATTGGAAAGTTCAAGATATAGTGAGTAAACTTGGTAGTTTAGATGTTGCCTTTTCTTGTATAAGAACGCAATTTCATGTTTAATTTTAATTAATTGACAAGATTTCGTGATTTTTTTTAACCTATTATAATTGCTTTTGAATTGTAATTTGGCATAATTAGGTATTACTTGATTGGATAGACATTGATGGTTAAACCATAAAATGGCATTGGTTTAACTCAATTTGACTTTAGTATTGACATTAGGGTTGAGATGTTATCCCCGATGTTAAAACCGTGTCAACCCCAGTATGAAGGTAAGCTTGATGTTGTGTTTAATAATAAATATTAATATAGTAAATTTCTCGTTCCCCCATTTTATCTCTACTTTTTTATTAGTTCTAATGTCTTTTTTTTTGTTAATGTCTTAACGTCTTTCAATCTTAATTGAGTCTTTGAATCTTTTTGATGTAACTTTATATAACTTAATACTTAATATTTTCGCATTGGTTTGTCTCAGACCTGATGATGGCGTAATTCGACGAAAGTTGCAACAAAATTTATAAAGATAGGAATCAAAACATCAGATAAGGAACATCACTTTAATTCAATTTTTTTCAATTAACATTTTTCACATTAACATTTTTCGTGTATTATACTTCTTTTATAGTAACCAATAACTTATATATAAACAACATATATGTATTCAACATATCATAACAGACTAAGAATAACCTGGATGACACATATGTTATTACAGCAATTCTTTAATTAATCTTTTCGATTGTTAGCACATATATTTTTAAACCATTTTACTCGGATATCAAGTTCTTAATATTATTCCAAACACTTGTTATAATTTTGTGTAACTATGTTATTGGTTATATCTCAATTTTAATATTTATATGTTTCATGTTGTATTTATATTGTCAGCAGTTTTTATATGTGGAAGTTTCACAAATTAATTAGGCCTATCTAGTCAATTAGTTAACTTTCTATTAATCACCTTTTTTATTGTAATTTTTATTTTAATTGTTTGAATATTGTTTGTCAACATTTTTTGGGCTGTTCTTGATATAATTGATCATTCAAGTAATGGGTTGTTGTTGAATCTTTAGTTGTAGTATTAACGGCTCCAATCTAGTCATTTGACAATTTACACTTTTTATCAATTAATTCTTTACAATATTATACTACTGCTTAGTAATATCCCACACAGATCTACAGTTTTACTTATTTATGGAAATCAATTTTTGTTCTTTAACAATCTCTGAGGTGATTTCTTAGAAATGTTATTATGTCTGTTTTAATTAATTTAATTAATTTAATCTTGATTTAACAATTTCTCTTTGAATATATTTTAATATTCCTTGTTATATTCATAACTATATTGTTTAATTGACTAAAGAAGTGTACCAATCAATTTAATTGCTGTTCTACCAAAGTAAGTTCCTTATATTATAAACATTTTATTCAGCTAAATATTTTGAAATACGATCAAATATTCATAAAATCACTATATATAAAAAAGGATAAGTATTTTCTTTTTTCCAAGTAAATACAAGGCCTGAATTAAAAACTATTAATGTATGCACTATATTACATGTTAATGATAACATTCCAAAACGAAGAATAAGTACTTTTAATTATTTTTAAAATATTATTTCTGATTGGATAAAAATACATTTTTAAAAGTAATGAAATAATGTGAGAAAACTTAAGTTTACATTATTTTTAACGTAAAATATAACATGTAAATAAAAAACATCATTTATAATAAAACAGTGATCTTTTACAAGTGTTGTCAACTCAAAACCTAAACATCTGATTATTCAACTGTCATTCAGGTAAAAAGCTATGGTGAACAGACAATATATACGTACAGCCTGAACCAGTTGCAAAATGAGATGCCCAAAACTCAGTTAACTTAGGACAACCAATGAAAAAATATATATATCCTCAATAGATTTTCAAGCCAGTAAGTTATTTAAAAATACTTATGGGCTCAGCGAAAAAGCGGTATTGAACTAAATGTGATTTTTTATAACATTACCACAATGTTGGTGTGGTCGGTGTCAGTCAGCACTCCTAATTCGCAAATGAGTCCTGTACAAAATCGTGTCCGGCTGAATTAACATGCGCAGTCACGTATTCGTGAATCGGCACAATGTTATTGGTTTAATGTGTCGCGGTGTCTTACTCGTAATTTAAAATAATTATTGTACTTGTACTCCTAGGGTAAGGAGATATTTTAAGTTATTGTAGGATTTTGGTAAAAAGAACTTTTCATAAAATACAAATATACTTTTTGTTTGCGTTCAACACTATTTCGTTAGTGTTTTTTTTTATAGTTATTGATAATATCTATCAAAAGTGACAGCTGCAGATCACATAGATTATTAGATAAATTAGCTTTCCACGCCCTTGGGGCTACAAACCAGGGAGTTCGAACCGAAATATTTATCAATTGAGGCTATTTTTTTAATTCTCCGATCAAGCATTTTAAGGTTATGGTAATAAAAGTTCGTTTTATTTTCAGTTGAAACCCGCCTCGGTGGCGTAGTTGGCTAACGCGTCAGTCGTGTTGAGCCAGACCGCCGAGGACGGGGAGATCGAGGTTCGAATCTCGGTCGGGTGAACTGGGAGTGGTTTTTCCTAAATGGTTTTCCACTCTCCCTCCACGCAAATGCGGGTTCACTTCCTCTAAATTCAACCTTCCCAATTCCTAATCAATTAGTGTAATTAGTACTTAAGTGTATAACCCGAACGGGTAGTAAGACGCGGTGCTAAATAAATAAAATAAAATATTTTCAGTTGAAAATTAGGTTCCGGTTTTTTTAATACATCATAGCTTGGCAAAAAAAAAGGATAAAAAAGAAAAATCAAGCGAATAAAATTAAGTCAGAGAAAGAAGGGCATAAAATGAAATTATAAAAAAGAATTATACAAACTTAGAACTTTTAAAAACCAATAAGAACCCTTACGGACCTAAAAATATAATTATATTGATTCCAAATCCGGTGCTGGTTCTTAAGAAATTTATTTTAGGGTCCTGTTCAGGTTCTGGTTCCTAACTGTTAATTTGTGTTAATGGTTTTGGTTCCGGTTTGACTCCTTGTTACAAACCTTAGAAACATACCTCACCTTAGCTACATGCCTGGCTATAGAAAAAGACCGGACGTTTTAAAATAGTAAACATCGTGTTCTATTATAGGAAGTTTATCCACGGAGTGTTAATATTGTGCTGAGTGGCAGCTTCAAACGACAAGTGTTTAAATAATTACTATTTCCTTTAGGGTCGTCATGTAGTTATGGAAACAATTCCATTACAATGTTGCCACTGCCAATAATTAATTTAAAATACAAACCAAAACTCACGATCCCTTCCACCCATCTCAACTAAAATTTTTTTTATAACAAATCTTGAGCAGACAATTTTTAAATCCACCACTGAAAAATACCTTATTTTATTTTCAGGTGGCAAACAACCCTATGTGTAACCCCGATTTTTACAGGATCCCACTTTCGACCACGAACAATGATTAAAATCCACTAAAATTTATAATTTTATAACAAATGTGTTTTATTTTATTTATCATTAAATGTTACCTGCTTTGGTGGCTGCATAGTCTAAGGCGCTACTCTCGCAGTAAGACTAGATTGCCGACGACGGGGAGATCAAGGTTAGAATTTCAGTCGGATATACTGAAGGTGGTTTTATACAAAGTGGCTTTCCACTCTCCCTCCACGCAAATGTGGGCATACTTCCTATAAATATAACCTTCCTCATCCTTAAAACTATTAGTATAATTAGTACATCAGCGTATAGCCCGAACATGTAGTAAGACGCGGTGCTAAAAAAAATTATTCAAAAGTTATCAAAAGCTTCCAACAATACTTCCTTATGGACTACTGTATAATTTCTACTTTCATTACTAATTATACGGACTAAGAATGTGAGTACAAATAATTGTCGTATTTGTATTTCCGCTAGTGTGACAACATGAGTTTCCAATTTTGAAATAGCGGGCTTCCTATGAAAATCAGACTGTACAGGGCCCCTGTGAGGAGAGTCCTGAGTTCAATGACCAGACATCGGGAGGCTCTGAAAGGCAGGGGTTGTGTATGAGAGGGGTGGTGGATAAAAGTTAGCAGAGAGTTATATCCATCAGTGTTTTGTTGACATCCCCCCCCTCCTCAACCCTTTCCAAACAAATCCGTCAAATCTGCCTGATTCGATTAAACTGTAAAATTAACGTCGAGTACAAAATACAAATTCCATTATTCAAAAATAATGAGTTCAAATAGTCTCGGCGTAGTCAAATTTATAGCAAATTTGGTTGCATAAGATCATCAAACGGTAATTAACGTTTTTAATATAGTAAAAATTATGTTTCAGATAAATACAAAGACACCAAAATAAGTTATAATGTTACAAAAACCATGTTAAAATGATTAGGTATATTTTTGTTTCGTTAGGTGGGCATGTAAGAAACACTAGAAAGGGTGTTTTTTGCAGTTTTTATATCAAAACATTTTTTTGACCAAAATAAATCAATTAATATTGCTTCAGTAGAAACAAAGAGTTTAATCTTCTTCACACTTTGAAATCAACAGTTCTTGAATATATGTCATGAGCTTAGCTGCATTAGATGAGAAACTTTCTAAACTAAGAGAACGAATTATCTAAATTCCAGGACACCCTTGACAGATCTTCAAGAACTGTTGATATTACCATGTGAAGTAAATTAATTTTTACGTTACTACTGGAGAAATATTCGATTTATTTTGACCAAAAAAAAAAGTGTTGATACTAAAACTCCAAAAACACTAAACTTATCCCGCGTCCCCACTTCCCAACCTTAAGCCCTTGCCCCGCTTTTCAATACCGGTTTTGGGCTATCCGCATCCGGATATAGAGGATGTGGGAGATAAAATTGAGAAGGAATTCACCCGCATTTACATGGGTAAGGGTGGGGGAGAGGAACACACCATTATAAAAAAACTCAGTACCTCCCCGTCATCAATAAAACAGACAATACGAGGATGACACCCTCGTCCGCGTCCTCAATGGTGCGAATTAAGTTGTTAGAAACGACTAACAATCTTACATTGTTTGAATCGATATTTCAAACAATATTGTTGTAAAGATAACATTGTGTTTCCATTTTTAGATGGATCAAATTATCTATATGAGTATTACTGTCGTAAATTTACAATAAACTCAGAACAGTAGGATTCTTTGGACAAGAACTTTTAGAGAGATTAAAACGTATTTTTTTGCTGTTAGCAATGACAAAATGTTACTAATTATTAGTGTTATTTTATAGGTATTGATAATACCTATCAAAAGTGACTGCTTCACATAACATGACTTGGCGTATGAAGACGTGAACATAGATCTAGTAACTTTTCCGTCAGATAAGCTCTTCTCATTAAATTTGGAAATGTAATTCATTAGACAGGTTCTCTAACGATCTAAGTGAAGTTCTAATATTAGATAAATGATTGGAAATTACATGTAGACGCAAGAATAGAAGCCGGGACCCTTTGTCTCTGCGAACCAGTGCTCTACCGCACTGAAATAGTTAGGATCGTCTGACGTGGGAGGGGACACTATAACATATAGTTGATTATTTTGAGACAGGTTTGATAATTATTAAGTATTTCCCGCTCTCCCCTTTATGTTTTCCATGTTGATGAAACAACCTAATAAATATCCCCCCCAGGACCCCTGGCAAAGGTCAAAAGTTCACGAATGTTTAAATTATATAAACCTTAACAACCAAAACAAATGGGAAAATTTGTATATCATTATAATATGAGCGTCATACACGTAACTAAGGAAAGTCCTGCACTAATAATAATTCTTTTAATTAAAAATATAATATTTTCATCATAAAATTAAGATAAAAATAGTACTATAATTAAGTCGAAAAGTTTAAAAATAATCTACGAATAATATTGTATTCTATTCAACATTCAACGTTAAAGTTCTTGTTGAATCATATTTGTTTAAGGTATTATGTGTGTGTCTACTGAACCATCTATTTTCTTGTCTGTGACATCGAACATAATCGTAAAATACAATCTTTCTTTTTTAGCACCGCGTCTTATACCCGTTTGGCTTATACGCTTGTGTACTATTTACGCTAATGAGTTGGGATTGGGAATGTTATATTTAGAGGAAGTTTACCCGCATTTGCATGGAGGGAGATTGTAAAATCATTTGGAGAAAATCACCCTATTACAGACGACCGGGATAGAACCCCAATCGCCCGGTCTTCGGCAGTTAATCTATTGCGAGAGTTTGTGCCTTAGACCTTTAGGCCACCAAAGCGGGTGCCTGTATTGTTAAATATACGATTGAGTGTTATGGATAATTCTTCCCTTATATTGAATCCTAAATGCTTATACAAAGCATAATTTTACCGGTTGTTTGCTATAGGTGCGAAACATGGCCTCTTACCTTAAATGATGAAAATAAATTTAGGGTGTTCGAAAACAAGGTGCCTATGAAGATATTTGGTCAAAAAATTGATGAAGATAGTGGGGAATGGAGGAGATTACTTAATGATGATCTGCATACCCTGTACTCATCACCCGACATTGTTTGGTTAATAAAATCTCGCAGGTTACGGTGGTCAGGTGGGAGTATCTAGAACCTCGTTCAAGGTAGTGAAAGTCAAACCCAATGGGAAAAGACTACTGGGAAGACCCAGACGCAGATGGGAGGATAACATTTGGATATAGCTAAGAGAGATAGAGTGTAATAATATAGGCTGAAAAGAATTAGCTCAAGATAGGGATAGGTGGCGTACTTTTGTGAGTGCGGTAATGAACTTTCGAGTTCCTAATGCCATAGAGTAAGTAAGATGATTAAGGTGGAATGAAAGAGGATGCGAGAAAAATCTAGTGTTTTTTTTTGCAGTTTTTATGACAAAACTTTATTTTAGCCAAAAAAAAAAAAATTGCTCCAGTAGAGATATATAATTTAATTTTCTTCACATGATAACGTCAACATTTGTTGAATATCTGTCAAGGGTGTCCTGTAATTTAATGACAACTTTTTCTCTTCGTTTACAAAGTTTCTCATCTAATGCCACTATGCTCATGATGGATATTCAACAACTGTTGATATCACATGTGAAGAAAATTAAACTCTGTGTTTGGACTGAAACAATATTTTATTTCTCGTGTAGGACTGGCCTGCTGTTGACGGGGAGAACGGGGCTCGAATCACGGTTGTATCTAATGTGTAGGGGGTCTTCTAAATGTTTTCCCACTCTCCTTCCACGTGAATGCCGATAGACTACCTCTAAATCTCCATCCCTATTCCATTAGAATAATTATCATAGATGCGTGGATAACTTGAACAGGTAGTATACGCGGTGATCACTAAATAACGTTTACAAATGTTATCATATTCTTAAATCGCCTATTTGTTTCATTATTACGTTCGACACTATGGCTATTAACGGTTTAGTTTATTAAATAGGAATTAGTAAGGTAGTTTTGAGAGAAAGTGCACCCGAATTAGCAAGGGCGTGAAAAGCTATTTTTTAAGGGGGTTCCGCTAGAAAATATTACAATGCCTTTAGTCAATAAAAGTTTTTTATCCATAGTTGGACCCCCTTCATCATAATTTCAGGGGGTGTCCGGACCCCCCTCCCACAGTTACCCCTTTCTACGTCCGTCCTTGAGCAATAGCTTTCCAGTGTAAGGCACTAGGCCGCCGATGACCTGATGGGGAGATTGGGGTTCGATCTCGGTCAGTTGTACTGAGGGGAGTTTTTCCTAAATGGTTTTTCCTCTCTCTCTCTCGCAAATGCGGGTCCACTTCATCTAAATTAAGACTTCCTCATCCTTAACTCCTTAACGTAATTAGTACATAAGCCAAATGGGTAGAAAGATGTGCTAAAAAAATTCTTGAGGGCAAATTGCTATTCTTTAGGAGATATAATTATTAATTCTTACCCACTACAAATGAGTTTTGAGTTATTACTTAGGTCAAATCCCCCTTTTCATATTCATAGGGTAGCTGTATATAATGTGTCCAGTAATTAGTCATATTCATTAAATGTGGGAAAATGTATGCACAAACGCTTAAATAGATGAGAGACGCTCAACTTATTACCAGTGGCGAAGAACAGACACCCTGCAGGCCTGCAAGTACAGAGTCGGGCGTTAAAGTATCCCTGCAGGCCTGCAAGTACAGAGTCGGGCGTTAAAGTATCCCTGCATTGCAGGGGTTGAGGAAAATAGCCATTACGTGTACATTTTTGCTTAAGTTGTCGTAAATTATCAAATTTAGCCATTAATTACTTTTAGATTAAATGGGGACATAGAACTGCTCAATGGTAATAAGTGTTTTTTAATGAATTGGTCATGTTTTCTCACGTGCCACAGCGTATCTAATACTAATAGTATTAGCCTTCTCTGTCGTCATTTTCCTTGCTCTTCTTATTTTCAGTTGTTTCCCAGAAACAGTCTACAGGGTGACTAAAAAAGATTTTGTCAAAAACATTACGCTAATGAAAACTATAGAGTGGTTTGGTATGAAGTTAAAAGTAGGTACATAATTAGCTAGAAGTATTTTTGAAAAATTGGTGTTATTTTAAATTGTTTTTTTATATGATGTTTAAAACAATTTTCTTCGAGCCGAGACTAAGCTTACTTTTTATATTTTCAATGTTAGTGACTAGTTTAAAAAAATGTTAAACCCAACCCCAAAATTACTTTCAAAAAACGTTCAAAATAGGTTATAGAGGTACGTACATATTGTTAGAAAATTGTCTTGCTTCAAGCGGTTGAGTTTTTAGGTGCAGAGTTGGGTAAATCATAAATCTCGCCCTGCTTATTACTATTTTGTATTCTTAATATTAAAACTGATCAAAATCTTTGATTAGTTTTACAAAAAAAGTTAAAACTTCCTATGTGCTCTGCTTCAGGTTCGTTTACCCTGAACTTAGCAATCTTACCTTGCTTGTTTCCACATAGTGCAGCTCATTATGATAGGGCCACTGTGGAGCACATAAAGGTAGAAGTGTAAGATTTCACCGTAATGGAGTGTACATTTTGGTTAAAATACACAGGTGAATTTTGTTTCAGTATTACAATATTTCCTTTGCGCTCCGTATGTATATAACACTAGGAATGTAATGTAAATATTCCTAACTAGATCGGGCAAAGTTAAATTTTAGTTGAAAGTTATTAAAAGTATGTCTCGAAAGTAAAGAAAATAAGAGCGAACTACTTCATGTTTTAACTGCACCTTTCCCTCTTTTGTGCAATAACACAGATTATTTGTATTAATTATAAAATTAAGGGAAGACAGAACTGTATTGTTTCAAGTTTATTGATGATTCAATTCTAACATAGGCGTCGCTATCTATTGGAAGGGACAGAACGATCCTATTTTCATTTTCATTTATAAATTAAAATGATTTTGTGCCAAAGGAACAACTCGAATGTTATGAAAACGAATTCATAAAAATAAGAAACCCACATCATTAATCTATTGCTCCAAACGTGGATTTTCATTTTGGAATGAAACACTTCACTTTTCATTCTACAGTCGGTATAGCGCGGTTTATTGGGAAGGGAGGTCCAGTCTCCCCTTCTAATGACGCCCATGGGTTCTAACGTTATTAATTTACTCTCACAAAAATTTGGGTAGCTGACAACACATATTTCTTTGTCGTCTCTTTTATTTTGAGATTTTATAATCTTGTGTTTGCAGTAAAAAGGATTATGGCCCTTTGTCCGTAAGTTATCTTTTGTTAACTAGCAAACTTAATTTTATTAATGGAAATAACGGAATCTCCTGACACAAAGTAGAGATAATCATGAATCCAGAGGTATGATTGGTATTGGGTTTTAAATAAGAATATCAAATTGACACAAACCCTTATTCATTTTTAAAGATTTACTAACGTAATTGTTTGTAGTAATCAATCAAATCTTCCCATACATTGACGCAGATATCTTAAAAACTAGTCGACACCACCACACGTCCATTAACTCTTGCCTTAAATGACAAGGCATGAGTAATCTTAAGGTGAAAACGTAGACAATGCGATAAAAGGTAAGTGGTTTTTGCAGTTTTTGTAGCAAAACATATTTTTTGGTCAATATAAATCAAATATTGCTTCCATACAAGCGTGCAGTTTAATTTTCTTCACATGGTGATGTCAACATTTGTTGAATATCTGTCAAGGGTGTCCTGGAATTTCATGAAAATCTTTTCTCTTCATTTAAAAAGTTTGTTAGATAATGCCGATATGCTCATGACAGATATTTAACAAATGTTGATATCACCATGTGAAGAAAATTAAACTCTTATGTTTGTATAGAAACAATATTTACCTCATCTTTAAGAGCGTTGGGCATATGTATCGGCTTCTGTCACTGCATCAAAGTGTGTTAAGTTACCCACATCGGTGATCACGTGGTTTGAGGCGTCAGGCTCCCAATATATATATTATAACTTGTGATAGGAACTGCTAGTAAAGTTACTAGCGCTACTTTCACATAATCATGCATCAAGTCATGTGAACATCAGATGTCACTTTTGATAGGTATTATCAGTAGAATATACAAAAAAAATCACTTATAATACAGTAAAATGGTGTCATTATATATCTAAAAAAAATGTGTTTATTAAAGACTCTTCTTACCCTAATTCCTTATGTTGATATGTGTGTTAGTTTTGTTTTTAGAAAATATGAGTAGTTTCTATATATTTGTACATCATGATGTGTCACAAATTATCTTAACAATCATAGGAGTTAATTAAATGCTATAAATTTGTCTTTTTTTTTACATACCACATAGTGCAGTATATAAGAGTAAAATATGAGACATTTATATCATTGATTTTAAAGTCATAGTAGTTTTGTTCTGGGGAAACGCTATATCTTCAAATAAAATATGCCAACAGAGCAGTATTTAAAGAAGGGTGACTGGGGCTAACGCCCTAGGTCCTCCACAAATCCGGGGTCCTCCACAAATTTATTTATCAATATTTATGGGTAAAATAAAAAATTATCTGGTCCTGTATTCACTTGAGCTTCACTTTAAATTCGAAGGAAATATGTAGCTTGTGCGAGAGAGAAAAAGAAAGATAGGAAGATAAAGAGAGATAAGAAAAAAAGAGAAAGAAAAATATATAAAAATAGAGTAAGGAATGAGTGGCGTTTCCGATATTTCTGCTCACCTGGCTAACGCGAATAATTTGACTGTCGATAAAGTATCATTAATTATCTGTAATAAGAGCACTCAATACAAGGGATTGTAAAGGGGTGGGGAGGATAGTTATATGAAATACATCCACATCATCATTAAGAGAGTAAGGGAAAACGAAAACAATAAATCACGTGATGAAAATACCCCAATTGGTTGAGGTCTAACCCCGATCTCTTCATCACCAGCGATCAAGTGAAATTCGAGTCTAGCGCTTTGCATCATTCGGTCACCACCACGAGTATCAAATAACAACCAACATTTATTTTGTATTGTTGTACAGTATAGTGATATTTAGTTGCAGCTATAACCGTAATTAACAATTGATATAATAGCTTGGATGATAAATCCATCATGATATAATGCGCAAAATATGAGTGAAGAATTACCCTAAACACTATAAAACTCCTGAATAGCTCAGTGGTTAGAGTATTGATTTATTAAGCCAAAAGTTACGGGTTCGATTCCCGTGTCCAGGTGTCATTTTTCAATTTAAAAAAATATTTGTTATGTAGACAATATAATATTTTAATAATAAGCGAACAAAATTAAAAACCAAAGATCTTACGGGTGATTTATCTCTCATATTTGTTCAATGCCTTGTTGAATATTGTTCAGAATTATTCAGTGAGCGTTGTTTAGCAGCGGGCTCATTGACGTATCGATCCCCGACGGGTTGATGACCCATCTTCAACCCACTGTTTCATTCTCGGGGACGAGGGCGAAGACCCCCACGATAGCAAGGTGCCTTGTTTTACAAAGGAAGTAACTCAAAAGAGTGCGCACCTTATACTGTCCTCATTAGACCAACCAGGGGTCAGGGCGGTTACCGGGTATGAGGACTTGGACAAGAAAATATTAATTACAGGAAACACACACATATATATATACATACAACAGGGGTCAGGATGATTATCGGGAATAAAACTCTGACAAAAACTTAATAGAGGGAATTTTTACGTTTCACCCAGTATTTATTATACGACATATGTATTTATATAGGCTATATACTGTATGTATATAATTATTTCATCTCATTTGCAAGGGATTTTTATTATATTTTAAACATCAATTTTTATATATTACATAAAGTAAAAATCACATCGTATTAATTGAACACACCAGCCCCGAAGGGCTCTCGAATTCCAGCCTTGCATAGTACAATAAAATAAACATACAGATGATTTGGATATGGCGCCCTGACGGGCTGGAAGTACATTCTCTAGGTTGCGGGCGGGAAAATAATAAAAAAAAAACCACCCCACAGCACATAAATGGTCAACTGTGACCTTAAATAATATACGGGTGTACAGAAGTGAGGGGAGGAAGAGAAGCCGTGGAGATGAAAAAAACCCAGATAGGGACAGAACAGAAGAAAATAAAGTATAAAAGATCCCGGTCGAGCAAGTCGCCGGGGTCGGTCAATGAAAATAATAGTACACTACCAGGGCTACTAAGATAGTATATAATTATATATCTACGTTAAGTAGTGGAATATTTTTAGGAAGTATCTGTGTACATTCCATACAATATCTGCGGTCTAGTAATCAGAGTTCCTGACTACAGTTCCAAAAGTCCCGGGTTCAATCCCCGGCGCTCCCAAAATTAATCTGTGAAGTAGTGGGTCTGGAACGGGGTCAAACTTAGCCTCGTGAGGACCAATGAGGGGCTAATTGAATTAAATAGTAGCGGCTCTGGTCTAGAAAACTGGGATAAAGGGTTGGAGGGCTCGTTGTGCTGACCACATGATAGTCTCTATCCGTAAACGTTGTCACTATCATCGCTAACGGTGGCGGTCGCTCAGTCGTTATAGCTCGATAGCGGGCTCGCACAACGGAGTTTTGTGTGTTCAAAATACATTAAACATTTTTTCATATAGTATATATAATGTATATACATATATATTATTTATGTATTTATTGTGTAGTTGCGAGTTCGCTTGTCGGACTCAAATCGTAATATTGTCTGTCTACAATACCATACGCAGGTGCAGTCCTATGTCGGAACAATCGGACTCGCTTGTCGGGAGGAGATGAACATTGTTTATCTCTTGCGTTTATGTAATGTAGGTAATGTATGTTTAGTTGTACTGGCTTGTGTTAAGCCAATAAGAAACAAATATGGATGGACTCCTAAAATCAAATAAAATGAAGTTATATGGTCTATGACAACAGCTCTTGGAAATGTATACTAATGAATATAGGATTTTCAATTAAAGTCATATATATCTAACCGTTAAATATTTTTAAAATATTTCTTATTTGAAAATATTAATATCAATTTGACTTTTGTAGTCATCTTTGCCGTTTGTTCCTATTGGTTGAAATTATGTCTTATGACTTTTCATTGTATACAGTCTATTTTGTATTTCAGATTCAGAGAAGTCTAATTACGAGTATGTTTGCATTTGCGTAATTGGTTGTAGACGGACCATTACCGGCAATATTTATTGGCAACAACATAAATATTATCCTGCAAAAGGGCTTATCGGCCTAGCTAATATATATATACATATAGGCCTATATGTACATATATGTATAGGCCTATACCTATAAAATAACACTAATAATATATAGTAAAATGCTATAAATGTTGACCACAAGCAAAAGTTTGTATTTTCTAAAAGGCGAAGAGGGGAGGATGGTAGACTAACAGACTTTCAAGGAAATGCGCCAACATTTAGGGATAGCCACCTTAAGTACACCTAGCTGGGACTGACCCTTCCGGTCGTTTAGTCTATCGCATAAAGCCTTAGACCACGCGACCACCGGTGTGGTGGCTTTGAGGAAGCATACTCAAATGGAATTAACAGTTGTGTGTTTTGAGGTGGACAACTAGTAGAAGGGTGGACACAAGATTTTCAACCTTTGGCCTTTCAAATTAATTGACTGATTTGGTTATGTTTTGACATGCGGTTTAAGACAAGTTCGCAATCGATTGGGAGGAGCGACAGGTGTGTGAGTCAAGGTTCGAATCTGTCAGACGCAAGTCGTTTTTTCTCATTTTCCCTCACCAAGCTAATGTGGGTGCACTTTATATAAATGCTCTCCTCAGACCTAGTTTATTTATTATGCCATTGTCTGACAGCATAGCTCAGTCGGTAGTGTACGTTTACTGAGCTAAAGGTTCGGGGTTTGATTCCCGGCATGGCCGAAAACTTTATCATTGGTGAAATGTGGGCTTCCCCTTTCACAGTGATGCATTAACGGTTGGGGGCAGGGTATTGTGTCTTTTCTATATTTAAGTTAGTCAATAAACCATGTGCTGTTATAATCAGACGGTTTGGAAAATGCACATTAAATACCTTGAATAAAGGAAAAAAGAAGATATTAGCCTGTTAAATAGCTTGTGCGCAGCAAGTTTTTCAAAAATATACCTTATGCAGATTTAAATTTAAGGAATAGCACTTACTCCTTCAGAATAGACCATCTCACTCGTTAGCTCCTCCCAAGGATCCTGTCGGGCTCATGTAGGTCATGCCCATACTTTATGTTGCATGAGTAAATACCACACTTTTTTATTTTAATGGTATAAGATGTAGTTTTATTTTTATTTGCTAATTATGTAAACTCAATTAGGATATGTTTGAACTGATTAGGTATGGTATAAGTGACTGAAAAAGAGATTGGAAATTTTGATAACGTAGGATGTATGTAAGGTTAAATAAAAAATATAGTCAAAACTGATAGAACTAGCCCAAATTTTAAAAGAATGCGAATTGAGAAAATAAACAAAGTTTCAGCCTTTAATTTCTATTAGAAGTGACTGAAAAAGTGCCCGGCAGATTTGATGACATAGCCAGTGAACTAATTAAATGTATATAGAAATGACAATTTTGTTCATACAATTTCACAAAAAAATATGATTTTATATTTGAGTTTAATGCATTTATCTTCCTTTAGTTCATTAACTGCATTTAAGACACACAAAAGTAAGAGAGTGATATTAAACATACTAACCTTAGAATGCCTCTGAAAGGTGCCATACAAATAAAATACCGTAAAATATTTCACAATAAATTGAACACTTCATACCTTACTCATTAGCATACATAATTATGTAGATAACCAAACTTGAAAGATTCATATCACAGCAGTATTACTTTCTTTACAATTGTAGCTAAGATTGTGCTGACATTTTAAAATCAAATAACTTGCATTCCACTATTACTTTAAGGTAAGAGTGTAAGGAATACAGGGAAACGTCACCGATTTTTCAGTTTTTATGGCAAAACTTTTTTTTTGCCAAAATAAATAAAATATTTATTCAGTTGGAACGGTGTTTTTCTTCGCATGATAACAGTTTTTTTTTTAATATCTGTCAAGGGTGTCTTAGAATTTAATGAAAATTTTTTTCTCTTCATTTAAACATGTCATCTAATGTTGCTATCCTCACGACACATTTTCAAAAACTACTGGTTTCACCATGTGAAGAAAATTAAACTAGGTTTCTACTGGAACAATATTCGATTTATTTTGGTTAAAATAATATTTTGCTATAAAAATTACAAAAACACTCCTATCTTTCTTTATTGTTTTGAAGTCGCTTAACTACCTGTTCTTATTGTAATACCCGTTTGTAATTCTTGCGCTATATGAAAATAAGCTTACACCAATCCCATGTGCAGTACTTGTAAGCCTACACTCAATTCATCAAGTCCCGAGGATGATGGCAGAGAGCATTCATCAAGTCCCGAGGTTGATGCCGAAGAGCATTGAAACTGGTGGTTCAAATTAACCGCCATATACAAGGATTTCACAATTTTTAAATGCTTTACACAAATTTACTTAATTCTTTTCTATTATATATAATTTTCACTTAATCCATTCCTAACTATAATTTCCTAAATATATTAATTCAGTTGATAGCTCGTCAGTGTTTAAACACTGTAGATTCTTCCCAGGTTGGCTAGACTTAATCTTCTCGTTTAATAAAGCAAGGTTTCTTAAACCGAGGCATGCCTTAGTACTTATTAAAGAACTAGAAGAATTTAGGTCAAGTACAACATTGTCATATCTGGCAATGGTTTCTGGCTAGATGTTTAATAACCTAATATTCATCTGTGGCAAATTAACAAAAAATTATGCCATTTGGATCCACATTTTCACCTTCCCAGAGAAATGTGGTCTTCTAGTTTTAATTTTAACACTAAGCACACGTCTGAAGAAATGTGTATAATGAGATTCCAAAGAAAATGATTGAAATGATATAGAAAAAAGACAGCAAGGGAGGTCAATAAAGTGATGGAAGGAAAAGTAACAGAAAGTGTGCAAGTGAGAGGAGAAACATGGAAGCAATTAAAGGAGGAAGATGGAAGTATATAAGGCGAAGGAATTTTGCTAGGCTGACCCAGCCACAGGCTTGATAATCATTACTTTAGTCAAGTGAAACTTTAGTGCAAAAGGTTTAAAAAACTATGAACTATAGGACAACAACCTAATGTTAAAATTCAATTAAGTGAAACTGACAACCTGGACACACATCGAATCCAGAACCTTAGACTTATCACAACAATGCTTTATCACCGAGCCATCCAGGGCAATCTTTCACTAGTTGTTGTGAAAGTGTCTGCACCTCGGAATTAACTGAATCACATCCAAGCACTCTGGTTTGATTCCCATATTCAGGTTGTCATTTTCACTTCATTGAATTTGATTCAGCTATCAGAACTGATCCTGTAGACAATCATTAGGTATCAGTTAGTGATCCACATGGCTTGATACATAAATGTTAATACTACTTAAGGTTTCAACTAGACATTTTTGTTAAACAGAATCACACCATCCTGCTCAACAGTATCTTAAGATACTTTTTTTAGCGCCCCATTTAGCTACCTGTTCAGGTTTGAGACATGTTTTACAAATACGTACTTAGTATGCCAATATTTTAGGAATGAGGAATGTTAGATTTAGACGAAGTTTACCCACATTTGCGTGAAGGAGTGGAAAACCATTTAGGAAAAGAATTGCTTAATACACATGACGGATTCATACTGGCAGTCCTGTCTATTGATATTGAGATAGACGCCTTTGGCCATTTGACCACTTAGGGGATCTAAGATACAAATGAGAGTTGGCACATATGAGTATAACTAAAATACTAATTCCTTGACTTAAGAAAAATGTTTATCTAGGTCCTGAAGCCCACATACCTCATCCAGCTTTCTTAAGTAGGCAATAAAAAGCTATTTGTGGATAAAATACCTTAAAATGCTTAGTTATTTAAATATAAAACTTGCATTTAAACAGTACAAATTTTTAACCCCAGACCAAAATAACTTTTGCTTTTTCCAACCTGTGGTTGTGTCAGTTTAGTAAAGTTCTTTCCTACTCTATCCTTGCAACTTCTTCCTCTTAATCGCACTACACCAAAACACAATGGTTAAACATGTTTGAAATATAAACATCAATTTAATTCACTGAATATACAACAAATATAATATCAATGGAAGATAAAAATTAAATATTACTAACATGGGCAACATTTTTAGAACTTTCAATTACTACGAACCTTCACAAACATTAAACTTCTGTTTTAAACACAAAGTATATTTCAAGACAGTTTTTACTAAACTATTTTCTTTGAATGCTTCCAACATTAGTAAAATAAGCTACCTATCAATATCTCATACAACTAAAAGATAGAACTGGCTAAAACGTGGCTGGCACTTTGACTGCGAGTATTTTAAACCAATTAGGCACTATTATCAGAAAAACAATTTCAAGATAAGGCATTAAAATGCTAAAAGTTATAATTTAACATTTACTTTTGGCATCCATGCAACAGTGAGTTCGATTTGTTTTTCAATAAACTTTATTGCAATTTGAAATCTTTTGAGTTTTCTTTAGAATAGTCAAAATTAAACATAGACACCAAAAAGTATCTGTAAAATTACATTAAAACGGAGTCATGTATTTTAGGGTAAATTTTGCTCAGTGTTAATATTTATAAAATTCACCAGAGTTGCACCCGGTTTTAAAGTTCTTTACAACCCAGCAAAATCCATCGGGAATAACAGTATTTGAAGATGACAGACTTAATTGAAATGTCTTCTATAACATTTCTAGAGAAATTCACCCAAAACTACACACATAAATAAGATCTCACAGATGTTAACATAATTATAACTGTGCTAATTATTTTAATAATTAATTTTGAGTAATTCCTATTTAGTTACATTAAGGTAAACTTTAAACACAAGTAGTACTATATTAAACAATATGCAGTAAATTGTAATATTAGGCCAGATACTACAAAAACAACAACCAAGAAATCAACATTATATGTGAACTTTCTTAAGCTGCCCCATAAATAAACACACAATACAAACACATTCATGTTACATGGTACGTTAGTATTAAATTGTACAATCTAGATTTACATTTAAATATTAAATTGATACCTGGCATTTCAAAGCACAAAAAACTCCAAATGTGTAGTTTTATTCTCAATGTGTATAAAAAAACAAAATATTGATTACAATACTACTGCCTCATAAGAGAAAAAATTAGAAGTGATGCTTAATAAGGAATAAACCATTTCCTAAACTTTTGAGTGTGAGTAAGGCCACTTTAAGAAAGTGTATCATTCTTAACACTATCCAGCGAGTTCTATTATATTTTTTTTATATAGTTAGATGAAGAGAAGGTTTAATAGTTTTACCTTTGAATTTTTCCTTAATGACTAGTCTACAATCAGCTCCACCAACTTTAAGTGCAGTCATAAAATTGAGGCTACCTCAATCTCAAAGGTTCTAAATATTTACAGTTTTGCATGTGTCTTCCTTTTTACTTATTCTTCTTAAAGTTATGTCTTTCAAACATTTTATGGTTGGAAGTTATTCAGGGTGTCTACCGAGTTGGACAAACCAAAATTAGCGACTTTTTGGTGACCTTTTATGACCACAAAATTTCTTCGGTAAACGATTGAACATAATGCATTAATAGGCATAATGCACTCACACACAACATTAAACTTTAACTAGATGGCGAACGTTAACCTTGTCTTTGGTATCATAGTAAAAAAAATCAAGCGGTTAGCGCATGGCATCATGGGTAGTGGGTAACTTGACATTCGACGAGTTTGCGTTGTTACAATACGCGGGAAATTCAAACAACAATATTTTCGTGACTTTTGACTGAAATATTGAAAATTCATGACTTTTAAGGGATTTCGTAACCTTTTTTGCAATTATTAACTTTTTCATGACTTTGGTGACTTTCGTGACCCAGTAGACACCCTGTTATTTTAAAAGCTGGTAATCTAGTATTATGAATGAGACTGACAAAATGGTACCAGATTGTAAACAAGCCATTACTTACACAATGTAAGTGTATTCAATAAATGCATCAGTTCATCCAGATAGCTTCTGTGTAACAATGTAAAATGGATTCTGGACAGTAATTTGAAGCTTTTTTTTTTTTTGGACAGATATTAGTCAAACATATCAGTAGTCTAGATTTTACCCAAAAAAATATGATTTAGTCTCATCTTACAAGGTGGTTAGTATAAAATCTAGACTAAAAACATATCTTTAAATTAATCTTTCAAAATCAATAATATCAAATTTTTGTAAGCTGTTACTCTTAATCATATTACTGTGAAATAAAGTTTTTTAATTTTTATTGGAGTGGAAAACAAATAGGACAATAAAAGCTGAGGCCATGGCACTGCAGAAAAGCGGCACCTTATGTCCTTCCTTAAAAAATATATATATGTGGACGAATGGGATGTAGCACTTAGACTGTAACAAAAGAAAGAAAAAAGCGAATTTATTAGTATATTGACCTTTCATATATTTAAAAATACAAGTAATTTCCATAGTTATATATACAACTATGATTCTATAAGGTAGTTGAGCATTAACAACTATGAGTCTATAAGGTAGTTGAGCATTAACAACTATGAGTCTATAAGGTAGTTGAGCATTAACAACTATGAGTCTATAAGGTAGTTGAGCATTAACAACTATGAGTCTATAAGGTAGTTGAGTATTAACAACTATGAATCTATAAGGTAGTTGAGTATTAACAACTATGAATCTATAAGGTAGTTGAGTATTAACAACTATGAATCTATAAGGTAGTTGAGTATTAACAACTATGAATCTATAAGGTAGTTGAGTATTAACAACTATGAATCTATAAGGTAGTTGAGTATTAACAACTATGAGTCTATAAGGTAGTTGAGTATTAACAACTATGAGTCTATAAGGTAGTTGAGTATTAACAACTATGAGTCTATAAGGTAGTTGAGTATTAACAACTATGAGTCTATAAGGTAGTTGAGTATATAACAAAGTTTTTGGTTTGGGCCAGAGACTCCTATAATTTAGGCCAACCCCTCTCATCCAATTCCTATTATCTAATATTCTTGGGTGGTGGGTCCATTTGGTTTGTGATCAAGTGTGCAAACAAACCTAAGTTACATATATTTAAGCTCATAAGCATCTAATTTAAGGTTAATATTCGCATTTATCTTAAATGTAAATTTAACTGTATAACACAAGTGATGGAACCTGTTTTAAGTCTGGGTTTTTCTAGACATAATGGAAGGTAGCCCTACACTGCTCAGTATGGTAACTAAGAATAAGCAGAAGGCAAAGCTTTGCCATATGGTTTCTTAAAATTTCCTTTGGTGTACATATTTGGAAAAATGTTTAGTAAATGTGGATAGAATATATAAAAAAAAAAATTCACACTTTACATTGATGCCACTGGACAAAGAAGTTATGGCTGCCTTGTGAAGAAAACCTATTGTTACCAGCCAATCTCTTGACCTAGGTTTCATTCTATCGAAACTCATCAGGTGGAGTGTGAAACGCGCAACACAACTTACTAATTTCCCTTGTGAATTCCAAGCAAGTTAAAAGGGTTTGGTCCAAAGTAATATGTAAGCTAGCTTCTGATTAGTGGAAAAAACTAAAGATACTAAACAAAAAGTGAGAGCTCTTAATCCTTTGTTCCCAACATTAGTTTAATGAAATTTTAAAGGCAAATTTTATATGCTTTATTTTAATATCTGTCAGGGAATGTACTTTAAGATGCATTATTTAATATAAAAATAATTAATAGTTAATCATGTTGGGGGCAGAACACAGTTAAATATATTACTTTATCTTAAAAAAGTGTTTATTTCATACATGTACCTGGCCATTTTCAATGAATGAGTAAACTCTTAAGTATAGTACTTTGAGTATACAAGGTAGGTGCGAGTGAGCGGGAAAACTTTGGGTAATATATGTACCAAGAACTAATACTTTTCCCTATTTAAGTATATCACTTTAATCTAAGACTCGAATTATAGTTTATTAGTGTAACAGTTATTCTTATTGTATGCAGCCAGAAGTTTACAAAATATTGCTTTCAACATTCACAACTATTGGGTTATTGGTTAGACTTTAATTGAAAAACTTGGGTTACTTTTTGTGGATGTTGTAAAATAAAATAAAAATATTTGTTTTTTTCTTTTATCAAATGGTATTTCACAATAAAATCAACCTACACAATTTTACTTAAGTCTTATAACTGTGTCTTGATCATTAAACAAAAAAAGTTACTAATATTGTGTCTACTTCTATGATTTAAAAACAATATATATGAGCTTGTTTACCTTTTATGAAGAGAATTCACTAAATATAGAAAGTTATAATTCATCTTTCACTTTTATGTACAAATAATTAGGCTATTTTTTTTATATATATTTACAAGCTTCATAGAGGCATTTAATCTGTTAATTCAAGCTTCTTGTTCTTATCCTGACTAAACAGCTTATTTCTTTAACTGAACACTTAAAATATATATGGCTTTATTAATTTTATGGTTCAAACAATATCAAAATTAATGTACAAGTACAAATTAGGGGACTGTGTAACCATAAAAAGCACTTCAGAGAGCTTCTAGGTGTTTAATATTTAGAATTTGTCCTAAGCTCCAGCATTTAGGGGGTTATGTTGCCATAAAAAACATTTCAGATCGCTTTTCCATTAAAAACACTTCAGATAGCTTCTAGAATTGTTCATCAATTAGAATTTTTTTTTATCCTCCAGCAATTGGGGGATGTGCCCACCAAACCCCCCTGAAATTAATGGCTGGCTATGGCCTTACTTAAATAATCTAAACTCTAAAGCATGCAAGGATGACGAGCCTAAGAACTCTCAATGTAAATTGTTCTGAATCAACAGTTACATAGTCTATTCACACCATTCTTGTTTTCAAAAACAAAATGTTTTGTTGATCAGCAGAACAAATTTTAGCAAAATTGGTTACTTAGGGGAAACATCCCCGATTTTTTTTGTGAAATATAACCGAGTTTTTAACCTTTTCAGGAGAGAAGGGGGGGCCAAAGAAGGACACTAGTTGTTGAGGGGCTACTTCTAAGTGTCCTACGTACTCGGCTACCAAGTTTTAGCAATTCGTGGGGAGAATATCTATCTTACAGCTTTAGTCCCGGTTCAGTACAGAAGAGGATGACCCAACCCATCTTAAAAAAGTGAGTTAGACAACAATCGCTCAATGCCAGGCAGCCGTGTGTTAGAGACCATTAACACCAAAGATAGGTCAAGGCAGGGAACTGCCAAGTAGGAATATTGATAAAATAAGGACCTTTATCTTAACACTCGCCTAGTTCTAAAACCTAAACACACCTTTAGTAATTAATCAATTTCAATAAACAATATCACAATTATTTGCTGCTGCGTAACCATACCACTAAGCCATTCTGACACAAGCACACAGGTTTTAGGGGAAGGGGAGATATGAACTTTGTTATTTCCTGAAATAGATTAAACAAAAATAAGTTACTAACGCTTTTTATCATTGTTTTGGTTAACAGAAACTAATGAATTAAATATGTAAAACTAGTCATACAATGATTTTAAAATGCTTGCAGGTGGAAGTACTTCTATGGTATATTAGATTCCTTTAAAAACTTAAAATTGTGTGTTTGCTAGTCTGCAAGCTCGATTCTGACATCATTCCCTCCCTTATCTGACCTTAAGAATGGGCAGGCACATACTTTATATATTCGTAGTACCATGACTAAAGTGATAAAATGGTATGACAGCATGGTGATAAGGACTGGACTATCCTCTACTATTTTATTGTTCAAAAGTGTGATGGCAATAAAGGCAAATAAGAAGGAAAGGCAAGGCACATCATCAAATTACAAATCACGTGTGAACAAATACTTTATTAAAATTATAAGTAAGGCAGGTATAAAAACAAGCTGGCAATCAAGTCCAGTGAATGTATATCATGTTATAATTTCAAGTACACTTGCCTTTACCTACCAAACAAATATTTAGCATGCAAACTATTTACGTGACCTGTTTAAACAGATTTCTTTTAGCTGGCACCTGCCTCAGTGGTGTAATTAGCTAACATGCTAGTTTCGTGTTGAGCTAGACTGCAGAGGACGGGGAGGTAGAGGTTCGAATCTCACTCAGGTGAATTGGGGGTTGTTTCCCCTAGATGGTTTTCCACTCTCCCTCCACGCAAATGCGGGTTCACTTCCTCTATATTTAACCTTCACTATTCCTAACCCATTAGCATAATTAGTATTTAAGCGTATAACCCGACAGGTAAGGTATACGCGATGCCAAGCATTATTAGTATTGTAGCTGGCACATGCAATTGACTTGTTTAGATTCCTTGTGTTAGGGTTATCATTTTCTTGTTGTGTGAACCATTTAACGTGTAGACTACAAATGGGCTTGCCTGTATGTGAATAGCACTTACATGTACTATTTTCTCATGATAAAAGCTACCAAATGACCTGCTTACTTGAGTTGCCTCCTTGTATGCCCCGTGTAAGGTGTGGCTTAACTTTTTGCATCATAAATTACACTAATTTACTACCCTTTTTACATTCATTTCCAAGCCATTAGGAAATAATTCACTATATTACCCTCGTTTATTAAAATAATCTCTATTGATTTAAATCTTTAAGCATATTAAATCATTAAATAAATATGATGGAAATGTAGATAATTAAGTAAAAGTATAAATACCAAAACATATTTACAAACATTTTAATATGTCATGTCTACTACCTCCTGACAAAGATCTCAAATGGTATCGAGATATTAACACATTTGCCAACACTTGATTACTTAATTACTTATATTTGCTATTCATTTTCTTTAATTCTATCATTTATTAAATTAATAACATACTACCCTTTATATTAAAACTAATAATTTGTTGTTGAAGCTCATTGCTACAAATGTATTTTATTTTATTAAAAGTAAGAATTGGCAAGTATCAACCCGCACGCTGTACTCACAGTGGAAAAGCCCCTTCGCCTTTTCCAGAAGCGAACTGGCCGCATCATCCTTAGTCTCGTGAGCCTTGGACGCAGTGTCGGTCACCGCTTTCACCACATCGTCCCTCTTCTGATCTATCAGCTTGTCTGCCTCTTTCAACTTCTCATCCAGCGCTGAACTGGCAGTATCCAGAGTCCCATCCACAGTCTTCTCAACCTTAACATAATAAATAGTTTCACATTTAGAGGTATTATTTCATGTTCTACCAGTGCATTAAAAAGTGACAAGATCACTACTCCACCATCTAGAATTTCACAAAATCCAATTCATTATATTAATTAATCTTCATCATACAAATATTCATTCCCCTTAATGCTGGGTCAGTAACACAAAATCTTTGGGACAGATTTATTTTAGGTAGATTTAACTTTCCACCATACAAAAATTAATATATTTTACTTTTTAAGAAATTTTTTAGCCCTCATAAAATTGTGTTTACCTTCACATGAAACTCACCTAAATAACAAAACTTTTCACAAATTATTGTTCTTTAACAATGAAACTAAAGGAATATCTTTACAGTTCATTTTAATTGGAAGAGAGTTATCTGACAGCTAGAAAAGCTTCAGAGTTGTCACTATTTTATGAATACAGAATTCCTTGTTTTCCAGACAATTTAGAGAGAAGTCCATAGTAAAAATTGTAACCTAATTTCTAAAGTGATTAATGTCAAAGAAATTATTTCAATTAGTTTGGTAAACATTGAGCTGTAACAAAGTCAGTGAAATTTTATAATTGAGCTGTAATAGTTAATAGTGAAATTTGATATGAAGTGTTAGAAAAATAAATATTATACAACTTATCAATACTGAAATTAAAAAATAGTTTAACAAAATAAAAGTTTTAAACTAGTGAACAGTATGAAGTTAGAATATTTTAAATGAAACAATGGTATGTTATGAGCCCTTAATTAGAAAATAAATTAAATTATACAACTTCGTGTTGTGTGTTACAAAAAATTACTCTGCTTGCAGTGGACATGGAATGCAAAACCAGTCACTTTGTGGAGGAGAATGCCATTTTCTCTCCGTGCTCAGTTCCATGGGATCGAGACTGCCCTGGGCCCCTGAGTTTGAAACTTCCAAGTTGCAAGTCGCTAGCATATTACAATATACACGCTAGAAGTCTCACCAAGAGCTAATTTCTAAACGTCTGAGTTGCAAAACCTGACATAAGAAATTGAATTAATATAAGGTCGTTTTTATTTTAAAACCTTCAACAAAATTTATGAGAAGTCAAGCTTATGTACACTTATCCAATATTTGTATTTTAAGCAATTAACAAGATAATTAAAAGCTGTACATTAACTTAAATATGTTTTAAGTAGGTTAGTGTTTCAAAATATATTTCTTAGTTCCAGAATATAAAGAATATTCTTAGTTAAAAAAGGACTAAGCAAACTATTCATCATTCAGATAATGAGCCCCTTATAAGACTAATTACCATATTTAAGTGTTTTTTTAATTTGTGATGTAAAAAATACAACTACACTTATCCTATAAAATAATATTTGTCCAAAAGTATTTTTCACACAGATTTTTTAATGTCAAAAGATTCATTTTGGGATTGCAAAACTAAATATTCGCTTCCACCTAAGCTTCAGTAACTCGACTCACTTCAATGGCCGAATGGTCTAACGCGTCATTCGTGTTGGACTGCTCTGCTGATGATTGGGAGATCAAAGTTTGAATCCTGGTTGGGTTTATTGAGGGTGGATTTCTAAAATGGTTTCCCACTCTACTTCCACTCCAATGCAGGTAGATTACCTCTAAAAAATTTCCTTCCTCGTGCCTACCCTATCAGAGCAATGATAAAATATGCAGTAACTTGACTATTGATAACATTTAGTTAATACTTCTATTATTTTATAGATTTAAAACAAATTAAAATTACCAAATTGTTTGACATTGCACTTAATGAAATGAAAGAGTTTTCATTTGTTTATATATACTATACAATGGCGTGTGTCAGTAACAATGCCTCAAATCTTAGTATCAGGTTTCCAGTGTTGACATAATGAAAACTTCAGACACTTTAGTAAGTAACCAGCATTACATAACAAGACTCATCGCAAATGACAAACATTTCAAAACTAGCACTGTTCTGATTCACCCTTCAGCTTGCAAGATCATGGTTCGCTAGCGAGTTTTCCTCGCATGTTTCAAACTTGGGGCCCTGTGCTGTCCGCTCTACCCATGTATCAAGTTAAAGAGCCATGGCAGAGCTTGACGCCAGCAGCATCAGACCCTGACCTTGCTAAACTCTTCATCGAGAGCGTCGATGGCGGAGTGCTTGGCCTTTGTGGCAGAGTCCACAGCCTGCCCAGCGCCTCCCGCCACCTTGGCGCCAGCGTCAGCTAGTCCACCAAGCACCGCCTTCTCTAGCTCATCCTTTGTGGACCATACCAGGTCCCCGGTCTTCTTGGCCTGTTCCTCGAGCAGCTCTGAGGCCGCCTGCTTCTTCTTCTCACCCAGGTCCTCAACGTCATGCTTCTTCTTCTCTAGCAGATCCTCGGCCTTTGTGCCGATGTTCTTGAACGCTGCAAAAAAAGAGAAAGTTACGTGGTGCAAGGATACATGGTCATCAAATGGTTCCTTACCCCTGCAAGCTTTGCATTCGCATAGTTATGTTTGTTATTTAAGGAAATTTTAACATGCTTCCAGGCAGTAGCACCCAGAGCTAGTCCAGATTATTGGATCACAAAGAGTTAAGGGGTAATTTCCCTCTGCCAAGAGCATAAATAATTTTAACCATCACTTAAAACATAGAGCTATTATATATAGAACACTAAAGATGTATTGACTATATATGAACTATTAGTATAATAGAACTCGCGATAAGAATAATGATTTTAGACAGTAGCTTTGAACATAGTAAAGATGCATCAATATAAAGTAAATGTATGGGTGGAATGTTGTGCTTGGTGAATTAAAGACTAGAACCTTAGTCTAAGAATGTTTCCATTGGTTGTAGGCGCAGGGAAAATTACATCAGCTAGTGTAATAAAATGTAAATAGAGATAAGAAATGCTAAAGTAAGCCATGAAACTTCATAGTAAAATAGTTTTTCCATATTTATTTTTGAGGCCTAGCAAGATTTTTTTTGTTGTATACTTGTTCCATTTAAACATCAGGTAAAGGTGGGAAAATGTATCTCACTTAGTAGTGACACATTGGGTCTGTCTGGCATTGTATCACATGAACATGGATTAAGAGGTCTGGCATCCGTTGATTAATATCAACAGACTTGGATGACTGGATCAATGACGTACACATATAAAAGATAGCGACATAAGTGTTCACCCAACAGGGTTATGTATTTTTGTTTACTTTCATTTATATAATTCAATCTTCAATTTCTATTGTTTATTCATAAAATCTTCCCACTCAGCTATGCCATTCCAATAATGTATGATGCTGATACCTGCTTTTGGGTTAATGCATATTTAAGTTCAGATGAATATTTTCATCTAATTCTAAGATGTACCAATATATCAGTGTATCCCAAAGTGTGGTCTGCAGCGGCATATAGATTGGTCCACAGGATAACAGCAAGTTTCATAAAAAAAATTAAATTCATTTTTATTAACAAATGTATTATAAAAATTAAAAATGCAAAATGTTAAATGTTCATAATATGCTTTATTTCTTTTCTCAGAAGACAAGACATATAGAAACTCAAGACTGTACCAACTTTAAGTCAACAAATCTTAATTATTTCTCAAAAAATAATTAGGTTTATAATGTTGTAAATAATCAAAAACACCAACTATCAATTCAATGTAATTTTTGTTCAACATTTCATAATGAATTAATTTTGGTCTTTTAATTATAGCCATAAATTAAATTGCCTAAAATTAATGTTTTTCCTGTGTATAACCCCCCCACTCCCTACTCGCAGTTGACACCGGCGGTCCTCAGTCCCACAGTGTGCATAACTTCCATTTGGTGACACCATCACCAAAACTTTGAGAAACACTGCAAATGATTATACCAGGGGTCGGCAAAATTTTAGTAGTGCTGTGCAGAAGTAATGTTGCAAAGTCACTCAACTTGCCAACCAACATAAGCCCATCCAAATTATTTATAGCTTTATACTTGTTAACTAGTACAGTTATTAAAACAAATTTAAGTTGACCTTGTAAAATGTAAATTCAACAACATGTTTCTAAATCAAATACATTAAATGACTACTGTAATATTTTAATATAAATCAGAATCAATACAAAAGTTATGAATGTGTTTTGAAAATTTTAAGTTTTGAAGACACTTTTTGAAATTTTGAAACAAAACAATGGAATCATTAAAACAAAAACATTAAAATTGGTTTCATTAAAATTATGGTTTTATATTATCTTTATTCAAAACACTCAGCATGCCACTGAAAATTGTTCTGCGTGCCATATCTTGCTGACCACTGGATTATACAATATTTTAGTCTACATTAATTGTTATTAAGGAGACTAAATATTACTTGAATTTAAAAACTAAAAAATGCAAACAATTCTAGCCTACTACAATATATTCTATATTTTCCCAAATAATATAGACTATTTTGTATTAACAAGTCAAAAAGTATCACCTTTCACCCCAACCAATCAAACAACTTGCAAGAAAAATTGTTTTATTAAAAGATAAATCTTAAGGATATGAACGTACACAATATTTAACCTGAAACGTAGCAATCTTACCTTGACGGATTACCCCATGAACCATAATTTTGATATAGTTCTTTAATGTTTTTTCTTGGAATTCTATTGTTTTCCTACTTTTATTTTTAATCACATGAAACTATGTAAGTGTCACCACTCCCACCTTCCTGCGGTCCTAATCTGTCAGGAAAGCTTGCAGGGAAGGTCAGGGACAATAGCAAATAGATGTGTGGGTTAGAAATTATAGAAGGCTTTAGTTTTTAAGGTTTATTAATAGCACTACGAGCTACTACAAAAATGTGATGTTAAAAAGATGTTACAAAAAGATATAAGGACTGACGTAGGAGCTCGTGAGAGAACTGGCTTAGTGAGGAATGATTAACTACTGGTTCGACTGGCACTCTACATATTCGAACCCAATACCATGAACACGACGGTTGCCCTCTAGCACAAGTACCCAATGACCCGATGCTCTAATCTGCGTAGCCTCGAAAAAGGGCAGAGTGACTCCCTCTGAGTAGATCTTATTGTGTCCGGCTCGGCTCAATAGCTCTAAAACAGAACCCTCTATACTACAAATCGGTCCAATTGCTGAGCAAAATGGGGGACAAGTTGTTATGAGTTGTCAGCGTTCTTTCCGAATGTTTACCTACTAACTCATCACAGCACGTAAGCTAGACCATTTCTTTCACTTGCTTCGTTTCAACACTTATGTTAGTTTTAAACAAACATCCCAATCTAGGTCGTGGCTATTACATAGATTTAAATAAATTTCTGTTATGCTTATGATATTGTAATTTAAAGTTGTAATTTTCATTTTGCAAGTTGTTTATGTCACAATTATTGCCGTTTATTTCAGTGATATGAGAAGAGTAACTAACATTAGTACAAAAAACATTTAGAAATCTGTATGGTCTGTTCTGGACCGGTACAGGAGGTCCTATACACGACATTGCCTCTGTTCCTGTACAGCACATTAATTATAAAAATGGACCCCTCAGTCATGTTGAGGGGTCAGCCTTCGCGTGACTTTGGACAAGATAAGTAAAATGAACACGGATGTGTAATTTAGACACACATCGATGTATATCACAACAATAATAAGTCACGGGAGCCTATTCTCAAGTTAACATACATAGATCTCTACTCAGCCTACTACACGGGGTAGTAAGATTTGGTAAACATATTTTGACAGTTTGTCAAGTAAATTACCAATTCAGTTTGGTTTCGTCCACGGAAGGACTGCAATGGCGTGACAGTTACAACAAAGCCAACGCCTTTTTCCTTGGTGTTCTAGACTCTAGAGAATTTGACGCGGCCATGGTTGATTCACTCTAACTAATCATTCGGGGGAAACAAAATGTTTGGCCGTGGGGCAATATACAACAAGATTGGGCCAGATTTGAAGAAGCGTCACCACATTATTTTGAAGGCCACCTGTTTAATAAATCTCGCTTGGTTGGTGATAGCCATGCGTGCGCGCGCAACTCTCATTCGAAAATTGTTATTTCCATGAGCGCCTCAAGTTGTCCTAATGGTCGGGTTGACCTTCGCCGGCATTGAATCGCACACAAAGAGACGTATTCTATGTTTCGGACTGCCTAGTGCCTACAGTCACTATATTATTATTATTATTAGCACTGTGTCTTACTACCCTTTCGGGCTATACGCACTTATGCTAATGTGTAATGGTAAGGTGATTGTGAGATGAAATGGAGGACTTACAGCTTAACGTGGGATCCGAACCACGGTGGAGGCCTGGCATTCCACACATTCACAAGTTTTGATTAATACACGTCTTTTCAAAGGTGAAGGAAGGGTTTGGCAATCGGATAAATTTGTGCAGGTGTAAGCGGAAAACATTAGTCCAAGACATTATTAGTCAATGCAAGAAGGACTAGTGCAGCATCGGCACGCCCTCAAAAGAACGGCATCTCTTTGACACCCAACAGCGGTCTAATAATCTCAATGTTGACTAGGAAATTCGTGTTCAAGGATATTAGTGCTATACCCCGATTTGGATTGGAAGAACAGAGAAAATCAAAACATATTTCTTTGCGGCCAACAATGATATTTACTTATAGTATTTGTGTTATTTGATAGGTATTTATAATATCTATCAAAAGCAACATCTGCAGATGACATGACTATGTATGAATATATTAACATTGTTTTGTAACTTTAGTAACTAACTTCTACTGTTCTACCTACCAAAATCATACTAAACTTTATTTAACCTCTCACACCTTAGTTATTTACCAAAGCCTTCACCGCATCAACACCAATATTTTTTTTAAATCCTACCTTAAAAAGGAAAAAATACAATAAGTTAGCATATTATTATGTCAAAAGCCTTTGAATATTTAGATATGCCTATATGCCTGGTTTGAGCAGTGGCATATCTGAATATTTGACACCTCACCTAACCTAACCTAGCCTAACCTAATATATTATTGTTTTTACTTACATGGCGAAATTAAGGCATAAGCCTTCTCTTACATTTAACCATGTCTTAAATTAACATTACATTGCATTTACAATATAATATATGCAATATATAGGCAATCAAATTAATAAACGTCCAAAAAGATACACTAACAAACGATTTCTGATTTGTTCTGAGATCTGATTTTTGTCCACACACACATACAATTCCTAAAGGCGGCATTAACAAAGAACCACTACCTAAAATTTTCCTAGTCTAAATATAGCCTGCCACCACTATTCACGGCGTGCATATCATTATGTCATACGTGAAGCGTGAGGATTTTTAAAGGCCTCTGATTAAAAAACACGACTACAAGTAGTTTAAAAAAAGTTTTATAAGAATCTTATCCCCGATCTCGAATAAAGTACACAATATTGGATAATATTCCGTCATGGGCATGCACAATTGAATCTGGAAACATTTATCTTTCAACAACATGACCGCAAGCTATATCGGAATTCGATAGCACAGATTTCGAGTAGTTAATGAAAAGAAAATTAACCCTGGCACTCTACACAATATATAATCATTATAAAGTAGTAAAAAATATACTTACACCAGTATGTTCGTTTTTAATTAAGGTCATTCTCTCATATTTATGTTATTCAGTAGCATCAGCGCGAGAGAAAGCAAACAACCGTAAGTCTTAATTAACGCGAACGCAATGATCATGTTAGCACGCTAACTAACAAGGACAGTAGGCCCAGCTAACGCCCACACACCCAACCAAGGCGCCTCGATATCCTCCAATTTTCATATAAAGAGCCTTCTAACAAATAGAAAAGCTACTAGATCTACTTTCACGTATTCATACGTCAAGCCACATGTTTAGTTATTTTTTTTAGCACCACATCTTACTACTCGTTCGGGTTATACGCCTATGTATTACGCTAGTGGGTTGGGGACGTGGGGTGAATATTTAAAATGTACCCACATTTGCGTGGAGAGTAGGGGGAAACTATTTATGGAAACCACCCTTTGTACACCCATCTGGGATCAAACCACGCTCTCCCCGTCATCAGTAGTGTAGTCTATTGCAAGAATGGCGTATTAGGCCATGCGGCCACCGAAGCGGATTTGATAGCTTTATCAATCGATATAACAACACTAAAAATGATTAATGAATTCGCCCGCAGTACCCAGAATCTAACCACGAGCCACTTAACTTTTATCTGACAGTAATAACCACGTATCCATCCGGATGGGTAGGAATATATTTTGTAGCAGACGGTGATAAAAATTAAATACACCAATATTCCTTTTTTAAGCAAAAGCATTGCTGAAAGGGAATGAAAAAAAAAACGCACATAAAAATGTGGCGCGCGGAAAATGTAGTGACGTCAGTCAATTGGCGCGGCAAAGTAGACACAGACGGCGTTGCCAGCTGTACGGTCTGGATACTACTTTTACTATCATTTTACCACCTTTACAATCTTACGGTCCAATAATAGAATGCTCCGTAAAAAAATAACACACTGTGTCCCTGCTATTGACCATTAATTGTTTATAAAAAAAATAGCCGAGTGATCAATGTTGTCGAAGCTTAAGTAGGGCCTACTTTAGAATATACATTTTTTATTATGAAAGTTCCCCTCCTACACTCCCCAGACCCTCCGACCACTTTAGTTTTGAATCCTGTACCTATATAGTGAGATTTATTTTAACTTTAGGTCAATTATATATAGCAGATGATCCTTTCACAAATCCTAGAAACAGTAGTATCCTGCCCGTCAATTACAAGCCATTTCATTGGCAACCCTGAAAGCAAGTGTTCATTGAAAGCACGAAAGACTAAACCCACGGCTCGTTAGTCCTACAAGATGCCGACAAGAGATTTCAGGGAATTTCGCAACAAACCATAAGAGTGGCTCAACCGTAGAGGTGGGGTGGTCATCGGGGCATTTGTAGTTCACGAAATAAAAAATAAAATACATTAAATAGCGCTGAAGTCTGAATATATATCAAATGTATAGGCTTCATTTTAATACCAGGATTAAGACATGATATTCAGAATTATGACGTTTGCTATAAACATTTATTAAGTTTCTCAAAATTTCCAATAGAAAAAGTATAAATATCTTAAATAAATGGTATGCCCTCCCTCCCCCCAACTCATATCCCACCCCTCAAAAAATCTGGATACACCTCTACCTTGACTTTGGTTAGAAGAAGAGCTTAGAAAACTCATATTTTTTGTGGCCAGCATTGATAATAATACATTACTATATTAGGCATATTTGTGTGATCTATAAGTAATGATAATTTCAATCTGATATCAAAAGTTATAACTGCAGATAACACAACTTAATGTTTGAATATATTAAAATTGTTTTACTAACATAAGCAACTAACAGATACAGTTCTTCCTAACAAAATCACACAATTTTCTGACCTGTGACTAAGCAGAATCTGCAAAAAGGCTGTTTTTTTTAAGTGCACATTTACATTTTCAAATGACCTAGGTGTCATCCATCAACCACGTAACGCCTTTATCATACCTTTTTTTAGCTCCCCCTTCCCCCCCATGTAACATCATGTAGACATTTATCCTAGCTCCCCCAACCTGTGTTACGTAACTTTTCACACCAAGAATGAATGTCAGTATTTCATAGGGAAGTTTTGTGATACTAAAGGAGGGATTCAGATTTAATACTTCTTAAAATCCATTTTAATCCTGAATATAAATGATTTCAGAGAGTATTATTATTTATGGATAGCTACACATGCAGACAGATAAGACAACTATAGACAAATACGTCGAGCTCAAATTTTTCAGGTTCATAAGGAAAAACTTCTGCTATATTTATGTTATGAAGGTAGGTTTGTGATCCGAGTAAGAGCCAGATGGCACTACTATATGTTGACTAGGATGGCCCTTTTCTATAGTGATGCTGCTACATGATAATGTAAAGTGCCCACATCCGATGCTTGACGCTGGGGGAAGACATATTTCTTAATGTTGTGCACTTTCTTTGATATTCATTTTATCATCATATAGAGCTATTTAAACAATTCTAGGTATACAACTTTTCTAAATTATTATTGAATTAATCTACAATTATTTTACTTTAATTAACTTATCAATACCTAGAATCATGTTTCGTTCCAACATGGATCTTGGCTTCACTCTTGAAAAAGACTAGATGACTAATGAAGTGGAGATCGGGGCTCAAATACCTGTCGGGTGTACTCAGAGTGGCTTTTCCTAAATGGTTTTATATTCTCTCCGTGTTAATGAGGGTACAGTAGCTCCACGACTTATTTGGTGCTGACTGACAGCTCACAGCTGACTTCTGACACTCAACATTTAGGTATATACCTAAATTTTGACTGTCAGAAGTTACAGCTGTTAAACACATGTTTTTTGTAGATCATATGGTTCAACGTAGGGATTAATAATTTGGTCTGGTAACGTTTCAAAGCCGTCAGCTGTCAGCTGTGAACTGTCAATCAGCACCAAATATGTCATGCATAGGGTTTAGATTACCTCTAAAATCTTACCTTCCTCATTTCTACTCCATTCGATAAATATAATAAAAAATAATTATAAAAACTACAATTTGACTATATCACCCTACAAAATGTTTACTGAAAAGGTAGAATTTTAAAGAAAATTTACCGGCATTTGCATGGAGGGAGAGTGGGAAACCATTTAGGAAAAGCAACCCTCAGTCGACTTGTATTCGAACCACATATCCCCAACATCAGCCGTCTAGTCTGAGAGAATGACAATTTAGACAATGCGGCCACCGTAGCTTGTGTATAATAGTTGGATTTATATATATACACACTAGATTCATCAGAAGGGATAAGGTATAGGTTTAAATACACCTTTTGAAAATAATGATATTTGAAGCTTTACTTTTCATAACATTCTGCTGGCACGAAGAAATAACACTATTGATGGACTCCTCAAACTTGTCTTGAGATAAATTCTGTAATTTTGCGTCTTTCCATTTCACTACAACATCTTGTTGAGACTCTTCAACTAGTTTTTTCTGGATATCGCTTTTTATACGCAAACAATTAACAAGTCTCCTCTTTTTGAAGAAATTATTTTTGTTTTAATACAACGCAAGCGACTATTCACGGCCTATGTAAAATAATGTGATGTAGGAATCTAAATTATACTTAAACTCAACTCTACTTATAAATTAAGGCCGCTTCGACTGACAGCTGTTATTTAACTTAAAGTACTTGGGTGGGGTCAGTAAATTGGACAAATCTAAACCAGTGCCGTGAGTATAAACATGTCACTGTCATGCGCATGAAAATGTGTGTTTTCGAATGTGCTTGGCGTTCGTAGTCTTGGGTAGACAATGCCACCTAGAAGCGCATTCGAAATATTGATGAACAAAAATTAAGTGCTAAACTTGCATTTTCAACTCCAAAGATATTCGGAAGTTATCTCTAAGTATGTTTATCAAAGGTGAAAACATGAATATTATTTTTGAACATTAGAGTTTGAGTACATATAAGATCTGTGTTACGTAACACTTTGATGTACCCCACCTTCCCCCCATGTAACAGAATGTAGACATTAGAACGCACCCTTCCCCCCTCTCAAAGCGTTACGTGGTTTATGGATGACCCCTTAAAGAGCAAAGGTTCGTATCTATGGTATGCTAGGGTTCGTATCTATGGTTTGTTAGAACGAGGCCTAGTCCTGTTCTAGTACTAATTTAGTGTTGACAATTAACTCTTCAAGGTTCACTTCTGCGGCCGAATATTTGTGCCTTTGCTTTGAAAATAACCTAATTCGGTTTATCAGGTTGATAGTTATAAGCAACCTGCGTAATGGCACTAAATCGTACTTTTAAATAATACAATAGCAGAATATTACGGTAAAATTAGTTTTTGGCGCTACGTGCCATGGGACTTAGTCATTCAAGCTTAAGGCAATTTGAGTGATATTTTTTAAAAATCACTAAGATTCTTCTTAAAAGAAAATGTGAAAACCATAGTGAAAAATCACAATATGGAAGAAAACTGATAGTCAGTTGGCACCGAGTTTGCTGTCTGCAATGACGCTAATGTGTGTACATTTCCTCCATATTCAACTTTATTTCCTAACCCATTCATGTAAATAAATGCCCATATACAACCTGGAGTGATATAGTCTTATTTTCTTAGAAAGGCTTCCATATTACAGTTAGAAAAGTTACTAAATCTAATTTCACGATTTCGTACGTCAAGGCTTGTTAACTGCAGCTGTCACTTTGATATGATATCTATTATCAAAACCTATAAAATAACACTAATGATGTATTAAAATATTATAAAGCTATGCGCCAAAATGTTTATTTTTTTTTATAAAAGCTGCTTCCTATGAACATTGGTCAGTAATTATAAGCAGACCAAAAAACAGGTTAAGATATTTTATATAAGGAATAAACGCATGTACAAAAAGTCAGCAATATTTTTTTTTTCACTAGCCGCGCCTTACACAACTGGTTTAGGTTATATCCAAGCAGCCCAACCACGTACGAGTCTGACTCGGGTCAAATTTCACCACACACGTTCTACCACAAGCACGAGTGAACTCCCCAACTTTGATAAAAACATTTCAGTATCTACAATGGGTTTGTCGAAGCAAGTTGCAGCAGCGGTGATCATTTTAGACGAATGTGGTATGTTTCGTGAGATCTAAAAATAAAAAGAGAATGCGAGTTAAGAACTGGTTGCTACAAAGAAACAGATTCACACATTTAAATTTATTAAGCTTTATCAGAGATTATAGTTTTGACGACTACACAAATTACTTCAGAATGTCTGATGAGAAACTAAATATATTTCTCAGGGCTCATGAACTATTTGGATATGGAAGCCGACCTGACATGGTTCCTCCGACTGATAAAAATCACACTTGAGATTCACGCGGGTGAAAAGTCACTGATGCTGGCTTGAAGTTTGTTGGAAAACAAATTTAGACAATATCCAGGCACCGCTTGGGAAAGAAATGCGCTGCCTTTGGGATAGTAAAAGAAGTGGCACGTCGGAGGACGATAGGTGCAAGCCAACACAGTGGTACTCAGCTGCAGAAACTTTCTTTGACAAACTCATTGCCTCTACTGAAATGTTGAATCATAGTTGGGAGTCCCCTCAGGCTAGTGGTAGAACGTGTGGTGAAATATGACTTGAGTCCGGCTCGCGAGTAAAGCTCACAGAGCTGAACTCGCGAGTCAAGACTCAATTCGTATATGGGCCGCTTGAGCTAAGAGGAGGAATCATTTCAGAGGTATTCTACCCGCATTTGCATGGAAGGAGTGAGGGGAATCATTCAGTAAAACCACCTTCAGTAGATTCGACCAGGATCTGAACCCCGATCTCTCAGTCCTCATCAGGCCAGTCTAACACAAGCGTGACTATTCGTCCAATGAAGTGGGTATTCAATCTATCTTATCTGAACGGAAGTGAAAAGAGTCGCTTGGCGACATGTTTAAAGACGCCGCCACAGGTACCGGATGTGGCATAACACGACTACCATTGTCACAGCGGGTGCGACTGTACCGCCGCCGATACAGTAATAGGTAGCGTGGAACAGAACTTCCGGAGATGGCAACTCTTCAGTTCACACAAGACCACTAATTCAGTCTCCGACGTTGTCGTGTTGCGCCGTGCCGCCATTATGTGAAGGAAGAGAAGAGCGAGGTGCACAGGTCATATCCGTCGCCTTTTTTAGGGGGGAAGGCACATGAATCATAAGGTGGCGTGTCGCGGCCATGCTTGAACAAAAAGACGATGGTGGAACGCAAAAAATTGCCAGTGAATCTTCAAATAATATTATTTAATATTAGGACGTTTCAACAAGTGTAACCATCCCCTCGTTAACAACCAATCATTACAGCAATACATGTGGGTATTTCGATATTATATTAGTGCTACCATCCTTACCAAAATAAATAAAATTATCTATTTTTTAAGACATTGAATCCCCCTACCGACGGCTTTACTTCCACTCTGAAGGAAGTTGTGCTACGGATTTTTATCACTAAAATAAAATCCGTCGATACCGGCTGGGTTTGAACTCACGAACATCGGGTCCTGAGGCGAACACTTTTACCCCTAAGACCACCGAGGTCGCCGGGGAATCACGTTTGGATTAATTTTGGAAGAAGGATGTAGGTAGACCATTTATTTTAAAATTAGTAAAGAGCATTTTACTAACTACGCATATAAGAAATTTTCTTTTACTGAAATATGAAACTGTTTGATGATTAAGTTTTGAAGTTTCATCTCTCCCAACACCACCGTTTCCAAAAGCACTAAACGAATAAAGTGGAATTAGTTGTATAAATCTTAAGACGAAAATACAAATAAATATTTAGGGTGGTGAAATTTTTATTTTTTTAAATGATTTGTTTCTATTATCAACCCAACCCCTGCCAGGGACAATTACAACAAAGATGGATCACAATTCGCAACCCTACATTGACACAACCAGGATTTGACTTGCCACATTACCAATGTTCTAGCCCACTCGATCCCTTTTAAACCACTAATAGGTTTTGTTTTATATACCTCACATGGGCATAAAGTCACGTTTACACCTTATCAATGAGTTTTCCAATGAGTCATGAGAACATGTCACAGGTGCATTTTAAACTAGCTCTGCTTACCCTCTAAACAATCCGTACCATTGCTATCAACAAAGGAATTCCATTGTTTTTTAATCAATGATTTACCTTAGAAGAAAATCGAATAGAGTTCTCATGTTAAAACATTAACATACTCAAAATAGAACAAACTACAAAACCACATTATAGCAAGGTTTCCCTTTTGAGGCAATTGAGGGGAGGAAATGGTTATATCCTTAATACCCTTCCATCCATTTTTTTTCTCGTCCTCTTCAGATAAAAAGAATTTGTAATATTATAAACCAAATGGGTTTTTTGTATTTTTCAACTACGATAAAAACTACTTTTTCAAGTAGAGGGACCATTCCATTCATTTAACCATAGATGTCCGTAATTTTTGATAGTTCCAAATTATGGTAGTGGGGAGCGATCGAAACTTTCACAACAAATTGAAAAAAAAAATAGCTCTGTGGTAGAAGTTTGAAATTTTGTATGGTAGAAATAAGCTGAAGTAACATTACAAGTCGCTGTTCGGTTCTAGAGAATATAAAATCTTCAATTTATATAAATGTAAGGTTCCGAACATTTGACCTCCCTCCCATTTTTTTGGTGCCCCTTTTGATTTCTCACGCAACTAAAAAATGAGTGACCTCTAAAATAAAAATAAAAGTCTGAATCCAGCCTAGACAACACGAATGAGCCATGGCGCGTCACTTCAGAGCCAGTATAATATTATATTTCATTTGACCTCCCTCCCATTTTTTTGGTGCCCCTTTTGATTTCTCACGCAACTAAAAAATGAGTGACCTCTAAAATAAAAATAAAAGTCTGAATCCAGCCTAGACAACACGAATGAGCCATGGCGCATCACTTCAGAGCCAGTATAATATTATATTTGGAGGGGGGGAGGGGGGGGGGGAACCTGTTCTCGATGGAAGAGCGAGCGAGCGCGCCAGAACCTTGTGAAGCAGGAATGTGTGGGGCCAGGGAAAAAAAACATCTTGTCATGTGATGAGAATGTGAAGATGTTGACCTTGAAACAAAGTAAGGCGAACTTCAAGCATACAAGTTAGGCAGAGGGTGGAAGTGAGTTTTCTCCATCGCCATTATAGAGGATTATTTTATGCACCGCGTCTTACTACCAGTTGAAACCTAAATCTAGGCACGTATGTGAAGCGCACCCCCCTTACCTCCTCCCAAAAAAATCTAAACCAAAATTATTGTTAAAAAAAATTATCTTGTAATAATCTCTTGTCTTGTAGTAATAAATTCATAATTAAAAATGAAGTAGGCCTAGTAATTAATTTCAGTTTCACTTTCTTAACCGGACTAAACATCGTGAATAATAAGATGTAATAGTATCCTCATCAATTCCTCCACAAACTGAGAAAAAGTCAACATTTCGTAAATATATATTACAGTTGACCCATACTTCACTAATTAATATACTTTTTATGACTTGATAGAAAATGTATTAGTGCTTTCTATTAAAAGTCATAAAAAGTATATAAATTATTAGTGAATGCAAGCATGGGTCTACCTCACTATTTTTGTACGAAATTTTGATGTATTATTTTTCTCTGCGTGCGGGTCAGATTCGTCCGCTCCCCTTCCCCCGCTGTTTAGTCTTGAGATGACCGTCGTCGTCTGATATTATTTTAAAAAATGAGACCATCCCCGTCCCCCCGAAATTTTTTTTATAGATGATTCATTTTTTAGCGTGGGGGAAAGTGCGTGAAGGTTTGTGTCTGTTCGTAGGGAAGTCCTTGACAGAAGATGCCAAGAAGATTTTATTTTACATTTAATTCCTCTTTAAGCTTCTAAGACAGTTTGGGTTTTTGATGTTTGGAATATTTGACTCCAATAAGCAACGAGCCTAGATAATGACCAAGAAAACCCTTCCCGTCAAACCTCCCCTTCGGTACTGGTTTGGGCTACCCGCAGATTCTTAAGAGGGTAGAGATGAGGCATGTATAGTCGAGAGTAAATGTACACGCGTTTGCGTGGAGAGGGATTTGACCTCTCGGTCATTGGCAAACAAGTATTATTCAAGAATGACACCTTGCAACCGCCGAATTGGAGGTTTAGACGTTGTAAACGTAGGAATTAAGTGAACACATTGTTTAAAAAAACTTAGCATTTAAATGCAATGTGGAATATTAACTTCACTAGACAGTATCTCAGTCACTTTTGACAATGGTTTTTCAAAAATCAAAATCAAAAATCTTAAACGTGGATGCAATACAATCCAAGAAAAAAGTTATGACACTAACAAAGTTTTATAAACAAAGTTGAGTACAGCTTTATGTCCAAACAAGTGCAAGTGTGGTTCAACAATTACACACTAAAGAACCATACTTTGAAGCATTGTTCTTTCAGTGAAACAATAGGAAGTCCTCGACAAACAAAATAATGATTGTTTCTCTAAAACAACCGGTTTGTTCAGAATGTCGGTGTCCGGATTATTTAAACATTTGCTGAAATGCACAGATTTATTTACTGGGATATTTAACGTATACTTCTGTACTTGACATAGCGGCCGGAATTATGGTCTACTCATTGGGAGAGTCAACCAATCTTCCGGTAGCCCACACGTGAACACAATTTAAGTTGAATGGAGGATTGGTTGAACTCAAGTCGAAGATTAAAAACTGCCACGTTTTCGGGTTTGGGAACGAGCCTAGGTTCATCACTTGTCTAACTTAACCCCTTGGGCCCACACCAAGCAGAGACCACTTTTTGTAAAGAGACAAATTGTATTCTAAAGATTAAGTTTTTCCTCGTGTACAATTTAACAAAAAAAAAACTCAAACATGATTAGTAACAAAACGTGCCATCCAGTTTTCACACGCATCTTTCATCGTATCAATATTATTCAGATTGAACAAAGCAATGATAAACTGCGCGAACATAAACGAAACACTAATTACCTTGGAAAGGTGCACCGGTGAGCACTAGGACAAAGGTGTCGGTCTCTTGTGTAATTTACCGGTGGCTACCTTGATTTGATTACAAATAAACATTTGGAACACCCCTTAGAAAATGCAAACATTTTGTGGCAAAAAGTAATAGGCCCATTATTTTATAGGTATTGATAGTCATAAAAAGTGACAGCTGAAGATCACGTGACTTTACGTAAGAACAATTTTTCTAGCTGCCACATGTCCATAAGAAAATTAAGGTGTAATAGGACGGGGTTCGAATCCCTGCCCTGTGTATCGAGGTAGTTTTTCCTAAATAGTATTCAACTCTTATCCCCGCTCTCCCCACTCACACATGGCTGCACCCTTATATTAAATTAGACCTACTTTATTGGCGTAATTTAAATACATTTAATCCGGACGGGTGCACAAAAACAAATGAGCCAATGTAATGGGTGATTAAGAAGCTAAAGTCACAAATCCCCTCGTACTAACTAATAGGGACGTTACCTTTCTCAACTGAACGACTAGGAAGCCAAAGCGGCAACTCTTAAAAGAGGGATAAACGTGTGTAGAGACGATAAGAATCTAATAGGAAGATAAAGGGGGGAAAACATAGTTGAAATAAAATTGGTCTGTATCAAATTTTATAGATAGGCTTCCCTGATTTTGGGCGGAAGAGCAGCAGAAAATGTAAACGTATTTATTTGTGACAAACAGTGAAAACATTTTGTTATATTACTTGTGTTATTTTATAGGTATTGATAATATCTAGCAAACGTGACAGCTGCAGATAGCATGACCTTATATATTAATATATTAAAATTGTGTTGGTAACTTTAGTAACTAACAGATAATGTTCTTCCTATCAAAATCAGGCTATAGTTCCCTCTGAGACCAATCCCTCGGTCGGACTATTATGTATAGCAGGAAACGACACGTGACCTTCCGCAGTCACCTGAACGTATCATTCATTATATGTGACCTTAAGAACAGCAAACCCTACAATCACATGACGTCACTCAGACGCCGACGAACCAACGCTGATGTCATTTCCATTTCAAAACATTTTAGCTGAGAAAACTCCTTCCCCGACACGATTTGGTTTCACAACCTTGTACCTATAATATATAATTCATAATCACCGTATGTTATAAATTTTGTTTTCGTGACATTATGTGAAATAAAAAGTTACAGGAGGTATTTTATTTAAAAAAAATTAACACTTTAAACCCAAAAATAAAATTCGTCATACAACGCTTATAGTTTATAAATAATACCCTTTTACCCTACTGGCAGAGGACCAAGAATCCCCCCCCCCCTCCTCCTTTTCAGCAATGCATACCAAAACCGGGGAAGCCTAAAAATGACACTTCCACAAATGCTTTATAGTATTCATATAATTTAGAATGAAAATCTTGTTTGAATATTTAAAACTCATTAAAGCAAAAGGTTTGAGTTTGTCTCTTAAGTAGCTCGAGTTGTCAATTTGACGTTTCGGATAAAATAAGAGCATGCAGTCTAATAATACGCATGACGAAAAACTGAACGGAGCAATTTCAAGGCACAAGAATACCCCTAACATAATTATTTACAAAGATTGGAATCCAACAAACACTTCGTTACTGTCTATACAGAGGAAAAAAACAAAAAATAACTTAAAGAGGAGCACTCCATGAAAAGTTAAATCTGTAATTTAAGGTGCGTCATTCTATTGTTAGGTTTATTTATGTATTAAATATGATCAAGCTTACTATCTCCAAGTCCGCTGAACATTGTAGAGGTTTTCTTTTTTTACTTGTCACTAATTCCAACTGAAGAGGTCAAGTAAACTTGAAGAACTGACTTGAGACTGAGCTTGAAAATTAATATTTTCTCTGCAATGCACAACTATACCACGACTTCAAGCTTGGTTGTAGTAACACCGCCGCGCCCTCTTCAGTTTTAACACTAGAAAAAAAGTCAGATCTTCCATCTGCGCATGCGCCGCGCTCGCAGAGGTCAACTACGGGTTCCGCATCGATTTGAATGGACACCTTTTGAGAATACGAAGGTCGTGAATTTTTTTTCCCCCAAGTTGACTCTAATTAAAAACACAAAGAAATGAGCCCACTAATTATATTATTAAAGTAATGTAAATGTTATTTTATATTGTTATAAAATGTATTATTGCACAGCTGAAGAATTGGATTGGTTGTAATTTGAAGAGGTTTTTTGGGGATAAAATGTACATCACCCTATCACAGTAATGATTCCATAGCTACCTACTTCGGTGGCCGCATGATCAAAGTCGTCTCTCTCGCAATATACTACTGGCCTGCCGATAACGGTGAGGTTGGGGCTCAATTTACAATCGATTGTACTTAAGGTGGTTTTTCCTAAATGGTTTTTCACTCTCCCTTCATGCAAATGCGGGTATATTTACTCTAAATATTACTTTCCTAATCCTTAAAAACCATCAACGTAATTAGTTTATAGGCCTAAGCGTATACATATATATATATATATATATATATATATATATATGCTATGGGTAAAGTCCGAACCCGGATAAAGTCAATATTATCCAGATAATGTTGACGTTATCCAAAATACGTAGAAAATGTTGAGTGAGAGGGGATTGAATAATGTTTTTCGAAGTTTATCCACTCGCTCTTGGATAGTGGCAATCTCTATGGTTGAGGCTTGGTTAGTTACGTTAACTTAGGCTATGTTATATTAGTTCAGTTAATTAATTATTTGGCATTTTTATTTTCATTAAACGTCAATATTTTCATATACATAGTATATAACACATAGTAACAGCTAACACCAGTCCCGAAGGGTTCTCGAAAACTAGCAGAAGAAAGTATAAAATAGCTGAGTGAAAGTTTATGGCGCCGTGACGGGCTGACAATCTCTCGCGGGAGGAGGGCGGGAAAATAATATAAAAACCTTCCTCGTTGCCCAAAAAATGGTCGACAAGGACCTTAAAAATTAACATATATATATATATATATATATATATTAACATGAAAGAGAAACCATGGAAAAAAATAATTAACAGAATTGACAGATTTACAGGAAATACGTGTAAATTATGTTAGCAAGCGGCCGAGTTGCCGGGGTCGGTTAGTCTCATAGATAAAAGTTAGTCTATTGAATAGTACTCCGCCAGAGCCATATCCACGTCATTGAACCTTGATTACGTAGGCTCCGGCGGGATTTGAGATTGAACTTTCTTATAAGGGGACTAGTTTTAGCTCGTATGATATTCAAACACTACAGGGGGACAGATAAACATATATCAGGACAGAAAAGAGGAAATTAAAAAGAAATTGCAGCCCACAATTTGTGGACCGATAAAAATCTGTAGAGTTTGGGTTAGTACTAACTGTGCGGAGAAATTATCTACTACTATCAGGAGGATATAAAACATTAATTTTCCCAGTGGACCGTTTTGCCCATCTGGCACTATAATAATTAGGGGGGTGGGGGGGTGGGAGGGAGAGGACATGTAAATATTAACTTGAAGACAAAAATGAACTTAAAAAGCAATTTTGGCCCACATCTTGTAGACCGACAGAAATCTGCAAAATGGTAAGTTAGTAACGACACAATAAACAACTCAGGAAAGACACGAACCCCGACCCTCTATTTGAGGGCCCGGGGTTTACGAGGAGATACTTTAATACACATGGTGACCTGGTGGTCTAGGGGTAAGGTGTCAGACTTCTGTGCTGGGGGTCCGGGGTTCAATCCTCGGTTCCGGCACAGATTTATCTGAATGCCAAACCCTTCCTTCACCTCTGACAAGATGTGTATTAATCACAACTTGTGAATGTGAGGAATGCCAGGCCTCCACCGTGGTTCGGATTCCACGTTAAACTGTAGGTCCTCCATTTCATCTCACAATCACCCTACCATTGCACATTAGCGTAAGTGCGTATAACCCGAACGGGTAGTAAGACGCGGTGCTAATAATAATAATAATAATAACTTTAATACACAAGACCCGCCTCGGTGGCGTAGTTGGCTAACGCGCCAGTCGTGTTGAGTCAGACCACCGAGGACGGGGAGATCGAGGTTCAAATCTCGGTCAGGTGAACTGGGGGGGTTTTTCCTAAATGGTTTTCCACTCTCCCTCCACGCAAATGCGGGTTCACTTCCCCTATATTCAACCTCCCCAATTCCTAATCCATTAGTGTAATTAGTACTTAAGCGTATAACCCGAACGGGTAGTAAGACGCGGTGCTAAAAAAAAAATACACAAGGCGGACAGGGAAAGCATAGGAACATAGTAATAATAAGCGCATAATAAAGATTTAACAACATAAATCTAAAGAGTAACCAAAAGAATAGTAAAATAAACTATTCTGTATAAGTATCAATAAATAAATAAAGAGTTATTCTGACTCGGGTGGCGTGGGACACTCTACTGTCTACGTGTCCGATTAGTTTAAGTTAGGCTAGGGTAAGCTAGGTTAGGTTAGTGAAAAATAAAGCATAAAATGAGGCATTTCGAACGTTAAGCCCTGCTACGGTCCCATTTATTGTCAAATTTCGAAATATTGTTTCAAAATAAAATTCGTATTGAAACGTGATTAGTGTTACGAATATTATTCCACGTTATCCAAGTCTTACTGGCTAGTGTCGATATTATCCGGATAGTGTCGTAAATGAAATAAATTATTTTCTAATTCTGACTTTATCCACTGACCCTGGCTAATGCTGACCTCTCCCGGCTAATCTCGACATTATCCAGATTTCGCACACTACCCGTAACAAATAATAATATATATATATTTAAACTTGAATAAGCTTATATTCTGAATATGAAAATGCTGTCGATTTTATGTAACACCATTCAGTCTCCATCCAATTAATTTTAAGATAATAGGCAACCTTGGCACCCAGACACTAGTTCAAAACTGTAGCCCAATTATTTCCTAAATAAAAATACAGTCTACAAGGCATAAAGTCCACACATAAATCACGTGTGTATTGGCAAATAATATTGTATTTTTGATCAGATACAGTATTTTAAACATTTAATCATTAAAAAACATATTGAAATATGTTTAAAGTAAAGATATATTTGAGAATCAAATAGCCAAAGCTATTATTTATGCTTTTAGTATCATATTCTGAAAATTTAAAAATGACACCTGAACACGGGAATCGAAGCCGGGATCTTTGACTTAGTACGCCAATGCTCTAACCACTGAGCTATCCTGGAATCGTCCCGTGCTCAGGGTCATTCTTCATTCATATTTTAAGGCAGAATATATGATGGAAGTGCGGAAATCATCTGCTATAAATGTGTGATTTTTAAAAATTAAGGTCACGAGCTATCAGATAACGCAGCCACCATCGACTCGGTAGTTGGCTTATTGCTGCCACTTGTACAAGTATTATAATTTGTAGACGACGATTTCCGCACATCCATCATGGATTCTGCCTTAAAATATTAGTGAAGAATGACCCCGGACGTTTCCTGGATAGCTCAGTGGTTAGAGCATTGATGTACTACACCAAAGGTCCCGGGTTCAATTCCCGTATCTAGTTGTCATTTCTCAATTTTTCAGAAAATTATTATTATTATTATTTATTATTATTATTATTATTATTATTATTATTATTAGCACCGCTTCTTACTACCCGTTCGGGTTATACGCACTTACGCTAATGTGTAATGGCAGGGTGATTGCGAGATGAAATGGAGGACCTACAGTTTAACGTGGAATCCAAACCACGGTGGAGGCCTGGCATTCCACACATTCACAATTTGTGATTAATACACATCTTGTCAGAGGTGAAGGAAGGGTTTGACATTCAGATAAATCTGTGCCGGGACCGAGGATTGAACCCCGGACCCTCCTCAGCACAGAAGTCTGACACCTTACCCCTAGACCACCAGGTCACCCTGCTAATTTTGAGAAAAGATTTGTTTTATTGAATGTGTACACATCGAAAATTCAATTGCGAGCGGGGAAATTTTTAGTTAAAATACAAATATAACGCATAGAATGCCCTTCAATGCAGGGTGAACAGACAGATCACACCACATTACAAACCAATAAAGTCGGTAGGCGTATAGCCCGAACGTATAGTAAGTAGGACGCGGTGCTTAAAAAAAAAGTAGTTAGAAATTTTAGCCTAACAAAATCGGTATAGTTCTTGAAAAAATATTGAAACACGTAATTTTAGCTATGTAATTGTTAAATAATGTCAGTGACGCTCAATAAAGTGGACTCTTTCTTATGCCATTAGTATTGATTAGTATCGCCATTTTGAGAATGGATTTATTATATTATATCTCTTACCAACTTTACTATCCACGATAAGTGGGAAAATTTGAAGAACTGTGGGCGTTTGACCACCCCTTCAATTTACTAAAAACAAGCGTTGTTCATTGTTGCTGTGTGACGTTGTTTCATGGCGAGCGAGCGTTCAGCAAGCATATTGCAAAATCTGCCGAGTGGAGGCGTGCGTGATGGAGCAGTGTTGCCACGTGCCTGCTTTGCCCGCCGAGTTATTAGGAGCACATGAGATAGCAGGAGGTATTTCACGAGAAGCTTGCAAATTTGCTCAGCTATCACAGGCGCAACGTTTAAACTTTGAAATAACATTGGTTGAATGTTTTCATGCTGTAATTAATTCAAAACTATTAAGAAGAAAAATATACATGTCTACTAATAGTCATTACTGATAATAGAAAATTTAACTTCTGTAAAAATTAGTAATTAATTTTTTTCTCCTTCTTAGTACCATTTCAGCTTGCTAATTGATTTTAAAACATTGACTACAGATTGTAGATAACCAAGTAGGCCTATAATAAATACGCTTAAAATTTTAATTGCTTTGCTTATTTGACTTAATAACATGTGAATTGGATTTAATTTTGTTAAAATAATTGTTTATTCACAGTAAAAATTCATTTTTAATGGGCTTAATTTAAAATCAGCACTAATAGCAGGACTTTGTGATAGTAGAACTACGCTATATAATCTACATAGGCTGACTGTATAGTCTACATTTTAAGATCTGACCTATAACTTTATATTTAAAAGGTTGCACACATTAAACTGCTTCTAAAATATGGAAAGATTAAGGGCTGGGACTGCCCTTATACAGATTTCAGAATCTCTCTTATTGCACCTTATTTTGCAACACGTTTGAATTAAGTAACTTAGACCTGTCGAATATTTGAACTCCTAGCCTTTATTCATAAACCAAGGAGTATTTTATAAATGTAGTACAAATGAATGATTTTTTTTTAAATTCCAGCCACCCATCTATTATTATAAATGTCAACAAAAGTCATTTAAAGCACTTACATTATTTAAATGGCTGCCTCTAGTTACCATAAAAAAAACTCCAAATAGATGATAGATGCATTTAACACTAATACATTTTCATGGCCTCCAGCAGTTAGGGGACCATGCCCCTTTCCCACCACAAAATTTAACTTCAGCTACAGTTTTGATTTTTACTCCAAATAATGAATATCGATATAAGAAACAAAATGTGAAGTAAATTTAAAATGTAAAGTTATTAACAGAAATGCTTTGAACCATGCTCTGCAAGAATCACAAGAAGATTTAATATGTGTAAACTAGGTGTCAGTGGGGTGATTCCTGAATAAAAAAGAAATGTGTTCTAATTTTTCCAATATTTTGATAAGTCAGAAAGATAACACATGAACAGTATTCAGCACAGAACAGCTGTCATCCACTTGTGATTTATAATAATTCTACTTTTTCTTTAGCACCACGCCTTGCTACCCGTTTGGGTTATACACCAATGTACAAATTGCACTAATGTGTTAGAGATTAGGAAGGTTTAATTTAGAGAAGAAGTGTACCTACATTTGTGTGAAGGGAGAGTGGAAAACCATTTAATAAAACCACCCTAAGTGCACCCGACCGGGAATGAACCTCCATCTCCCCATCTTCAGCAGTCTAGTCTAACAAGAGAGTAGCGAGTTAGACCATGCAGCCACCGAAGCGGGTATAATGCTACTTAATTATATTCTTAGCCAATAATTTAAAAAGGAAAAAGCTCTTCATGGCTATGTATATTTATTACATGTTTTTGTATGACTAACTTCTTTAAGCGCTTTATTTACAGAAAATAAACTTGGTATCTTGAAAAGACTTACCTGAATAAGCATGTGACAATGGCATCAACTTCGTTTGTTTTGCTTTGTCAATGATTAGGATCAGGGTTTGACTCTCGGCCAAGTGTAGTGAGGGTTATGTTTCTTCCTCCACACCCTCCACACAAACGAGGGTATATTTCCTATTAATTCTATGTTAATTAGCTTACTAGTGATAACTTAAGTATGTTGGATGCTCTTCTATATGAAACCCCTTGAAGTAAATATTTTTTGAAAAAAAAAGTTAACTGGCTTCTCGATACCTCTATTAAATTTTTAGTTTCACTAACTGTTTATACATTTTCTCATAGGGAAATTGTAGTAGGAAGGTATGTTTAGAAACTACAAAATTTGTTTTTATTGTCGAAATTGGAAACTATATTATTTTATCAGCATAAACACATTCCGTCAAAAGTGGTTGTCACAGTTTATATTATTTGACAGTCGAATGCACAAAGTACACCCATCGTGTAGTCTTTTAAATTGTTAGATACTAACCTTCTTGCTTCCCCCTCTCCTAACACATTAAAAAAAAATTAATTGTACTTTTTTAAACTAGGCACAACACACATTTTTATTTTCTCATCAGATTTTTTTAAAATCCATATGCTTAATACCTTACTGCCTGTCCAAGCTATCTGTATAGTAATAATGTAGTACTTTTTAACTTAGCATATTGAGAAAGTTTTGTAATTGTGAACATTTTCAACCTCGAGCTTATGACAGATCTTGCCATCTTATGTGCTCCCGAACTAAAAAAAAGTGGGTCATCATACTGTTACCATGTCTTTCTGTATTTTGTACTATAACCGAAACTTTGATGTATTTAATTCAAATTGGTGACTGTGGTTGGGGTAAGGTGTCAGATTTGTGCTGAGGCGGGTCAATCCTCGTCGCACAGATTTATCTGATTGCCAAACCTTCCTTCACCTCTGACAGATTGTATTAATCACAACTTGTGAATGAGAATGCAGCCTTACCGTGTTCGGATTCACGTTAAACTGTAGGTCTCCATTTATCTCACAATCACCCTATCATTCACATTAGGTAAGTGCGTATAACCGAAGGTAGAAAGACCGTGCTAATAATATAATAATTCAAATTTGATGTTTACATGTTATATGATCATACTTCAAGGTGAAATAGTGATTTTAATTTTATCTACAGTTTACAGATGACTCAATTTTGAAAATTTTTAACTGTTAGAAAATCGTTTTGTTCAAAATTGTTACCAGAGGATCACATAGTAAACAACATTATGCATTTGTTTTTTGAGGAATAGGAGGAGGGGATTTGTTTAAGGGTAGTTTAGGCTTACTGATGACTGATTTTTGAAAATAGTTTGAATGGTTTTGTTTAAAAATTGATTACAAAAGTGCTGCTCTAAATTTATATTTGGAGTGTATTTCATATGATTAACAAAACAATGTTTTTTATTTCGAAGAATTTATTAAGGGTGATTTACTGATAGCCGACCTTAGAAAATTTTGTTCCTAATTATAATATACTTTATGAGAAAGTATGTATTGTACAATTTATTTTCTTATAATAGTATTCATACTATTATGTTTAATGCATTATCTATCTATGTATCTTTTACTATATTTTGTGACCCCATATGCAATGAGAACCTTAATCATTTCATTGCTGTTAGTCATTAATTTCAATTTGAAGTTTTAATGCATTGTTTCATGACAGTTTATTGTATTGTTTTGAAAGTTATGTTTTTAAAATGTTTGACACACAAACAAAATTATTATAAGGGTGGAATAATATCTTTTATATGCTTTAAAAGAAAAATACAATTTAGTCACAAGAATAGTAATAAAAATCTACATGACTTGGGTTGTACGCTTGGCTCTTGCCTGAAACGTCACGGGTTTGAGTTCTGGTCAGATGCACTAGGGATGGTTTTCCATCCTCTTTCCATGTGATGTTGATGCAGTTCTTCTAAGTTGTCCCCATACCTATCATCTTAGGTCAAGTCATTTGTAGCACTTGTTTTTCCCCCTCCTTATCTCCCCAAGGAGGAATCAAGGAGTGATCTCTAAAGAATTCATAAATTCACCATCAGAGAATCTCCCTCCAAGACTTCTTTCAGATTATAGAAAACCCAACAAGGTCTCAACGTATTTTCTCTCTTTCTTGCCCCCCCCCCCCTCCCTTTCCATATTTGTGCTCAACAAATTAAAGTGACAGCTGGAAAAATGTCCAAAATACTGGGAGGGAAAGAGATCAACCTTTATCACTACAAAATACCTTTAATCATAGGTCATCTCTCACCCGCATTGGAATCTCTCTCCTCCAAAATTCTAAAAAGAGCGAGGATCTCTTCGGATGAACAAAAACTCCTCCCACTATCCTTGTTCCCTCTGACTCATCTTCCTTCTCTTTATCCTTCATTAAATTAAGAATCTGGAATTTTTTTTACCCCAAATTGCGATTTATAATAAGTAAATACCACCAAAAAGGACCGTAGCCTTTGCTAATCTCCTAGTGAGGAAATCGAATCGTTGAAAATACCATATACAAACAAAAACTATGGTAGAGATAGATAGCGCAGTGACATTGTAATTGTAAAGGGTCAACTCAGGATGGTGATTCCAATACTCATATTATTATATATGATTGCAATATACACTAGTGACAACTCATATTGGCTAGAGATAATCTTTCTTTAAAAAAAAAGTGTGGACACCAACACAGAGGCCATAACAAATGAGACAATATGTATATTCAGCTAGAGTCAAATTTTCATAGGAAGATCCTTTTAGAAAATAAATACATATTTTTGTGGCCAACACTAATCATATTTTACTATTTTTATTATTATTTTATAGGTATTGATAATATCTATCTGTAGATCACATCAATTGTGTGAAATCCTTGAAAGTAGATCTAATTGCTTTTCTAGCCGCCAGACAGATAAAGCTTGCCACACACCGAGTCAGAGATCGGAAACATATGAACGAAAATGAGTTTTGTCCACACACACTGACTCGGAATTAAATTTATGTCTTTCAGAAGACAGCAACCAAAGAGGGTACATCAATTTTAATGATAATTAGTAATTAGTGATAGCAGCAGTGAAGAGGAGACAATGGTGGTTGCTCTCTGCATTGCTGACGATTTCAATGAAGTGGAGGAAGAAGAGGCCTCAAAAATATTTTGAGTGCGCGATATAGATGAAACCTCAAATTTCTGAGATTTCCTTTTACACATTTTCCTTCATAACACAGTCATAATAATGTTTGTTACCAATGTAATAAATTATAGAGTACCGATGAGCTAAAGTGATTAATTATTCATCCAAAGAAATTTTTAAAAATGAGTAAAATTGTCGAAGAACAGAAAACAGACATCAACAGATGTAAACTGAGTGTGACTGTAGATGAGAAATAGACCAGTCCTGAGGAGGCATTCACATAGCTTCGGAATTTGTCAAAATATTCCCTCCTGGCAAACTGATTCATTCCAATCCGAGCCAGTGTTTGGGCCTCCATTAAAATGTAGGTACCGGTAGTCAAAAATGTCTGCTGCGTTGTTCCGATCCAGAGTGCTAGCTTTAGATTCTTACTTTGAAAAAATAAATAAAAAAAATAGCACCCCATCTTACCACCTATTACACTTATGTACTAATTACGCTAATGGTTTTTAGGAATGAGGAAAGTTATATTTATAAAAAGTGTATCCACAGATGCGTGGAAGGAGAATGAAAAACTATTTTGGAAAACCACCCTCAGTACACCCGAATGAGATTCGAACCTCAATCTCCCAGTCATTGGCAGTCTTGTCTACTGCGAGAGTAGTGTCTTAGACCATATGGCCTCCAGAGTTGGTTTTTAAACATTAGACTATGTATGCCATCATTGTTTTCCAGACTATTTAAATAGCAATGTTTCCCCCCCTTAAAAAAGTTGTCATTAATAATAAATAAATAAATAAATAAATAAATAAATAAATAAATAAATAAATAAATAATAATAAATAATAATAATAATGATAATAATAATGGGCTTGTTATTAAGAGGAGAAATACAGGAATTGTATAAAAATATTTAATGTAGGAACATTTTTAACAATACATACATAATCCCGCCATTCCTTTACAGAGTAGGCAAGAAACTGCGCATAGCAATCAAAAATCAACTCCATACTTAATCCATCCTCGCTAACATTCTCCATATTTCCCTATCCTTACATAGTCCTTTCGGTTCAACAACATCCATACACAGTCATACATGCTCTTTTATTCTTAAAACTCTTTTTATGTTTATCTTTTTCACACATTCGTCTACAACATTTAGCCACATCTTACATGGCCTACACCTTCCTGTTGATCCACACACTCTACCTTCATATATTTGCTCCATCACTCAATCCACACTCATTCTCTCAACATGATCAAACCAATGTAACACACTTCATTCACATCGACCTATTAGATTCCCTTCCAAACCGCACTCCTTCAGCACCCATTCAATACTGACTCTGTCCATAAGAGTTTGTAAACATACATTTCTTAGATATCTCATTACAACCGCATTCACCTTGCTCTTTGTTTCTCCTGACAAACCCACGCTTCACATTCCTAAAACAATGATGGCGCTAACACACATATATATTGCCTCTTTTAATACTTCATTCTTTGCAATAGTCCACTTTCATACATCTACTCTCCGAGGTGCATTTACCCGTCTGTCGATTTCACCATATATCTTTCCATTTTTACAGAACAGTCTGCCCAGATACACAAAATCATTCACTTATCCTAACAGTTTTCCATTTATACTAAGCTGACAATCGTTCCCTGATCTTTCATTATCAAAACTTATCACCTTATTTTTTGAGACATTTATACAAAGATCCATTCTGCCTGTCACCACATTCAAACTATTTAACATATTCTGCAAGTCATTTTCTATTCTCAGCCATTAATACGTCATAATATGCATATAAAAGCACTCTCACATTCATGTGGTCCATTTGTACACCAACCGCGTCCTCACAATGCAATTTAAATAGTCAGATAACTTACAATTATTATTATCATCATCATTATCATTTAAAGGCCCATCGACACAATGAGGTCATTAGGGCCTTGACTTACAGAAATACAGTAAAATCCCCATGGGGGAATAAAATGATAAATATTACACCTGTTGCAATGAGCAGGTGGTTATTAAAATAAAATACAATATACAATAATAAAAATGTGTACTAAAAAAAACTCAATATGAGAAAATACCCATTTGAAACACTCCATAGGAGTGCTCAAATGGGCTATTAAAATGTTTTAAGTGATACATCTGCTAATAAAAAACCACAGATGTATGCACCATATTAAAAATACAGAACAAACATTTTATATTAAGTTAGTTAAAATGCACAAAACAAACTATATTAAAATATAAAATGATAAAAAGACAAAACAAACATATTAAAATATAAAATAATAAAAATACAAAACAAACATATTAAAGCATACTAAAAGACGTGTTAAGAAGACAAAACAACATATTAAAGTACACTAACAATGTTAAAATAATCTCAATATGAGATAAAACCCAAATGAGCCCCTCTAAAAAAGTGACTCAAATGGCATTAAATGTCACCTTTAAAATCAAGAGCCAGGCAGATAGGGGTTAATTTGCGACACTCCACGAAAATGTGGTACACACTAAGGGAAGCATCACAAAACTCACACCCTGGGGGTGGATCCCCTCTCAATAAAAATCCATGAGTCAATGATGTGTGTCCGACGCGGAGCCTTGTCACGATGACCTCCTCCTTCTTCTAGAATTTCGTATAGAAGAGGCCACCGCGACACACAGTCCCTTTATGAAACGCAGCTTGTTCTGAGCAGGGGTGAAGCCCACTGCTCGTGCCAGGTGCGTAAGACCCCACGCCGAACATAACCCTTCAGGTCTAAAAACATTACACCCAAACTCGCCTCAGGAGGGAGATGAACCACCTCCGCCAGTTCATTTCCTGAGAGACCAGCATGACCAGGAATCCAGCAGAAGGTGAGCCGGGTGCTTAATAAATCAATTTGTAAAATTTGCTCGTGTATCATCTGCACGAGTGGATTCCAGGAGTACAAAGTGGACAGTGCCAACAGAGCACTAATGGAATCCGTGCATATGAGAACTGAACGGTGACAGTTACGATATACAAAACACAATGATTTAAAAATGGCGTATAATTCCGCCGTAGAAACACTGGATTCACCAGGTAAACCATATTTAAAATGGTTTCCCTCCACAACAAAGACGCATCCCACATTTTGAACCATCCGTGTAGATGCGCTGAAAACCCTGAAAGCGAGTGGAGAGGAGCTCGTTAAAGGTCCTCTCATATATAACATGTGGAGTGGTCGCTTTAGGAAACGTGGCAAGATCAAAATGGCATTTCTAAAGGCGTATCTTCCAGGGAGAAACTCGACCTGGAGATGTGGGGATAGCTTTTGAGAGGACTATCCTACACGTGTTGAAAACTGATAGCATCCGGATCCCAACCGGCCTTGCACTACGCCATTTGGTTTCATACAAGACACGATTGGGGGGATAGAACACAGGACGGTAAGCAACATGCTTTGGCATGCAATGCAGCTTAGACACATAAGATGCCAGAAGATAGGACCGCCGGTAAGAAAGAGAGAGCTCAACGGTGTTGGCACAGATGCTGACAACTGGACTGGTATGAAAAGCACCAGTAGCCAGTCAAATGCCAGCATGGTGGACACTATCTAACATATTTAACGCTGAAGGTCTAGCAGAGCCATAAACAAAGCTGCTGTAATCAAGTTTTGATCTCACCAAGGCTCTATAGAGGTGCATCAAGGTTTCCTTATCAGCACCCCAAGAGGGACAGCTAACTACTTTAAGTAAATTCAATGCTTTAACACACTTTGCTTTCAGGTCTTTGATGTGGGGAATCCAAGTTAATTTAAAATCAAATGAAAGTCCCAGGAACCTTACGGTCTCCGAAACTGGTAAAACAACGTGGTTCTTTAAAATATTGTGGGCTGGCTTTATTTTGCATAATCTATGAAAGTGAACGACCGTCGTCTTGGCTCCAGAGAAGCCAAAGCCACTACGCGATGCCCACATCCATAGATTGTTGACAGCTGATTGTATCTGCCGTTCAGCCCTGTGGAGGCTCGATGAACTGCAGTAAATTTCGTAGTGGTAGGCACACGCTGTCCACAATGCCATTTATTGAGATGGCAAACAACGTACAGGCTCAGAGTACTGCCCTGAGGCACCCCATTTTCTTGAATAAAATCATTGGATAAGGTGTTGTTCAACATAAAATTAGCTATAAAAATAGGGAGGTTCCCCCAGAACCCCCAATTAAAAGAGAACTTACAACTCGGGTACAAACTTTCCACTTTGTTAGAAACACAAAATATGTAACCTAAGACTATTAAGTTAAATAAAAAATATTCTAAACAATTTATTTCATTATATACACTTTTATAATTAATATGAAATATGCATTCCAGTTAGTGAAAAATAAACAAGGTACAGTACAAAATGGGAAATAATGAATTTTTAGAACTAAACATAATTATTAGTCCTAGTAAAAAGTACAAAGTAACAAGTGAATGTGTGTGACCAATAACTTTTTTATAGTGCTGAGTGGAAGATTAACAGCATCAAAGTATATCATGGGATTTCAACAAGCAGTCTCTGCTTAAAGCATGACTCTTGGTTTGATCTAAAGTGACAGCCCACACTTTAAATATTTTTAACATTACAAAGATATTGAACATAAAAATGTGTACCAGTGTTAATTAATGGCAGTTACCTTGATCAAACATTGTGAAATAATAACGACATCAGTGTAACTTATACCCTGTCATAAGTGGTGCAGGTAGGTCTATCACTCTTTTTTAATAGTATCTGTACAGTGTACAGTTCACTTAATAAATAAATAAATAGCCCAGACTACATTTTTACTTTCTCTCTATCTTACAGGTAGAGAAAGTATTGTGATCGTCAAAAAAATCGAACTCGAGATTTTGATGAATTTTGACGTTTCATGACTTCCTGAATCCGAAAAAGTGGTTTTTGAATTTCCGTCTGTCTGTCTGTCTGTCTGTCTGTACCTCCAACTAGAGCCTAAACTATTTTACCGATTGAGCTGAAACTTGATATCTAGGGTTTTCATAGGGTTGCCCCGAGGGGTTTTTGGAATTGGATATCTACCCCTAAAATTAAGGGTAGTTTACTGAAGGGCAAAAAGAGAAAAAGTCGATTTTCTCAAAATCAGCTCTAACGATTTTGATTAAATTTCATTTATGAACATAAATAAATATTCCAAACAAAATGGCTACTCTCAATATTTCGGCAAAATCGTTTTAAGGGCTCCGGTCTGATGCGTAAATTAACATTTTTTATAATAGCTCCGAAACTATTTGAGATATGAAATTACTTAGCATTACAAATATGTATATATATTTATAATACAAATATTTTATTCGAAACATATTTTTATAAAATCAATAACTTTCAATATATACGCAATTATATATATATTTTAACTTTTTGGGCATTAAAGCTTAAGTATTGCGACCGTAAGAAAAACTAACCTGAAATGTTGATGGATGTCGACGTCCCATGACCCCCCGAACCCTTAAAAATAGTCTTTGCAATGCCGTCTGTCTGTGTGTCTATTAAAACTTAAAATTAATGGTAGTTTACTGAAGGGCAAAAAGAGAAAAAGTCGATTTTCTCAAATCGGCTCTAACGATTTTGATTAAATTTCATTTATGAACATAAATAAATATTCCAAACAAAATGGCTACTCTCAATATTTCGGCAAAATCGTTTTAAGGGCTCCGGTCTGATGCGTAAATTAACATTTTTTATAATAGCTCCGAAACTATTTGAGATATGAAATTACTTAGCATTACAAATATGTATATATATTTATAATACAAATATTTTATTCGAAACATATTTTTATAAAATCAATAACTTTCAATATATACGCAATTATATGAATTTTTTTAACTTTTTGGGCATTAAAGCTTAAGTATTGCGATCGTAAGAAAAACTAACCTGAAATGTTGATGGATGTCGACGTCTCATGACCCCCCGAACCCTTAAAAATAGTTTTTGCAATGCCGTCTGTCTGTGTGTCTATTAAAACTTAAAATTAAGGGTAGTTTACTGAATGGCAAAAAGAGAAAAAGTCGATTTTCTCAAAATCGGCTCCAACGATTTTGATTAAATTTCATTTATAAACATTAATAAATATTCCAAACAAAATGGCTACCCTCAATATTTCGGCAAAATGGCTTTAAGGGCTCCGGTCTGATGCGTAAATTAACATTTTTTTAAATAGCTCCGAAACTATTTGAGATATGAAATTACTTAGCATTACAAATATGTATATATATTTATAATACAGATATTTTATTCGAAACATATTTTTATAAAATCAATAACTTTCAATATATACGCAATTATATGAATTTTTTTAACTTTTTGGACATTAAAGTTTAAGTATTGCGACCGTAAAAAAAAAACTAACCTGAAATGTTGATGGATGTCGACGTCTCATGACCCCCCGAACCCTAAAAAATAGTCTTTGCAATGCCGTCTCTCTGTGTGTCTATAAAAACTTAAAATTAAGGGTAGTTTACTGAAGGACGAAAAGAGAAAAATTTGGTTTTCTCAAAATCTGCTTAAACGATTTAGATTAAAATTCGTATCTAGGCGTTGATTAAGATTATAAATAAACCGGCTATTTTCATTTTCCTATGAAAATGATTTTTAGGGTACATTACAGAAGCGTTAATTTCCGTATCTCCACAACTATTGGAGAAACTAAACAACTTATCATTGCAAAATTGTAGGACTATTAGAAATAAAAAACTTTTATTTGACATATATTTTTATAAAAACAGCAGTTTCTGAGATATTTGCAAATATATTAATACAATTTTGTGAGCTTTAGTTGTAAACATAGTCTACTTAAGTCTTAACGCAATAATACTCCAATGCCATAGAGTAATTAAATATAAGTAAGTATCTAAAAAAAGTATGTTATTTTTCCTTAAAGCTCTTAGATCATTGCTGTGCAAACATTTCTCCTATCTCCATTTTAGACTCAATAGTCAATATTTACATTTTTTATTGGTCAAAATGTATAAATGAATAATTAAATATCAATGCGATGACTTGAAGATCTGCAACACCTTATAAAATGTTAAAATTTTAACCAGAAATCGAAATTTTAATACGAAGTGTTGACCCTTGTGGAAGACATTAAACTGTTTGAAATGCTCTTAGGTGGACAAAGATGCGCCTCTTTTCTCATTGATTCTATATCATTGTATATTATTTTATGCGTGTTCTTATGTGGAGTGGTGATGATACAATGTACATTATTCCGTTCAGAAATCTTACGAGTTTATAGAAAGAGAGAGAAAGTCTGTGCGGTGTGCCGTACCATTTATTTATAGCTAGTTCAAACTAAATAATATTTATGATTAGTAAGTCTAGTTTACAACAAAAACTTAAGTAATTTAATTTATCTTTAAACCCCATTAAAAATATTTTTTTCTTATAACTGACCCAAAATAACAAAAATAAATACACAAATTAGGCTACTGTATATAATAAATAACTTGATGAATTTTGTACTAGTTAGTAAGATCAGATCAACATGTTGAGATAAAAAAGATTCAAAATAAACTTTGTAGCTCATAAGTTTAAAGAGAAAGTTAATAGGTAATCATCTACTCTCCTGGAAAACTATGGTTTTGTTAACGTGATTCCAAAAAAGTTAAGTTTCCATGAAATAGACCTAGGTACTAATTAACAACCTGAAAAACCATATACATCAAAATGGGTCTATTTTGTATTAATGTATAAACAGTGACTGTAATACCAGTTACTTGAATAAATAATAGTACTGTAATACAAAATATTAACAAACCATACAAAGTCAGCTGAATACTTATTCAAGTACAAACCATCACAGCAATAGCAACAAATATAGTTTTAACACACAAAATATTATTTTATTGAAGTAGCCTATTATAAAATAATCAATTTATACAATAAGTAAATCACTCTAGTGCCACAATATTTTGGTATTTAATACAACTCTTAAGAGAAATACCAAACATATTCAAACAATGTTCAATTATAGGCCTATTAGGTACATGTTTAGATTAGTATTTTTGGAAATAGAACGTTTACACTTTCTTTTGATATATATATATATATATAAACTCATTTTGTTTTTATATATATATATATAAAAACTCATTTTGTTTTTATATATATATATATAAAAACTCATTTTGTTTTTATATATATATATATATATATATGGATTGGATAATCAAATACAATAATTAATTAATTTTGAAGATTTAAAATGCCTTAATCAGATTCATAGCCTCTTGGTTACAACTTCTTGTCACAAAATACACCGATGACCATGAAAATAACTAGTCTATAAATGTAAAAATCCATCTATTTTTTTATTTTTTATTAAATTTTAATAAACTTGGAAGGTTAGGTTAAAATTAGTTGGGTATTTTTTAAATTATAAACTTTTGATTTTGCTATGGAAAAAAGGAAGATGTTTAAGGTGTTGTTGCTGTACTATAAACGTATGCGCATCACGATACCTTGTGAAATAGGTAAGTCGAACAAATATTTTCTAAATTACGAGTTAAATAATCTTAGTAAGGATGGCTGACTTTTTGTGTGTGTCTAATATTAATTATTATAAAAAGTTTTAGTGATTTTTTTTTAATTCCCAGGCTACTTTAAAAAAAAGTGTACATCCTTGACCCACATTTTTAAATATTATTTAATTACAAAGGCTAGTCTAAATTATTATGTTTAATACTCCTGTTTCAGCCAAAACATGAATGTTAAATTATGAAGGACATACAATATGTTTATTTTCAAGGAACATTTTTAATGAAAAAAGTTTTCTTCAATATACTGTAACATTTTTAGCTGCAGTATTAAGAAAAACTTTAAACAACGAAGTATAGTGAAAATACAAACCAAACTTGTTTTTCTAAGCTAAAGTAAAAATTGAAAATTAACTTGTCGAAAAGAGATCAAACTAGGCCACTAGGCTACTGTTTTTTCCTTGTTGTTGAGAGTGGATTTGTCATTACACCATTAGTGTGACCAAGTTCAAAGCCTTTATTAGACAATGTTTTTTGTTTCGGAAAGCATTCATGGAAGTATTGGCGTTCTGATTTGTACATATAATCAAATACATCTCCTTCACAGTAAATGCATGTTTGTACTGGATGATGTTTCTTGAATGAAAAATGTCTCCTTAATCCATAAGTTGTGTAGTCAAAGTATTCATCACATTGCATACAAAGGAAATGTGTGTTGTCAATAGTTGCGGTTGAAACTGTTATTTTTAATGAGCTACGTCTTAATCTAGGATGTACCGCATCAACTGTTACATGGTTTCCAAACTCATTCTCCATATTACACAATTAAAATAAAGCAACCTATTATCAACACAATAATCTTGGGCCATATAATTCACGGACTTAACACGTTACATCACAGTTCTACTAAAATGTATTTTAAGGAAAATACTTGATATGGTGATAATAAATTCTGTGCCTCGAAATATTTACCATTGAAGAACAAATTTGACATCTCATATTTCAAAATTCATTATCTGTCAATTGTCAAGTTTAAGATATTGTTTATTCTAGAAATATTGAGAGATATATAGCTTTTAAAATAAAATTTGATTTATTCCTCACTATAATTAGTTAATTTATGCATTCATGAAAAAAAATACCAATAACACGTTACAAATGAATAGCAGACGTATATGAGAGATTTGTTTTTAACAGACAGTTGCTGCAGGATAGTGCATTCGAGGCCATTCAGTTTGGACATGTAAGTATTTAAAAAATAAATTTCTCGAGGAAAGAACAATATTTCTCTTTTAAAAATACTTCCCGTTCAGAATAAAATATAGAAAGCCGTTTAAACGTACGAAAATGGCGTTTATATTAATTTTGTAAACATAAACCTAGTATATTAATAATTTTCTATATTCATATAATTATGCCACATGATACAAACATGTAATATTAATTTGTTTATCATATTGAACAATATTGTCAATCTGCCCACTTAACTAGGAAAATTTGGCACGGCAAAAGAGAGCACAAACAAATATCAATAGAGATATTTTTAAAGTTGAGCCCTGGGGTGTGTAATAAAGCAAAGTTAATAATGTGTTTGATTATAAGCTGTAATCAGCGTCTTAAAAATGTATCTAAACAATTAAGACAACGTATATTCTCTATAGCAGGGGTTTTCAAAATGTGGTCCACGTATAACCGGTGGTCCGCACATGGGGCCATAGGAAAATGAATGGTAATACACAATCGTATTTGCTTGATCAAGAAACCTATTATAGTTTGAGAGACTGGAATGTAAAAAAGATAAATTAATTCATCATAATTTAAATATTTTCTAATAACTATTAACATTGTAAATATGTGAGGTGACTGCTGGGTAGAAATGTGGGTGCGACTCACAAGAAAGGGAAGGGGAACATTAGTGACCCAACTTTGTTGATGGCTTAGTTTAAGATAAGAAGCTATGTCGGCGGTGGAGACCAGCTACCTCCCAAACAGGGATGGTAACCCCAAGGGGACAAGTTATTACACCAAAGGCCAAGCAAGGATAGGCTTTGATTGGTGTAGAATGTTGGAAACTGGGTGGTTTACAGGTAAATAAACGTATTAACACATATTAACTATTTTATTTAAAAGGATTATACTTGTCACAATAAAACAAAACATGGCTACTCATAAGGTGTAAGTTTGTTGAAATCTTGTTTACTTTCCATGGCAACTCTCCTTAACAACATAACTACATAGCACTACCATGGACTAACATTATAGATTTACTTCAACATCCTTCCTATTTGGAATGAGAGTTCTTGGCCTCTAGTACATTTCAAAAGTTTATTTCGGTCCACAGCCTTGGTGAGTGAGTCAGCTAACATTGATTGCGTTGGCAAGTATTTTAGGGAAAGCTGTTCATTCTTGATATTCTCCTTTACAAAATGATGGCAGACATCAATATGCTTAGTGCGTGTTTGATATGCGCCATTCATAGCCAAGTCCAGGGCACTTTGATCGTCTACATGCAAGGCCGTAGCCAGCCAATAATTTCGGGGGTGTTTGGTGGTACCATCCCCTTAACCGCCGAAGGCTAGGAAAAATTGTAAATATTAAACACCTTTAGACGTTCTCTAAAGCCTCTAGAAGCTATCTGAAGTGTTTTTTATGGCAACATAACACCACAACTGCCGAAGGCTAGAAAAAATTGTAAATATTAAAAACCTTTAGAAGCTCTCTTAAGTGTTTTAATGGCAACATAACACTATAACTGCCGAAGGCTAGAAAAAATTGTGAATATTAAACACCTCTAGAAGCTCTCTGAAGTGTTTTTTATGCCAACATAACACCATAACTGCCGAAGACTAGAAAAAATTGTAAATATTAGACACCTCTAGAAGCTCTCTGAAGTGCTTTTTATGGTAACACAGCCCCCTAATTTGTACTTATGCCTTAATTTTGATATTTTTTGAACCATAAATATAGCTATATATATTTTGTTGTTGTTGTTGTTGAACACCCCCCCCCCAAAAAAAAACCTGACTACGGCCTTGTATACATGAAGTAAAGTTGGTTCTGTTCTGCCGCAAAGTTCTCGACTTAACCTCGTAGCCAGAGCACCTCTTGTGCAGCCGCATACACAGCCATATACTCTGATTGGAGTTATTTTTGAGAAGTATATAACCCGTGACCAGTGGCGGATTTAAAATTTTTGCGCCCCTAGGCACAGTTATAATATTCCCCCTTACACTCCAATTTTTTTAGCCAAGGGCTTTAGGAAGTTTTGGAGTAAAGGTGGTGGAGGGGGTGGGGGGTTGGAAGTTAGTATTCAAGAAAAGATTTCTACGAAAGATAATCAAACATGTACATGCCCTACAGTAGCTTGAGCTAACATTATGAAGAAGATGAGACTGACGTCAGTTACAAAGCGATTGCAAAGTACAGTTATTTAAAAATAAATATTATCGTTCTGACTTTGACTTGAACTATTTCGATTATGTTAATCAATAATTGTTAAACTTAATTATTAAAAACAATATTAAAATCAAAATAATTTTTTTATCAAAAATGTTCCACCCCCTAAAGCCACCGCCCCTAGTGGGCCTATAGTATAAATACGCTTCTACCCGTGACAGATCGCCTCTCATCTGGGTCACTAGCCCAATCTACATCACAGTATTTCACACAGTCCAATGTTCCTGGAGCATTTTTGCCAATGAACTCAAGTTTCCAAGTGATGGTCTCCTTTAGGTATCTGAGTATGATCTTCACTGCAGCCCAGTGTGCTGATCTTGGATTATGGTTGAAGCGACTCACAGAGCTAGCAGCATAGCTTAAGTCCGGCCTGGATATTTGTGCAGCAAACAGCAAACTCCCGACAGCTTCCTGGTAGGGTATAGCTTCCATCTTCTGGATGAGTTAGTGATTGTTCTTTGGATAATGTTTTACCTGGGATCAGAGGAGTTACAACTGGATTGCATTCCTGCATATTGAATCATTTCAAGATTTGTTCAATATATAAATGTTGATCAATCCAAATTTTTCTGTTTGAATGATCTCTTTTTATTTGGAATCCCAAGATAAATCTGGCCTCTCCGATATCCTTCGTTTTGAAATGTTTCATCAGCTGACTCTTGATATCTTCTTTTGTCTTCTTATCATTTAAAAACGAGATCATGTCATCAACATAAACGGCCAGTATTAAAATTGACTTCCCTTTAATTCTATAATATATACATGAATCACCTTGAGACTATAATAAAATTGAGTTACATTTAATAGATTTTTTTTTTATTGAATCTGGCCTTGGTGATTCATCCATATAGCACCCCACTGAACTTATACCCTCTATTTACCGTTAAAGTTATCAAGTTTACCTTTCTCCATTGAATGGTTTGACTTATTTGATACCTAGTGCCATGGTGTAAAGTCATGGTAGGAGGAATGCTACGGTACCTACCATCTTTATGGACAATGACAATCATTGTTACCTTGTTTGAAGTACATTTCATTTAGATCAATTTAAATTGGTTGAGAAATGATACATGGATCAAATGTGGGCCCTTTGGCTTAGCGCCCCGATGCTCTATTACTGAGCTAGTCAGGATTTGCCCAGAACTCAAGGTCATTCTTCACTCAGAGATTAAGGTTGAGTATGTGATGTGTGGAATCGTCAGAAACATGTGAGTGACCAATAGATTTCTTGTCTGTGTGTAGTTTACAAATTTGATGTATTTTATTGAAAAAAACAACACACTTTTCTTATTAGTCAACACATCACATGTTTAAGAAAACAAATTGAGACAAATTAGAATATGTATTATGGCATGAAATTAAAAGCACATTAACACAAGGGTTACTCACATCATTGGACATGCAGACTAAATGTAAGACTTATCCCACATAGTTTGCTGGGAATTCAGGGTCCAACTCGCTTAGGTGTAATAAGGATGGTTTGTCATAGTTTCTCACTATACCTCCACAAAAATGTGGGTACATTTCCTCAAAAATCTATCTTACACCATATGTGTAGTAAGGGATGTTAGTAGCAAAGTTTTATAAAGAAGCCTGCACTAGCGGTTGCACAGTTAAGGTATCAGGCTCACAATAGATTGGTTCACCAGTGACAGGGAAGCATAGGTTTGAATTTCAGCCAGATATATAGAGGGAGTGAGTGGTGATGGGGGAAGTTCTCCTTGCTCCACTTTCTTTAATCTGGGTTTTATCCGAATTCTTTAGTTGTGAGTCATCGTTGCCTCGATATGTACTATTGCCAGTTGTATTGGCAAGGACACAGAGAAATGTTAACCTGTCAGAATTGTCAGCAAGGATGCTGAATGCACATGCCAAGAGTTAAAGGACGGAAGCAATATGTGGTCTTTGGAGCAGTGTTTCAATGTTAACTGGTTTTGTTTTGTTAGTCACTATTAATTTGCTAGAGCTCAGAACTTTGTTACCCACCATTTTAAAGTATATGGGTACTAAAGCTAACATTTTTTATAACTTTTTTAAGTTGATATATTAATTTGCATCTGCCATTTATTATCACCAAAAGTAAATTGTTTCTAAGTATGATTTAATTTTCATAAAAGAATGGAAAAATGCCGACAATTTATTTAAAACGACATTAATATTAAACAAGTCTTACTAGCAGTTTGGGTTATAAACTTATGTATTAATTACACTAATGGTTTTAGGGATTAGGAAGGTTATAGTTTAGAGGAAGTTTAGCCATTTTGGCATGGAGAGTGGAAAACCATTTGGAAAAATCACCCTCAGCACATCCAATAGATTTGGACTTTATTTCCTTGTTATCAGCAGTCTAGTCTACTGCGAGAGTAGCGCCTGAGACCATGTGGCCACCAGAGTGGGTTTAAACTCTAACTTTATTTTCACTCGGGTTGATGTGTTAGTTTCTAAGTTAGGTAGTAGTAATGCAAAGAGAATATAAAGGTAGAGCCACTTGGAGGAATTTGATTATGTCATTGCTTACATCACCCAGTACACAGCAGTTATATTTTAATAATAATAGAGCCACATACACGCATTGAAGTAGAGTAATGACGTAATTTGGGCATTGATGTGGATTTTAAAGGTTTATTTATTATTTAAAGTTCCAAAATGTGACATGATTTTTAACAGTTTGTCTTCCATACAGCCTTGTGTGTGTGATGCGCTGGCTTCTGTACTTGGTGACGTCACTGGCTCAGCCAATCAGATGTATTTCCTAATCTGGCACTATCTTCTATTCTCTTTACATTGGGTTTTAGTACTTTGGTCCCAAGGATGCAGCGAGGCTTGTTGCCATACAAATAGTCTGATACAATCCTCAATTAGAAGTGTACGAAGAAAGTGAATTCATCAAGTATATAACTCAAGTATTCTTCCAAGAAACCTTGAGATTATTCAGATATAGCCCTATTCTCCTCATACCTACCACAGAGATCATACTAATGAAACAAATCATTAGAAAACAAATCTTTACTTCTAGCAATGTTTGGCCATTGTTGAAATGAATAACTGTAATATAAAAGAAAAGTTCAAAAATGTTCTGTTGCATGGGTTTTTGCTTCACTATGAAATGTATGATCTAGCAAGTTTCACATATTATGTAATCAAAGGAAAAATGGCACCTAACAGGTGTGTTAAATTAATCATTGAAAGGAGGATAGAAGGGTATTACCTACACACTTACCAGAAAATTGTAGGCCTACTCAAAGTTCACAATTAAAACACAAAACATAATACGTTATTTTCGGTGTACATCTCCTCCTTCAGCAGGAGACTAAAATACAGACTGAACTATAGCAACATGGCTATAGGTTGATCATGGTCACTTAGATTCTGTCGTCTGCTTCTTGATTACAAAAAAGGTTTATGCTTAGATTCAGCACCGGTTTGTTCAAACTTATGTCTTTACTCTTGGGGGAGGAATATAATACAATAATGTTGTATTTATCCTAATTGTCTTTTATTTTGTTATTGCTTATACAGAAATTAAGGTTATTTGGAATAGAGCACTAGGCTAAATCATGGTTTAAATTAGGAGGGATAGCCAGCACACTTACCTTGGTGATACTGGAGTAGAAATTGTTTAGATAGAACACTATAAAACACACAAACACATTTTTAAGGACAAGCTTTCACTGTCACAGACAGCTTCATCAGGCCAAGAGAGTAGACTGATGCTTGGTTGAACTGCAAGGTTGACTGTCCACAGCTGACTGTTTTTAGTTATGATATCACTGTATAGATGGTAGCACTATGAGTAACTAGATAGATAGAAAAACTAAAAAATTGTTTTATATACTGTATTATTATTGTTGTGACATTGAATATAATAATAATAAGTGTGCTGGTAGGAAGGAGAGGAATTATCTGAGGTTGAGGTTAGGGGCTTGTCTGGATTTGATGATATATTGATGGGCCAGTTCCCATATCCTTAGTTGTGAAGGGTTGCATATTTCTTTATTCAGGGATTTAACCACCTTAGTTGTGTAACAGTGATTAAAGTCCAGATTATGGGTTTCGGCATGTGCTGCTACAGGCTTATCTTTATTTTTCATTTTTGTGTCATGTCGATGACCATTCATTCTCCTTCTTAGTGTTTCTGTTGTGAGACCAATGTATTGTGCTTGGCACTGGTTGCATTCCAGTTGGTAGATGAGGTTTTCAGAATCACAAGTATGGTGGCCTTTTATAGGATAATTTATTTTAGTTATGTTGCTGGAGAATAAATTTGTTGGTTTATGTATGGTGCAGGTTTTGCAGGGGGTGCGGTTGCAGGGAAATGAACCTGATATTTGTTTGGGTTGTGGTTGAATAGTGGGGTCCGGCAGTTTGGGTTTTACAAGTAAGTTGCGTAGATTGGCTGGTTGTTTATAGGTTACTTTTGGGGCTCCTTGAAGATATGTTGTGTAGTGGTGGAGGATTGCAGTATGGGGAAACCCGTTTTCAAGAGATTGTTGAGTTTGTGGAGTCCAGGGTGGTATGTAGTGACCAGAGGGATGGTGTTGTTTGTTGCAGTTGATGTTGTGGGGCCGCTATTTTGAGCTCTCTCTATTTGACTACACACCAGTGCTTTGGGGTAGCCTCTGTTCATAAAAGCATGTTGCAGTTTTTTATTGTATTGTAAAAGGTCATTGTGGTCAGAGAAAATTCTTTTGGCTCTAATGGCTAGGCTATGTGGGAGTGATCTCTTTGTGCTCATGGGGTGGTAGCTGTCATAATGGAGGTATTGTTGCTGGTTGGTTTCCTTTGTGTGCACAGTTGTTTTCAGGTGTCCCTGATGGAGTGTGATGTCTACATCCAGAAAAGTAATGCTGGATGTGGATATTTTCCAGGTAAATCTTAGCGGTGAAAATTTGTTGAGGTCTGCCAGGAAGGATTCGAGTTGCTGAGTGGTGTTGGTCCAGATCATAAAGATGTCATCGATGTATCTCAACCAACAAAGGGGCTGTAGCGGTTGTCTGCCCAGGAACATACGTTCCAGTCTCCCCATATACAAGTTTGCATATGAGGGGGCCATGCGCGTTCCCATGGCAGTACCTTTAATTTGTAGGTAGATTTTGTCCAGAAATCTGAAGTAATTTTTCTCCAAAATGAAATTTGACAGTTTTATCAGGAATGCGGTAGTGGGTCTGGTACCAGAAGGACGTGTGTTGAGATATTCCTCTATTGCTGCGAGTCCGTGGATATGGGGGATATTGGTGTAGAGTGATGTAACATCGATTGAGACCAAGATGGCATGCTGTGGAAGAGGAGTGGCCAGTGTGTGAAGTCGTTCTAGAAAATGATTTGTGTCTTTGATATAAGATGGTAGATTCTTGACCAGAGGCTGAAGGTGTGAGTCCTCACACCTTCAACCTTCAGCCTCTGGTCAAGAATCTACCATCTTATATCAAAGACACAAATCATTTTCTAGAACGACTTCACACACTGGCCACTCCTCTTCCACAGCATGCCATCTTGGTCTCAATCGATGTTACATCACTCTACACCAATATCCCCCATATCCACGGACTCGCAGCAATAGAGGAATATCTCAACACACGTCCTTCTGGTACCAGACCCACTACCGCATTCCTGATAAAACTGTCAAATTTCATTTTGGAGAAAAATTACTTCAGATTTCTGGACAAAATCTACCTACAAATTAAAGGTACTGCCATGGGAACGCGCATGGCCCCCTCATATGCAAACTTGTATATGGGGAGACTGGAACGTATGTTCCTGGGCAGACAACCGCTACAGCCCCTTTGTTGGTTGAGATACATCGATGACATCTTTATGATCTGGACCAACACCACTCAGCAACTCGAATCCTTCCTGGCAGACCTCAACAAATTTTCACCGCTAAGATTTACCTGGAAAATATCCACATCCAGCATTACTTTTCTGGATGTAGACATCACACTCCATCAGGGACACCTGAAAACAACTGTGCACACAAAGGAAACCAACCAGCAACAATACCTCCATTATGACAGCTACCACCCCATGAGCACAAAGAGATCACTCCCACATAGCCTAGCCATTAGAGCCAAAAGAATTTTCTCTGACCACAATGACCTTTTACAATACAATAAAAAACTGCAACATGCTTTTATGAACAGAGGCTACCCCAAAGCACTGGTGTGTAGTCAAATAGAGAGAGCTCAAAATAGCGGCCCCACAACATCAACTGCAACAAACAACACCATCCCTCTGGTCACTACATACCACCCTGGACTCCACAAACTCAACAATCTCTTGAAAACGGGTTTCCCCATACTGCAATCCTCCACCACTACACAACATATCTTCAAGGAGCCCCCAAAAGTAACCTATAAACAACCAGCCAATCTACGCAACTTACTTGTAAAACCCAAACTGCCGGACCCCACTATTCAACCACAACCCAAACAAATATCAGGTTCATTTCCCTGCAACCGCACCCCTGCAAAACCTGCACCATACATAAACCAACAAATTTATTCTCCAGCAACATAACTAAAATAAATTATCCTATAAAAGGCCACCATACTTGTGATTCTGAAAACCTCATCTACCAACTGGAATGCAACCAGTGCCAAGCACAATACATTGGTCTCACAACAGAAACACTAAGAAGGAGAATGAATGGTCATCGACATGACACAAAAATGAAAAATAAAGATAAGCCTGTAGCAGCACATGCCGAAACCCATAATCTGGACTTTAATCACTGTTACACAACTAAGGTGGTTAAATCCCTGAATAAAGAAATATGCAACCCTTCACAACTAAGGATATGGGAACTGGCCCATCAATATATCATCAAATCCAGACAAGCCCCTAACCTCAACCTCAGATAATTCCTCTCCTTCCTACCAGCACACTTATTATTATTATATTCAATGTCACAACAATAATAATACAGTATATAAAACAATTTTTTAGTTTTTCTATCTATCTAGTTACTCATAGTGCTACCATCTATACAGTGATATCATAACTAAAAACAGTCAGCTGTGGACAGTCAACCTTGCAGTTCAACCAAGCATCAGTCTACTCTCTTGGCCTGATGAAGCTGTCTGTGACAGTGAAAGCTTGTCCTTAAAAATGTGTTTGTGTGTTTTATAGTGTTCTATCTAAACAATTTCTACTCCAGTATCACCAAGGTAAGTGTGCTGGCTATCCCTCCTAATTTAAACCATTATACAGAAATTAGTGACTGTTGTGAGTAGCCCTGCTTAGATGAAAAGGTGAGAAGGTTATCTAAGGTTGAGACCAGGGAAGGTAAATGTAATAGGCTATATATATTGGTAAGTTCCCATCTACGAAGCTGGGAAGCAATGCAACTATTGGGGAGGGCTCGCATAACTCTAGAACGAGTTAAAATTTGAATTATGTGTTTGAGCATGAAGTGCTACTGGTTTGTTAGAGTCGTCGTGGTTATTGTCAAAACGATGACCATTCATTCATTGTGTGAGTGTTTCTGTGGTGAGGTCAATGTGTTCAGCAATGCAGTAGTTGCATTGTAGCTGGGATATAAGAAGTTTTGTGGAGAAGTCATAGTGGCCTTTCATGGGGTATTCCATTTGTATGAGTCTGCTGTTGAATGAGGAAGAAGGTTGGTGCATTTTGCAGGTACTGCATCTCGGTTTGTTGTTGGGTTAGGAAACCTTTGGCCTTATGCTTTTGGGGCTGGGTGGGCAATTTTAGGTGATCCGAATGTTGGGATTAGGGGGGTGAGGGCATTTGAATGTGATTACAAGAGTATTGTTGAGAAGATTTTGTGTGAGAGGTGATGAGGTTTCGATCTTGTAGCTTGGGTTTGAGGATAAATCTTGAGTTCATCTAGTCCTTCATAATACTGGGTGGTGAGCGTGGCCATTTGAAGGTTGTTGATTGGATACTGTTGATGGTTGGTTACTTTGGTGTCATGAAGGTTCAGTTCCAGATCTAAGAATGTGGCATGGTGTTGTGAAATGTTTCAGGTGAATCTAGCATCCTTCAAATCCAAGGGAAGGCAATGGATACAAGTATGGCCCCCTCCTATGCTAACCTCTTAGTTGGCAATCTAGAGACCAACTTTTTCAATAAAAACCCTTGCAACAGCTCTGCTGGACAAGATTTATTGACATCTTCATGATTTGGACAGATTCTGAATCTAATTTATTACTGTTCCTGAACATTAGCACTCTCAAATTCACCTGGAATATTTATTTATTTTACTAAGGGACAACGGTCTTTAGTTTAGGAAAATAAAATTTCTATAATGGGAACTCTAAAACTATAGTAAGATAAACAAATATTAATAGTGAAGTCGGTACTATTTTTTTTAGGCAATTTGGGGCAAAAGAGAGTGATGTATTTTTTCATATCACTATTTTCAAAATTAAAATTAACCTGACGATTTTTGCCTTGTGAAAGTTCAACTAGTCAGTTTCGCAAAAAGATATAGTTTTGCTTTATTTCACGTTAGTAAAATAAACTTTAAAATGCTACATTTAACTTTGAAATAATTTGATATTTTCTTTAATGTGGTAGTAAACATTCGTAAAAACAAGCCTTGCAATATTTCGGTGTCTACCAATAGTGATATAACGGAAAAAGGTTGTGAGAAAAATGCATATGGTAAGAAAACAGAACAGAGGTAGCAACATTTTATTGATTGAAATATATTGCTAAACAAGACATAGTTGCAATAAATGCTGCAAAATTGAGAAAAGAGATGAAAAAATTAAAATTGATACATATACAATTGATGTTTATCAAAATGAATAGCTAAGCGTTTAGAAAAAATAGCTAACAAAACTTCACAGACACATAGTTACTAGACTTTACAAATCACTTTGAACACAAACAGCTTGTTTTGATAATGCTAAAACTCTAAAAACTTTATAACAAAGTTTAAATTAACACAGAGATAGTAAAAGGTAATTCTATCCTTAGAGAGTTACCTGCGACCACCACGGCCTCTTCTCCCCCAAGAAGAAGCTGTATCCCTCTTCAGCCCTCTGGGGAGGCTGCCACCTCCTGCTCCTTTGTACCTCCCAACCCTCATACCTCCGCCCCCACTGTATGGATACACATTTGGTGGGGGAGCAAAGGTTGCCGCCCCTACAAGCCCGCGAGTAAGCCCTGCTCTGTATGCTAGCTCTTCTCTTTCTAACATAGCTGCCGCAGTAGCAGCAGGAGAACCCATCAGTAACTCATCTGCTCTCCCAATTCCACCCATAGATCGACGGAGGCCAAGTGACCTTGGCGAGAAAGAAGAGTCAATGGCATCCTCCACATCGCGGCGGAAGTCCGAATATCGACTGAGTGTCAGTTCATCAGAGGAGAAGTCTAACCTCTGCGGTCTGCGCGGAGGAGGATAGGGATCCAACACGGGTGGCAAATACTCCCTCTCCATCAATGGCACATTATACTCACTGTACTCATCCATGTAGATATCCCTGACACGTGGCCTCATAAGAGGACGACTATATTCTCTCAGTAATGGTGGACCCATGGGGGGTGGAGGTGGTGGTCTCATATAACCCAAACGCTGGGGTGGTGGGGGTGGCAGCGGTCCTCTACCGATGGGAATACCTATGTGCCTTCCCCTGCCACCTCTTCCACGAGGCATTTGAACAGGAACACCTCCTCTCAGGCGTGCACCATGCCCTCGGATACCTCTACCTCTTATTCCTCGCCCACGGCCTCTTCCACGCCCCCAACTCAAACCTCGGAATGTATCCAAAGACTCCTTGGGTAGTTTAGAAGTATCCATCCTTTCTAATAATATCACCATTTGGGCATGCATGGAAAAAGGAGCGACGTCCACAGGTACAACTTTGACGGGAATAAATGGATGGCCTGAAAAGTTGTTATTTCCCTTTCCTGCTGGGAAACAAAGGTCGAGAAAATTACGAATGGGAGACTTGTGATTTGAGCAGATATAGACCATCTTCTGCACATTTTCCATCTTGCGTAGTTGACCAAGTACCTTTGAGGCTGAAAAAAATAAATAAAAAATGTATAAGAAATTAGTAAATAAAAGATGCTTAGCAATAACATGAAAAATGAACTTGAGAAACCAACACGCACTTAGACCTGCTCTTGGTGGGTCCAGGATTGGTATTACATTTTTCCCAGTTAATTTATCTGTTAAAGTGGGCAGGATATCCCTTCCACTCGACCAGATAGAAACTCGCAGTTGGTTATCTCATTTTTCGCAGCATTTAATTTGGCATCTTCCACGTTGTGTGCCATGTATTCTATACCATACACTTTTGCACATTTCTAGAACATAAATAGATTAGCTCAAAATTGCAGTTTTACAGTTAGAGTTTCAGTGTTTATCTATTTTTAAATAACCTTGTCAAGTTAAGTGGTGAAAAAATCCATCTGTTGTGGGGATTAAAAGCTATTATAATATATATGCACTTTACAATCCTCAAAGGTACCTTAACTAAATATTATCCAAGGTTTTGATTATAGATCACATTTTAAGGTTTTATAGAGAACGATTTTAGAGAAAATGTGTGTGGCCTATTTTTGGGTCAAAACTGTAATTATCTTTATCTCCCCTGCTGAGAACAGTACTCACCTTGGCTATGCAGAGAGATATACCACCAGTGCCACAGCAGAGGTCAAGCACAGTGGTGTCCTCTGTAGGCTCCACCATGTCAATCACAGTTTGGTAAAGCACTTCGGCTCCATGAGTGTTCACCTGGAAGTAGGAGGAGGGCGACAGGTGGATGGTGAGGTCAAATAGCTCCTCTGTCAGGTGAGTCTTTCCATACAAGTGCTCCATCTGGGGTAGCGGTACACCCACCAGCCTGCAATAAACACCCAAGCATTTATCACAAATACAAGGCCAAGTACAGAATGAATAAACCAAATTAGGTAATTTGACAGTGTACTAAATTTGAATTGAGCTTTCAAATCTGCTTTTCTATTAGTAACTATTGTACTGTCAAATTTTTACTGGAAGGGCCTTTAATAAAATACTAACACATTTTTTTCTGTGGTCAACAATGAAAACATTTTAATATTACATTACTGTATCCATATAAGGAGAACCTCTTTTTAATTTATGAGGTGGTTTTATTATATTTGGAAGAAGGTATTAGAAAGGTGGATAGAAACATATAAAAGGAACAAACAGAATATGGCTTTTACAATGAAAAGAAAACACAGTTCACACTTTACATTGCGTTCACTGTAGGGTTTTTTCCACTTGAGTCGAGTATTTCTAAAAGCTCTTGAGTTTGAGTATATTCATAATTTTAAAATGTTAAAGCATAATATGACACTCATTTTTATAAAGAGTAGATACTAGAGGTCTGCGAGCTTGGGTTTTTTCATTCAAGTCGAGTATTTATAAAAGCTCCCGAGTTCGAGTATATTCATAATTTTAAAATGTTAAAAAGTAGGCCTATATTAAAACACATGTTCTTAAAATATGAATGACACTCATTTACATAAATTATAAATACTTTTGAAAAAAAAAAAGTTAAATAATAGAAATATCGGTTTTTAAATTAGAAATAACTCTTATAGAACACTATTTAAAAATAAAAACAACACTGAAATAAAAATCTAATAAAAATTTAATTTAAATGGTTTCACACTCATGTCTTTAAGGACATTAAAATTATACCAACAATAACTATAAAAAGTTAATAAAATGGATAATTGCATGATGGCTTGGAAATGTATAATAAGACAGCGTAGAAACACTGTACAATAATATAAGGTAAGTGATAGTGAAGGAAGCTAACCTGAAAGGATAGTTAGGTTAGGCCTAGATTGTAACAAACACACTTCTCTCTTCATTTCTTCTTACACTTTTCCACTTCTTCAAAACTTCCACAGTTGCACATTTGAATTTTAAAGAATATTACTTTTTCATTAATGTATCTTCATACGCAAAATAACTATTTCTGAGAATTTAAAACAATGTGCAACTGTGGAAGTTTGAAGAAGTGGGAAGTGTAAAAGTGTAGAAAGAAAATAGAGAAGTGCATTTGTTTAAATCCCGGCCTAACCTAACTATCCTTTCAAGTTGGCTTCCTTCCCTATCACTTTACATTATTATAGTGTGTTTCTACACTGTCTTGATAAAATGTTAATAAAATTGACGTTTTAATAATCTAATATTTCTCCAAAATATGCTTCAGTAACTTAATTTACCCTATAAGAAAATGTAAGAAACATAAACTGTTAGAAATTGGAAGTGTTTCATATTTCGTTTATTATTCCTTAGTGTAATCGTGGATGATCACGTCTTCTGTTCCATTTCCATTCCTCTATGCGCAGTTGCACATTCACTTTGTATGGGCTCTCGTTAGACATTATATTATTGAGAAATTTAATTCAATTAAATTTTTAATGCTTATAAAAGTTGATGCTCATACTTTAAAATAAAAAGACTAAAATAATATTTCTAGTAAACAATATGAAATAATAAATGCTTTTTTAATATAAATGTGGTAAGTTTTATAAAATATGTATTGCAATAAATAAGATCAACATAATTAATACAAGTTTTAAATATCTTAAGTTTGAAAACATCTAATATAATAATATATTCTTGATATTACATTTTTAATCTAACATAAATTATTATTTTAGAAAGGGACCAGGTAAAAATATTAAAAAGAATCATTCAATAATTTAGTAATCTTCTTAGCTATTCTTATTTTCATTATTTTGTCATGGCAATACAAGTAAACAACATCAATCAAGTATAATTTAAAATAGACAACAATGTTGAATAAATTTACTGATCAAAAGTAGTTTTAAAGCTCTATGTTATTAATGTGAAAATTGAAATTAATTTTTAACAATTTGCTAGGCAACCGAATGATTTATAAGTGGGAATGTTGATATTATCTCAATTAAATAGACTATGCTTACAATTGTGTTTTAAAAATTGATTATTAAGTACATCAAGTGGAAGCTCGAAAATGACAAGCCTACAAAACTTTAGATCTTGATCTCAAGCTTAAGCGCTCGAAGCTCGGAATACAAGTACTCACAGAGCCTTAGTACACTGAACAAAGAGGTAATGGCTGCCTCTTGAAGAAAATCGATTGTTACCGTCCAATCCCCCGATCTACATTTAATTCTATCAAAACTCATTGGGAGAGTGTGAAACGTTCAACACAACTTCCTAAAAGAGGAAACAAAAAAACACTAAAGGGTGGAAAAGGAAATTGGTAAAAATGATAGGAGACTTAGATAGTGTCTACTCAACTTGACCAATGCAAACCCCGACCTTTTCCCTGATTTCCCCTGATCATTCCCCAAAATTCCCGACTAAAAAGTATGTCACATCCTTCTAACTCGCCTCCCCCTTCCCTCTCATTTTTCTATTAATATTATGTAATGAGTAATAATAAGTTTAAAAACTTAAATAAACATGTTTATTTTAAATTTGTATTAACATTGTTTACTAGGAATTAAAAATATATTTCACAGCTACAAACAAAAAAATGACGGTTTGAATCACATTATAATTTACTGATTTAGTGATTATTATCTTTCATATTTTGATTAAAACAACATTTTCCCGGATTTTTATTATAATTTATCAAATTCCCGACTTATTCCCGTTTTTCCCCGATCAATTCAAATTCCCGGCTAATTCTCGTTTTCCCTGGTGGTAGACACCCTGAACATGTAAAAGGAATAAAATAAAGGACCAACACAGGAGAAGGACATTCATTATATTATATATCTGACATATTTGAAGAAGATAATTTGAGTTTGAATTGAATCTCACTCAAATCAAAGCAAATATTATTTGCAAATTTCCAATAATTATCATATCAAATCATAACCTAGTTAAATCTGCTAGAATTCATGTTAATTAAAAAACAAGAGTAGTTTAGTTTTGGACCCTAGTCTATATTTTATTCAATCATATATATATGTAAATGCTTCAACATGTCCATGCAACAAAAGTTCACCTTGTTATTAAAGTTAAGCGGTAAATAACACCATCTGTTATGGTGATCATATATAGACTTTTTAAATATAGATCTTCAGTTCTCAAAGTTAACACATTTGTCATGTATTATCCAAGTGTGTAATAATAGACAATACAAAAGTTTTATAAAGGTTGTTTTTTGGAAAAAGGTGTAGCTTATTTTCTAGTGAATATGTTAATAATTAATAAGAATCGTTAATAAAAATAATATATTGACATATTTTAGGCATTTTGTGGGATTTGCTATGGCCCAAAACTTGAGCAATTTTTTTTAGTTTAGTTTGATTCGGGTTATTGAATCATATAATATTAAATCTGAATCAAAGCCTCGCAGATCCCGAATATGTATTATATATATCAAAAATGACATCACATGAATCTACATATGAATATGCAAAAGTAGATTTGCTAACTTTTCTAGCCGTCGGACAAGGCTCTTGTTTGGAAAATTTGACTGTACTAGGTATTAGTATTATTATTATTACTTAAGACTTCATGTGGGGTGATTAGTAGTGAGAACCACACTTTGAGTTAACTCCAAATCACTTGTCTTACCTAAACATAAAAACTAGAGGTGGGTTGAATCCATTATTTTACGAATCTGAATCTCCAATTTAGCTTCGTATCTCAAATCTCGAATACGAATCTTGGAAAAAATTATGAATGTAATAGGAAATAGAGATATAGTAGTATAGTAATAGAATATACAAATAGTAACTGAATGTTAACATTCTTTCTTATAATTAGGGACGTGCAAGACTCAAAAATATCTAAGAAATTCAAGAAAAAAAAAAATCTATCTTGTCTCACAAGTTAAAAAATAAATCTGGAAAATTCGAGAACTTTAAAAAAAGCAAATAATGGCCTTCAGAGTTTATAAAACCAAACCAGGAATTTATTATTTCCAATAATACTGTGATAACCCAAAAATAAGCCGCATTCCCCCCCAAAAACAGCCTTAATTAAGAAATGTTTTGGTTAATAATAATGTTTTTCAATATCAAACTTTGACAATATAATCTGTTACACTACAAAATTAAATTATAAATGGTGTTCATCGTAATTATCACTATTTTATTAATTGTATTTAAAATGTGTATGAGTTATATATCAAGTGTTTGAATGAACTATAAGACAATATAAAGCACGTGCCAGTTCAAATGTTAAAAAGAAACTCTATAAACTATTTACTTTAATAAACATAATTTACATTTTTGTTTCAAAGGATGTTTTATCATCTTATTCTCGTGTCTCGATACTCTTTTATATTCCCGTCTCAAGATCATCTCGAATTGAAAAAATGGTTCTAGCACATCCCTATTTATAATCCATTCATTATAACATTCTTACATTCAGATAGGTGATAAATTGCTGATCTGGGGCTTGGTTGCCAAGTTCATCCTATAATTATAATAATTGGTTCTGAACCACCGATAAGCAAAATTAGAGCTCTAAGACAAATGTCTCTAGAAAAAAGAAACAAAATCGTTTTTCAAGGATTTGAGTCCCAAATCCGAAATTTTCTCAAATCCTCGAATATCAAATATCCTTAAGGATTTGAGGGATTTGAAGAATTTGAGGGCCCATCCCTAATGAAAACTAGAAAATCTGTCACAGCAAAGCAAAGATTAGAATTGAGATTTAGTTAGTGTCCAAAGGTCACTCGTATGGACAGCAGTCGGTAATGGATGATTACTGAAGGAGTGAGGTTTGAAAGGGAATCCAATAGGTAAATGTGAAATAAGCGTCTTACGTTAGTTTGGGCATGTTGAGAGGATGAGTGTGGATCAAATATACTATGAAAGAGAGTGTGTGGATCAAAAGGAAGGGGAGGCCATATAATACATGGCTAAATGTTCTAGATGAATGTGTGAAAAAGAGAAACATTAAGAGTTTAAAGAATAAAAGAGCATGTGTATGGATGTTGTTGAAGAGAAGGGAGTATGTAAGGAAAGGGAAGTGTGAAGTAAGTTAGTGAGGATGGATTAAGTATAGTTGTTTTTTGAGCTATATACACAATTTCCTATCTACCCTGTAACAGAATGGTGTGATTAGGTATGTATGTATTTACTAAAGATCACAAATTATTCCAACAAAGTTGAGGTTAACATGATGAGCCAACTCACTTCTCGGAAAAGAGCTGGAAGTACAAGGAGGACACATTGCACAGTTTTCCCTGCTTGTTGGTGAAGTAGTCTTTGAGATCGTACTTGATCTTGGTTAACTCGTCCTCGCTTAATGACTGCGGGTGGATGACTATCACCAGCATGAGGTCACCGTTACCAGTGACTCGCACCACGAGATGTCGCCAGTAGCCTTCAGACTTCTCTGGGAGGAATGGGCCATAATGGGACTTGCGAACATACTCCTCAAAAAGCTGTGTTCAAAACATGAGTTCATACAGCAGTTTTAACAATTTCGACCTTAAAGGCAGTTTTTCTCTCACCTCAACATAATTATTGGGTGTCAGTTTCAATAATGGTTGTTCATTCACAAGAGATTTCACCATGTACGTTTGTTTAACCAGTACCTATCTCAATTCCCCCATTGTAAAGGCTATAAGATAGTGCCATATGGTGTAATTGATCAAGGTATGGATGATACCTCTAAGAGAAAATGGAGTTTACTTTTCACAATCAAAATATTTTCACCCAACAAGATCAACTTGACACTTTTAATCCACTGTTACTAAAACTTCCCTCCCAAAAAATTAATAATGCATGTGTACTATCACAATCATAATCAGTAGTACTTAATTTAAGGGGTTTGGAATTTGGAGAATATGAAGAAATGCAGTGCATTTTTCTGAAATAATATAAGTAATTGATTAACAAACAATATTTATAAATATAAAAATACATATAGAAAGAAAACTGCTCCTTTGCAGATTTCTTTCAAAACTAAGAGTCAGTTTAGTGGTGGTAAGAAAAAAAATTGCAGGAAAACTATTTTAAAAATAGAGGTGTGTGTGTGAAGGTTAAAATGTTCTAATGTGAAGCTAAGTCAAAGAAAAGAGGTCTACCAGGTAGAAGAAAAGAAAGCAAGAATGGCAAATATATTCTAGGTAATATCTATAGATTTGAGAATTGATCATATATCATAATGTTTGAAACCTCGATTTTTAGCTCACAAATTCGATAATGAAGGGTGTTGCCTATCTGTGACACATGGTAGATAAAGATAGGATTTTTTAGCACCATATCTTACGTCCCATTCGAATAATATGCTTATGTAAGAATTATGCTAAGTGGTTATATGAATTAGGAAGGTTATATTTAGAGGAAGTGTACCAACATTTGCATGGAGCGAAAAATTATTTTGGAAAACTACCCTAAATACACCGACCAAGATTTCAACCCTGCTCTAGTCATCGCGACCGAGATTCAAACCTCGATTTCCCAGTCATCGCGACCAAAATTCAAACCTTGATCTCGTCTTCGGTGACCAAGATTCGAACCTCAATTTCCCTGTAATAGGGAATCTAATCTACTTTGAGAGCAGCGTGTTAGACCATGCGACCACTGAAGGGGGTAAAATAGGATTTGACATGTAAATGAATTTATGTTTAATTCAATGAGTTTCAAATATATAGCATTGAAACAAAAACTATAAATTCTTAAATAATTCTAAAAATAGTCCTGCAGCACTACAAATTATTTTTATCATAAAGTAGTTTCTTTTTAAATAAATCATCAACGGTAGTGGCTCCCACCTGGAGGATGGAGGGGTGTAAAGCACTTCCAGGTGGTGGAACAATTCAAAAATAACATTAAAAATCATATATAATTGAAAATATTTTTTATTTAAATCAAATTTTCCAAATCCATTAAGATAATTATTTATTGCAGTGTTGGCAACCCTGCCTAAAAGTGTGCATGTAAGTGTTTACAAGCCTGGGATTCACCCCTTAGTTCTCCTCTCCACCTAAACCTAAGCTAAAGGTTTCCCAAACTTTCTAAACCAAAGGAGCCCTTGCACTAGATAAAATACATGCTGGAGCCCTAATAGCATATTTTACACTAATATTATGAACATTCAATATGACAGTAACTTTTACAAGTATCAAAACTGTAAAACAAACAGAAAATCTTACATGTTCTGGCTGCACCTTTGGCAAATGTGCTTAATTCAGATTTGAAAAAATCAGCAATCCTAATTACTGAGGCTATTTTACAGCGTGAAAAACAATTAAAGAATATCATAAAATTGTTGCATTAACCTGAGATAACTATGGTTGAGTCTAAGTGCTACACAGAGCACAGTTTGAAAAATGCTGACCTAAGCTACCATTGCGGCCACGTGCAACATCATCGATCTTCAACTTTGACTCTCATAAAAACTAAACAGCGTTGTCAACTTGAAGAGGAAATTGATTTGCTGTGTACTTTGTCAAATATCAAAACCCAATAGTCAAGAAGTGATGAAAACCAAAAAGTACCTATCATCAATAATAATTATCTTCGTCAATATTTTCTACCACAATCCTGACAATGTTACATTGATTTTTGTATAACATAAATAAGTGACTAGAAAGCATTAGAAATTAAAAAAGATAAACATGAGGCCTTCGCAGGGTAAATTGTTCATTTTCTTCCCTCTATTTCTATTTTTCATACATTGGTGTCTAAGTGTGATACACTGGATATCATCGCTGAGGGAACTACATGGTTAATATTGGGAAAAAGCATTGTCATTCTTGTTTGTGTGGGTCAATATCTCCTCAAATATAAGACAAGCTTCGTAGCGCTTGTTAGTCGAGGTTGCCAGTAGTTACTTCTTACCCCAACACACCACCTTCAGACATAACTGAGAGCGAGGAGATTTGGCAACATTTAAATGAGAGAGAGCGAAGAAAAAGCTTTTTTCCATGACCTGCAGTTCCCTCAGCAACCCTCTTTGAAATCACTAAGTAGGCAACATCGTCAAAGTTCAATATTCAAAATCAAGTAATTTTTCATTTTAACCGTTATTAGGTGTTTTTTTGTTTCACATTAGTATTAGCAAATTTTAAATTTATACAAGATCTTTGTGTTCTAGCAATATTGCACAAATCAAAAATGACTTTTTTAATTGCAAATACATTACTGTACAGTACCAGTATTTTAAATCCATTACTGTTTTCCAGCCTGTGGCCTGGGTCAGTGTTTTATTCAAGCCATATATTTTTCACTCTACCGGCTGGCTGAGCCTGTCATAGCATCATATGCCTTATAATCTAACTTAAGACTAGGACAGGCACAAAATCCAGTCCCTGGCCGTTAATTCATCATTGTGAAAGGTAAACCCATAGTTCACCAATGATACATTTTTCAGCCATAACGGGAATTGAACCAGGGACCCTTAGCTCAGTAGACAGACACACTACCGACCAAGCTAAGGTTTTAGATTGTACAGTGCCAGTATATAAGTGACTAACATATTTTTAATGTGATGTTGGAGGAATGAAAGAAGATTGAACTTTTAAATGTTGAGAAATTATATTTACTTTGTAACATGTTGGCTGTTTGGTCCTTATCAAAGAGGCCAGCCCAGTGTAGTATTGTGCCCTTTTTTTAAACGAGCAGCCTCGCTATTGTGTGGGATTTTTTTTTCAACTATAATAAAAATTTACAAGCTATCTTTAGTGAAGAGGGTAGTTTGAAACTTTTTTTAAATCACATTAATGAGAGAAATCCACTATTTTAGAAGACGAATCTTCATTTTACTATATTAATTTTTTTGTAATAATTCATTCGTTGAATAAATTAATAACCACATGATGGCTTAGAGGACCGGAAAAACTGAAAAATAATGTAGTGTAAGTGACCTGCAACCTATTATCTGGCACCATACCAAGTTTGTTACTTTAAATACTTTACAAATATTTAGCTCCAAACATTTCTCTTTGTTTCCTCTTTTAAGGAAATTACGGTGCACATTTCTCACTCCCTCCTGATGAGTTCCGATTGAAAGAAACCTTGGCCAGGGGAGTGGCCGATAAAAATCAATTTTTTTCGAGAGGCAGACATTACCGGCACCATTTTTTCCAATGGCATCAATGCTAAATGTGAACTGTGTATTCTTTTTAACATAAAAGCCATATTGTGTTTGTTTCATTTAATATGTTTTCATCAATCTTTCCAGTACTTTCTTCCAAATATAACAAAAGTCTTTGTGCTTTTTGTTATAATAGAAGGTATAAGATATATAGAAACATATATAAAAGGGAACATTCACAATATGGTCTTTACAATGAAAATAATAATATAATTCACAATTTATTATGCTGCCAATAAAAAAAAGGTAGTGGCTGTCTCTTGAAGAAAAGACTCCTAAAAGAACGAAAAAAAAAATGGGAGAAAAAGGAAATTAGTAAAGAATAGGACACTTAGATAAGAACGTAAAAGAAATGTACAACATAAAGGACAGATACAGGAAATTAACAGTGGACGTGAATTACAATACGGAGTTCTTTAAAGGAAAACCTCTTTCACTTTTTGAGGTAAATTTTGTTATTGATGAAGAAGGCAAGGAAAGTCAGATGTACTTTTTGTGTTATGTCTTTCTTATTATGAAAAATAATGTGTAACAGCTTTAAAGTTTAACCAAGTCCATCCTAAAATAATTTTGGGCTAACTCACCAAACAATTGTGTAAGAGCTTTAAAGAAAAAATTTGATTCAAAATTGGCAAAAATAAAATTAATAAATTAATAAGAGAAAAATCTTTATTGATACTTTCTCAAATCGTTTATCTTAAATATTCTTAAGTTTAAAAAAAATTGAGAATTTGAAGATCCCATCTTTAGTTTATACATAACTCATACAATATTATTACCAAACAGAGATTGAGTTGTCGTCATCATCATTATCATCATCAGTTTCCAACCTGTGGCCGGGTCAGTTTAGTAAAATACCTCCATCTTCCTCTATCCTTCCACTATTATTACCCTCTCACTTTAACATTTTTTTGTCAGCTGCTCCTCCCATTTCTTTCTTGGCCTCCCTTGCAGTTTTTTTCCTAAATTCTTCATTTCCACAATTTTTTTGCATCTTCTCTTTTTCCATCCTCATTACATGACCATACCATCTCAGTCTTGCTTCCTCTACTATCTCATGTACTCCCTGTACCCCTACTCTTTCCCAGATTACTTCATTCCTAATCTTGTTTCTCCTCGTGACAACTAACATACGAGGGTCATCCAGAAAGTAAGGTTACAAGGGCTCCTGAGGCCGGGGGAAATTTTTTGTTTCGAAGTTGGTGCACCTGGCGTGTAGGGGGGGATCCTAACAGTTAATTTGTTTGGTCCCGCGTGTTTGTCGGCCATTTTGTTCAGACACAGTAAATTCTTCCAATGGAGAGGTCGTCGCGCGCTCCCGCCATCTCTCGGCTGTGCGAGATCTGCGCGGTCATCCGTTTTTTGACTTTGTAGGACAATACCGCCGCAAATCCATCAGAAGCTCGTGGAAGTTTATGGTAGTGATATGATGAGTCGATAACGTCATGAAGTGGGTTAGGTTGTTCAGAGAAGGCCGTACTGATACTCACGACGAGGCAAGGAGTGGGAGGCCATCAGTGATTTCTGACGAACTTGTGCAAAAAATTGAAGAACAAGTGCAAAATGACCACTGTGTGAGGCTTGACGACCTTCACGAAAAGTTTCCTGACATTTCTCGAAGTCTCCTTGGTGATATTGTGTCAGAAAAACTTGGTTACAAGAAGTTGTGTGCGAGATGGGTGCCCAGAATGCTCACACCGGAGTACCGTCAAAATCGTGTGACCGCCATGCGTGAATTTTTGGATCTTTTTTCACAGGAGGGAGAAGCTTTTCTAGACTCTATCGTGCCGGGGGATGAGACGTGGGTGTGTCACTACACCCCAGAATCCAAAAGCCGATCACTTCAATGGTGTCATTCATCTTCCCCAGCCACCAGAAAGTTCACGACGACCCATTCAGCCGGAAAAGTAATGGCATCTGTTTTTTGGGACCGTAAGGGGGTCTTTTTGGTGGATTTTATGCCTAAAGGGACTACCATTAATGCAGAGGCCTACTGCAATACCCTAAAATAACTCAGAAGAACCATTCAGAACCGCAGAAGGGGAATGCTGACCCGGGAAGTCAGCCTCCTGCATGACAACGCCAGGCCCCACACCGCGCGAGTTTCACAGGAGCTGCTGACATTTTTGGATGGAATATTGTCACCCACCCCCCCTATTCACACGACTTGGCGCCTTCGAACTATCACCTTTTCACTAAACTAAAGGAGTTTTTGGGTGGGAAATGTTTTTCCAACAATCAGGAGGTCGAGGAAGCTGTGAAGAAGTGGCTGAAAGAGCTGGCGGCGGAGGTCTATGACACTGGCATACAAAAGCTGATGCTCCGACTACAGAAATGTCTCGATCTCGACAGCGATTACGTTGAAAAATAGTTTAATAAATTTGTGACGTATCCTGTGAATTTCAATTTAATACAAACATTTTTCGATCCTATATAAGTGTTGTAACCTTACTTTCTGGATGAGCCTCGTACTCTTTTAGTACTGATGGATTAATATTGTTCTGTAATGTATGTGAAGTGAAGGTAATAAATAATTAAAGATTTGTCGGTTAATTTTTTTTACTGGAAGTTACTTCCTTTGTCACATCTTGTCCCTATATAATAGTCTTTGCTTCTGAAATTAAAGTCCTTCATTGATTGTGACCCTATTATTACCTCTCTTCTGGTATAGTGTTTGAATCCTGGCTAGAGATGGCAAGCAAATAATTGTAGTATAATATAATTATGTGTTTTATATTAGCTATCATAAATCATGAGAAAGCTAAGTTAAATATAAGCCCCACATTCGCTTCAAAATGAATAGGTTGTTGATCATCAAGTGTATTACTAGTGTTTATGGTTGAAAAATATGATTCCAAGTTTTGAAAAACCAACACTCATTATCAAACAGAAAACCAAGTTTTTTTAAAGGGTGTTATTTAGGCTTGCTATAATTCTGCTATTAGCATTATCAAGCTTTTATTTAGTGAATTATCAATTCCAATACAAGATAATTTCACTTTTTAACTAGTTTTCGTAGTAGTTAAAAAATAAAACGTAAGGCAGAGTAAAAAAAAGATCTGTATATATTTTTAAAGAGCCCACAAAACCCAAGTAGGTTGCGTTTATCTAGAAAAGGATCAGACTTTTGCAAACCCTGCCTCTGCAATATGATATTAGAATAAAATCATTCCCATATTGACAAAATCAACTGGCTACATCAGTAATGATTGGCCTTATGGAATTTTGTACTGGTGCTAATGATACATATCTTTAAATCAATAGCACTCCAATATTTAGTTGGAAGTGATTTATATATAAGCCCATGGCCAGCATTGGGCGTCAAAGCGTATTATTTACATTTTTTAAAAGATATAGTGTTATGAACACAAAGAGAATTTAATTTTTCTCCCCCCTCTCATTTCGAAAGCTATAGCCAGCAACATCAACAATCTTGGCTGTGGTATAATGCCTACCTTAACAGCCTCTCGCATTTGTTCGGGCAAATGTATAAGTGAGGCGGCCGGCCCAACCCCAATTGTGAAGTCCTTGTAGCTCTCCAGACGGACACCCACAGTGCGCTCTTGTGTGTCAGGGTTAAGTCCTAAACCGTGACAGTGTAAGCAAGCACGTGGAGCGAATAAGTTCAAGAGTTAGAGAGGCTACTGCATGTCCGATAACCAAACCATTGGGCTCCGGTTTCAGGCAGGCAAACACACAACATTGACAATTAACAGGCAACACAGAACTTCTGGTTTAGTAAGCCAATCAAAATAAAAGAAGTAATTTCAATTTAAGCTTCGAAATTTTTTTTTCTTACAAACTATTTTTTGTAATTTTACCACAAATTCACATAACCCTCCTAGGGTATAATATACTTTTCCAGGTTTTATTTTGGATTTTAATAACCATATTGTTTAAAAATACACCCACCAAAGATATTTATTTATCATTATATATTTTTTCAAAAGGTAGTAAGGTAAGACTTGGATCAATCATGAGCCTAATTTTAGGTGGGACATGTGAAAAGCGATTTTTTTTCCCCCTTCATCTTTTCAATTTGAGGGCCTATATTAATTCTGGCGCTGCTTTTAACAATTGGCCAGTATTCAAACCAAGGGCTGTTCCAGTAGCAACAATAGAATATCGCTAAATTTTTCACTCACCGACTCTAAATTCACATTTGTTGCGATATGCCTCAATGACAGGGGAGGGCTTTATTTCATCCAACTGAATAGGTAAGCCATCATGTTTCTCCTTCTGCTGTTCCATGTAACCAGCTATGGCAGGGTTGCGACGAACCAACAGTTCACCCAGACGGACCATCATTTCTTTCAACTCTCCCGTCTTCTTCTTCAACTGCAATAAGGTTGTCTTAGATTAGTTTATTCTCTATATTAATGTATTTCAAGGTTGTCATTATTTAATTAAATTATTTAGGAAGGAGAATTTTATATCCATAGGACTTTGGAATAGAGCCGCCGTAAATAATGGTTAAAAGGGAGGTATATACTCAACTGCAGAAATGGTAAAGTAAGCAATGTTGAAACAAAACAATAGTTTTCTCACATTTTTCCTTTGTATATAGGTGTTATTTTCAAAACCACCTTCTCTTTCCTGTCTGCTGTTCTTTCTCTTGAGCTAGTGTCACAAACATTCTTACTTAGTCAAATCAAATGTGTCCGTTACTATTTTGTCTCCAGTTTTGCTAAGCTAAGTCAGATGCTTATCTCTTGTTCTATTAACCCTAGCAACCCTACGTTATATTTCCCCCCAGGTTTTATTGCTGGGAAGGCTCATCGAGCCCAACTTTTTTATTGTACATTTTTATTTATTAATGCATAACTATTATAATTTATGAATATATTATACATGTTTGATTATTTAATAAATATGATTTATGAAAACGAAGCTTAAAAACCATTTTTACATAAAAAAAAAATAGCAAATTAATAACAATGGTACTACCAACTTCGGTGGTCGCCTGCTATAAGGTGTCACTTTCGCAAAAGATTGGAATGCCGATGACGTGGAGATCGTGGTCTAGGGCAGTGGTATCCAACATATATATGAATAGTGAGAGTTTTTTTTCCTTAACCATTTCCCAATATTCCTCTACACAATGTGGGTATATTTCCTCTAAATTATTAATCTTCCTCACTCTTAATTCACTAGCATTTTAGTTAGTACATACATGCATAGAAAATACACCCTCAGTACACCCAACCTGGATTCGAGTCCCGATCTCCCCCAGCATTGGCAGTCCAGTTTAATGTGAAAGTGGCTCGTTAGACCATGCCAACACCGAAGTAGGTTTCTAGGATATTAATTAAAATAACATTATAAGAATTCTCAAGAAATACTCAACTAGATTGACTTTACTGTTATGTACCAAAGTGTTCATTCTTTATTTATTTATAATTTGTATTTTTACTGTTAGGTACCAAAATGTTCATTCTTTATAGAAAAAAATTAATTTGTATTTAATTCTTAAGTCAAATCTACATTAATTTAATATAAGTCTTAAGGTTATTCACATGTATTTTCTTAAATTTGTGTGAGTAGCCCAGACACGGAGTAAAATGAGTAGAATTCTAAAAAACCAACCTTTCCCCTCCCCTGAACATAGCGGCTATTATAAATAATTAAAATCTAATAGGGCCTATTTATTTACTCTCTCAGACACTATTTCACTTTAATTCGTCATTTTTAAAGTTTTAGTGTCCATTCATGATTATTTTGATTAATTTAGGGAGATTTGTAATTGTATACAATAAAATGATACACTGAAAAAAGAAACTAAAAGTCTTCTAACAACATATTGCCAGGACTGCTTCTTTATCGAGAGATTGATAGGGACAGGTCAGACAGACTTCCATTATGTCGTAGAGTTTTTTATTGACCTGGGTAGTTGAACATTTCATTACTAGGAGATGTTCAAAGTGTTCACCATTGCACTCACAACACAAGTCAGCCCTCCTGCACCACGACTGTCGTGTTCGTTGGAAGATGTGCAACATATCCAGGATTGTATTTCCAGCAGACACAATTGCATTCCACAGATGTTCTTTCATGCTGTGCTATTGGTAGAAAAAAATTCCCTTCATGTGGCCCCACAATCAGAAGTAGCAAGGTATGATATCGGGAGATCGCGCCAGCCATGCAACAGGCCCGTTGCATCCAATCCATCGCCGAGGATAGTATTCGTCCAAATTATTGCGTCTCGCTGCACGGTCTTAATGTGTAGGGGGCTCCATCCTGTAGCAGCCACATATTCAACCGTGTTGCTTGTGGAATGTCTTCCAGTTGTTGGAGAACAGTCTGCAGAAAGTGTAAGTAGTTTTCACCTCGTAGATGTACAGGCATTTTATAGGGTCCAAAAGCATACAGCCCGAACGGGTATAAGACACGGTGCTAAGTATTATTATAGAGTCCAAGTACAATATCACCCACAAATCTCACCCAAATGTTGATGGAGAATTAATATTGCGAGTGGATTTCTAGGACAACATTTGGATTTGTGCCGGCCCAGATGTGCTGGTTGAAAAGATTGACAATGCCATTTTTGGTAAATGTTGCTTCATTCATTGTCAGTACGTTGCTGAGGATGTGGATCTGTGGTGTGGTGGCGCAGTATCCATTGGCAGAATGTCATACAGCGTTCAAAATCAAGAGTTGGATTCAACTTCTTCACAGATTGCAAATACAAGTGTTACAGTAATTGGTAATGTACTTTTCTCCACACGGACATCTGTTAACAGGTGATGACACGCTTCTAATCGCCGTGTATTTGAATCCGATGAGCATTCCACAGAATGCAGAATTGCCTCTTCCACTGCAATGATCCTGCCACATCGTGGCTTACTAGCGGTGACCATCACAGGTGCAAAGCAAAACCCGGTTTCCTTCAGGAGATGACAATTCAGTGCCACAAATGTCCTTGGATTTAGGTGTCGTTTGAGAGGAAAATATGCAGCATTTGTACGAGCAGCGGCACCAGAGTTCTATCATTATTCATTCCTCACCATAAATCAGAGTCATAGTAGTCAGTTCCTCATTTGTGTATTGGTACTCCATCTTACTATCCACTTTCAATCAGAGCAAGTTACTGGGTGTGACGTTCCATGTCTCCGGCACTCGGAATTATGCATCCGCGATACTACCCAGAAATGTTGCCATATCTTGATAACGAGGTGGTCCCGGCAACATGTTGTTATGAGACATATAGTTTCTTTTTCAGTGTAGATTCAACTGCACCACTTTACTGTATACAAATTTACAAATTCACCTGTATAATGTTTTGATAAATTAATCAATAATTGTAGAGGTAATTTTTAATTATGGCTAAGTGAATTTAAATTTAGGCATAATTAAACTTAATTTTCAGGCATGTCTGAATCCTGAATAAAAAATGCTGTTTTCATTTCAAAGCTACCCTCCTAGAAATTCTACATAGCCTACCTGTTCTTCATATGGCATGTTATGATAAGGAATTGTGAGCTTTTGAACACGTTCCTCCACAGTCAAATCTAGCCTTGCTTTCTTAGCTTCACTATCCTCACCATCACTGTCTTCTGGTTTACGTTTCTGAGCATCCGTAGGTAAAAGCTAAATACACATAAAACAAAATTACTCACTAAACAAAGACACGTCATGGTAAATATTTTTATAAGATTAAAATACAAGTAGCATGATTTGACTCTATTTAAATACCAATAATAACAAGGTAGGTTACACATTTTTATAAATCTCTTATACACCTTTCTCTGGATGAGTTTTGTTTTTCAATTTATAATTTTCTCAGCCAAAATGTATTATTATTTTCGGGTGTTATATCTTATGACAGATCCATTTCTTTTGTCAATGAACTTAGACCGCTAATGTGCCCTGTCCTTAACTTCCTTACTTGCTAAATACTTCAAGAAATAAGACTCACAGCCCAATCAAATGTGCAAAAACAAATCTTTACTAATAAGCTGTGATAATAAACACACTTACACTGATAAAAACTGTAATTATTTTATTTATTTATTAAACATGGAGACAAACACAAGGCTACATTAAAGGAATCAACTTACAGAACAATTAAGGACCTTCTTTTTCCACGACAGGTTATGCAGTGCAGTCACCGCTTTGTGTTGCTCTTCTGATGTGTAGAATGCCAGATGCAACAAAGGAGTTCCCTTTTTTGGTGCACGAACATAGCTAAGCGCAAGACCTAGATCTACCTTAACCATCCTTTTGAATTCCTAAGAAACCAATTGAAAATAATAGAAATCAAATAAGGATAAAAATCAAAGCTGTGGAGTAGGAGTCAGAAGCAATTTTGGGTGGATTTGGTAAAAATGTACTGACTTCTACTTCGAAATAAAAACTCATAATATTATAACAATATATGCAGGCTCAAATTTAAGGGAGGGTGATGAGCTACTGCCCCAGGGCCTCCACAAATTAGAGTCTCCCACGAACTATTGCAATTTTAACTAAAACAATATACTTTTTTTAATGGACCTAAGTAGCCTGATTAAATGTTTTGTACTACCAATTAATGCAGGAAATTTGTTATTTCAATTTAATATACATTTGCAATTTATGAAAGAGTCAAAGTCGAAAGTAGAAAAATAAAGGAATCGGAGTTAGGCTTACTACACAACCATTATGAAAACCACAAGGGTCATATTAAAATATCCCAGAAAAGCAAATATTCTTGTTTTACGTATGTTAAACTTACCCCGATAGAATAATATTTTGGAAGTCCGACGACTTTAACTTGATAAGTACCAAATTTTGGCGTGCTCTGCTCTGTACTTTCTTCCCCATTAACAGAGAGCACATTTCCACTGTCATTTAGAGTACTATCTTCCACCTTCTCAACAGAATCACCGTCTACTTCCATTGCCTCTTGCTGGATCTCTGTGACCACATTAGTGGCCGAGTCCCCCATAATGGAACACTAGCCTGTATACAAAGTTATGACATAAATCAGTATAGTCACCATATAGCATTTAATCTAGTTATGAATTTGATAATTTATGTTATTTTAAAAATAAAATTTACTCTTCCAACGGAATGGATTTTACAAGTTTTTTCCATCTTCAACTTCACTTTGTATGTCTTAAAGTTGAACTAATTAAATTGGAATCCAAGAAGTGAAAATATTTCTCTCAAAACTACTTTAGAAAAAAAACTAAGATTTAAATTAAATTTATTTTAGCACCACATCTTACTATTATTATTGGCACCGCGTCTTACTACCCGTTCGGGTTATACGCACTTACGCTAATGTGAAATGGTAGGGAGATTGTGAGATAAAATTGAGGACCTACAGTTTAACGTGGGATCTGAACCACGGTGGAGGCCTGGCATTCCTCACATTCACAAGTTGTGATTAATACATGTCTTGTCAGAGGTGAAGGAAGGGTTTGGCAATCAGATAAATCTGTGCCGGAGCCGAGGATTGAACCCCGGACCCTCAACACAGAAGTCCGACACCTTACCCCTAGACCACCAGGTCACCCACGTCTTCTACCCGTTCAGGTTATAAGCTTATGTACTAATCACGATAATAGTTTTATAGATGAGGGAAGCTATATTTAGAGGAAATGTACCAGCATTTGAGTGGAAGGTGAGTGGAAAACTAGTTTATAAAAACCGACCTCAGTAGGCCTACACCCGAACCAGATTTAAACCTTATCTCTTTGTCATCGACAATCTATTCTACTGCGAGAGTGGCGCCACCGAAGCGTGTTTCAATTTAAATGAGCATTTTATAAATTTAAACTAAATTGTGAAAACAACATTAGGCCTAGAGAAAGGATTAACATGAGGGTCTATGCTAAGGTGACCTTCACCAGTGAAACAAGACTTAGGACCTATGTCCTGGATTGATTATGCCCCTGATTTAACTAATTACTTACTCTATGGCATTAGGAACTTGAAAGTTCATTGGTGCACTTACAAACATATGCCATCTAATTCCTATCTTGAGCTAGTTCTATCCAGTCCACCTCATTACACCCTATCTTTTTCAGGTCCATTCTAATGTTATCCTCTTATCTGCATCAAAGTCTTCCCAATGGTCTGTTCCCATTAGGTTTGCCAGTCAATACCCTGAACATGGTTTTAAATTCTCTCATTCATAATTCATATCCTGCCCACCATAATCTAACGAATTAATGATTAAATTTGAAATTTATATGGAATAAATAAAAATGTTTTAATTAAGTAGATTGTTAAAAAATGTAATCACATTGTCATGGCCAGCGACAAGTATTTTTCACTAATTTGGACAATCTTTTTACCTAGCCTTTGGCTCCAAATTTAGGCCTAAATGCAGATCTTTTCATAAAGCGAATCAATTCTTCAAACTAACTAATTTATTGAGACTGTCCAATAATACAAATATAAAAATACGCTATAATTATTATTGGAAGCATTATGTATAATTTAAATGGCAGACTACCAATGCCAGCTCCGATCAGTGATTTTAAAATGGTTGTTTCCAAAAATAAAAGAATATAATGGCTACTTTAGTCTGGGAACAGTTGAACTGTGTTTAATGCAAACCTTACGGATGTTTAAGTTGAAGGCTTTTTTGTTTTTGTTTTGAGAACTTCCTAACTGTAGTGGAAAAATTAAGACTTTTTAGGCATATTTCAATACCATAACATAAAGTCTGTTATTTTATGATATGGCTCAGTAAGTTATGCGGACAGAAGGTAGTCGCAGAGGCTACAAATAATATTTATAATATAATTTAGTTGAGACTTAATATTTATTTTTCATTTATATGAGGTTAGTTATTTAATGTGCACTTTTTGAAATGACTGATTACCGTGTATTAGCACACGAGAATTTCTCTGAGCGAGAGCAAAGGGGCCTATCAATTTTGCCGGAAAAGGTATTTTCACATACCTTCCAGAGTTCTTATACATCCCACAATCAACAAGAGACTGAAAACAAACTTCCCCTCTGAAGAAAGGTTGTGCTATGTAATATTAATGCTCAATAAAAATCTGTCAACCCCAACTGGGTTAGGACTACAAAAATCGGATCATGAAGCGAGCACTTTCACCCAAAACCACCAAGGTTGACGTATGAAAATTAAATGTGTGAAAATGTAAAAAAGTTTTTAATTTAGACTCTTGGTATAGTAAAGTTGTTTAAGTGCCAGCATTCATTATGACATGTTAAATAGGTTTATTGGTATAACTTAAGGTACCCTATGTTTTAACGCAGCTATAATATATAACAAATTTAATCTTATAGAGAATAAGAATGTAGAAGCTAATTATGAAAGAAACAAACTCGCATTTGTTTCTAGAAAGTATGGAATGTTAGCTCGTCTATTCACATTTTTAACACACACCTACAGTTAAGTGCCTACCATCATACTTGCTTTTAGAGATTTAAATTTATTTTTGGAGATGAAACTTTAAACCGAATTTTTCTCTTCAATAAACCCAATATTAACAAAATTCATTAGCAAAACGGTACACTAAAAAAATGCAGAGAATCCAATGATACCCAATTCAAGATTATTAAATCATTATTTGTTAAAGTGAATAATCCAAAACCATACTCATCGAAGTGACATAGGAACAGATATCCTATAAAAATTTGTAAAATTACATGGCCAAAGCTTTATGTACTGTATATTATATAGTCGATTAATGCACAATAATCTTCTGCAGTGATCATACTTAATTCTCTTTTTTAACAGACTATATTCTTATAAATGGTTAACTAGTCATTTTCTATCCAAGTGAAAACACACTCGCACATCCACTAACAATTTTACAGCCAGTAAACTCACACCAGGTTACATTAGAAGTGAACTGAAAACAGTAGAGCAGTCACACTCACCTCCAAATTCAGCTCCTAGAAGTCAAATCTTAAAATAAAGTAATAATATATATTTTAAGGCTAAATAATGAATAGACATATTAGGCCTATTGAGGTTCCTTTACAACCCAGTTTAACCTAACCTTCATTAAAATAATAGGCCTACTTGGCTGACTTAATCTAACCTTACTACTGTTCCATTTGCTAATAAGTTAGAATCTAAATTAATATTTACAAAATTAACAAATTTTGAGTTATTTAAATGTTGTAAAAATAAAATAATTTCAAATCATATTTGTTATAGTATCATTAGATTCATCATGTCCTTGACTATAGTATTATGCTACATTTTTAATGATTCAGTATCTTAAGGGAAATATACAGTGTAGATAATCTAGGATATATGGTAAGGTGCTTATGCATCACATATTAAACGGCCTACACTAATGTGTTTAGGATGGGGAAGGTTTAATTTAGAGGAAGTGTATCTGCATTTACGTGAAGGAAGTGTGGAAAATTATTTAGGAAAAATCACTATCAGTACACCAGACAGGTATTAGACCCGTGATATTCCTGTTATCACCAGTCTAGTCTAGTGCGATGACACCTTAGAGCATGCGGCCACTGAAGTGTGTTATAGTGAGTTACCTGGTGACAATTTGGAAAGTGAAACTGTAAAAAGAGTTTACCAAGCTATATATCAAATTCAATCTGACAGGTCAAATGCTCTTTCATTTATTTGTTTCAAAATTTTATTGCTTGTTTTAGGTCTACTTGCTAATACTTGGTGTGGAGTTTTACTGTCATCTTTTCATATTACCATAAAATATAGATTTAGTCAGCAATATTAATTATTAGGCCTAGGCCTATATTGACTACTATACCAGTCCCTATTCACTTCATTAACTTATTAATAGAATTAAGCATAGTTAGATTTTCATCAGGGGTAGTTAAAACATAGCGATGTGATTTACGAACAACAAATCAAATGCTGTAATTTTCAAGAAGTTAAATATGACAAATAGGGCTACAGGCCTATACTTGGCGATGAAATTTTACCAGAACCCACATTAGGATCAATGAGATAATACAAACACACCTTAAGCTTTACAGAACAAGTACCAAATATTTATGTGAATATCACATTGTCGAGAGTAGATACATTTAGGAAAAAATCTCACAAATTTTTGAAGTGCCAGTTAAATATTCATTTGGGGGTGCTAGTTAGCAATTTGACAGAACCGCCATTGTACTTTATCAAGCCGGTAAAAGTCAATTAAAACGAGAAAAAGTGATATAAGATCATAATTTATAGCAAATTTTCGGCGCAAAACAGTATATTTATAAAATATGTACTCACCCAGGTATCAAAATGGTATTATGAAACCCACAAATAAAACTTTTGATACAGTAACAAATTTAATCATATATTGAAGGCTTTAACTTGAGACCAGAGAGAGAGAGAGTAAATATTAGAAAATGGCGCTGACTTGAAACGTTAGTTCAAGGAATCAAAATATTGATTTGGTGACTTGTAATATTAAATTAATTATTTATTAAATATTATTCTCATCACTAAGTAATTTTTTGTGTTCATTTTAACTACAACCCCGACACATTGAACACGTTGTAAAATTAGGAAAATTCATTGTAGAGCTACTATTTCTTTAGGTAATTTTAACTTTAGAGCATTGGTGATCTCTGAAATAAGATGGGTTTGACAATTATAATAGGCTACAATAGTCTCTAACAGGGATCTCTATATTTCTATATATTGAATGGACATATACATACGCGTTACTAAGGTCCAAAGCGTAGCACTAAAGTTTATCGTCTGCTACATTGCGGGGGAAAGATTTAACGGTTTCTTTCAATGTTCTCATGCGAAAACATGTCTCTGATAAATAAAAGTGTTATTGTTTGAAAATAGTGAAGTATTATACCACACTTGTCTGAAGAATAATTTACATCAAAGGATATACAATTCAGTTTTGCAGGTAATAATGTACAAATACGAATAACATTTTTAGTATATTTAAATACATAGTTATCATCCATGTTGTTTACAGTCTATCAAGACTACACTTATTTAAAGTTGGCTATTAGCTTGTATATTGGTTTCAGAAACCATATTATATTGAAAGTTCGATAAATATAATGAATAAGGTAGTATCTTAAAATGAGATTACATTTGTTTGAATGACAAACTTTGTGTAGTTGCAATAGGTTCAAGCGATCACTTAAGTTATAGGCTTGTATAAAAGCATTATTAAATTACCCCTTTAAAAAAAAGTTGACTTTGATCTTGTATATTGATTTCAGAAACTATTTCATGTTGAAAGCTTGATAACTATTATATAATGAAACAAGCTAGCTAAAAACTATATTACATTTGTTTAAATGACGTAATTTGTGTAGCAGTCTTATATTCAAACAATAATTTAGGTTATAGATTTATAGGAAGCCCGGAATCTACTAAACCCTGATTTTAGTAAGAATCTCAATCTGTAAGGTTTATTTCGTACCAGAACACTATCGTATATTAGTATTTTGGTAGGAATAACGGCCATTTAGAGTGGAAGTTGTGATTCCCTTTTGGAAGGTAGGTACTATAGGGTAGGATTCTAGTACGAGATAAAGCCTTACAAGTAAGCTTCCTTCAAGTATCATCTTACATATTAGCCTACATCAACTTATTTTTTTTAAAACTCACCAGTTTCGAATTTTTTTATGCTCTTCAAAGCTTATTTCATTTAACTAATCACACATTGATGTATATCATATATTTAATAAAATTAATGAACAATGTCAAAATGCCAGATTGCCTTGTATGGGTGTAATAGAGAAAGAGATACCCGAAGGTTTTCTTTTCTCATACACAATGGCATGCAGAAGACGCTCGAAAATTTCAGCCACAGATGTCCATCCAGTTATATCTTATATTATAGAGATCAATGGTCTCCATAGTATAACCAGTGGTCTCTATACTATACTTAATGGACATAAACACACCCCTTGCAACGGACCAAATTGTGACGCCAAAGTTTGTCGTCTGCTTGGTAGCGAGGGGACAGACTTAACGGTTTCTTTCATTGTTCTTGTGCAAAAACGTGTCTTTCGTGAATATTTTTTTTAATAGTAAAGTATTATACCCTACTTGACTGAATACACATTTACATCAAAGGATATACAAGTTTTAAAGGTAATATTGAACAAATAAGAATAAAATCTTTGATATTATATTAAAATATGTAGCTAAAGCCAATTTTGTTTATATTCTGCCAGGACTAAAATATATTTAAAATAGGTTACTAGCTTATATAATGGTTTAAGAGACCATTATATAAGTTAAAGTTCGATAGCTAAAATGAAAAAAGGTAGCTTCAAACTTAGTTAAATTCGTTTGAATGACAAACTCTGTGTAGTAGTTTTACATTTATTTATATCATTTGAAGGAACAATTATTGGCTGGGAAACCAACTTAACATTACAGTAGTTCACTGAATTAATAAAGAACTTCATTGGCATCTTAACTAAAAATATAAAATAAAACATAAAAGGGTAATTTAGTAATTTGTTTTTGAAGACAGCTTGTGTGCTGTCAAATAGGTTTATAGAATTGTCACGGTTGCTTATTAAATTGTATGCACGAGGTATGCGAGACAAAGGCGAGTTGTACATGCAATTAGTAGATTTTCCATCACAGAAGAATATATTAGTGTTTCTTGTCAGATTCAATGGCAGTAAGAGTTTAATGTGTTCCAGTAGGTAATCACAGTATATTTGTCCATTTAGAAGTTTGTGAAGAATGCTCATATCAAAATATGTTCGCCAGGTTTCAAGATTTAACAAAGGAATAAAATTTGGATTATTATAGGAAAACGATTTAATAAACTTGTATTGTACTTTTTCAAGCAACTGGGAGTACTTTTTATAGTGTGAAAACCAAATAATAGAACCAAACTCCAAGTTGCTTCGAATTAAAGAATAATAGAGGAAAAGTTTTGCTCTAGTGTTAGTAAAGTCTTTAATGTATATTTTGACGAACTCTATGAATTTAAATGATTTTGTAACAGTGATATTTATAATTATGTGTAGAGAAAGTCAGTTTAGAGTCTAGAGTAATACCTACATCCTTAATAGTAGATGTTGGAGTTACATTTTGGTCAGATAAGATATAGCCAAATACAATAGCACTCTGTTTCTTTGAAAAAGTAATTTTCACACACTTGTTCAGGTTAAGGGCAAGATCATTAATTTTACACCATTCTTGAATGTGGCCCAAGTCAGATTGTCAAAAGTTGCAGTCACTTAGTCAATTTAACGGTAAAATTTTAAGTCATCAGCGTAGATTAGGCATTTTGAGCCAAGAGGAGATACAAGGTCTTTCATAAAAATAATAAAGAGCAGTGGTCTAAGATTGGACCCATGTGGGACTCCAGAAGTGACTGGAAGAGTGACAGAACGAAAACCACTGATTGTTATATATTGTTTTCTTCCATTCAAGTAACTTTTCAACCAGTCTAAGAGACTTCCGCATATACCAAATAGTTTAAGTTTCTGAGTGAGAATGTTGTGATTTACTTTATCCATTGCCTTGGAAAAGTCTTTGTAGATCAAATCTACTTGTAGGTGTTTGCTAAATGAGCTGTAAATGTAGTCAGTGTAACACAATAAGTTAATAACAATCGATCTACCACTGAAACAACCATGTTGTCTACGGGATGTAAAATGTTTGACGTAAAAAAATCTTAGGGTATACTAATGACTCAATTAATTTTCTAACTGTACAAAGTAAGGAAATGGACCTATAGTTTCCTACGTCATTCTGGTCACCCTTTTTATGTATTGGGCCAACATTGGTGATTTTCCAATGATCTGGGAAAACACCAGATGTCAGCGAGAGATTAAAAATCATGTGAAAGGGGTTAACAAGAGAGGTTGCACAGTTTTTGTAAACAAGAGGGGGTATTTCATCTGGTCCATTGCATTTGTTTGTATTCATTTTTCTTAAGGTATTAAGAATTTCACTAGGTCTAATAATGATCGAGTATAAAGAATCATTACAGAAACTGTTAAAGGTCTGTTTGTTGACTTTTTGACTGTCGGGTTTGGTGAACACAAAGTAAAAATAATGTGTAAAAAAGTTACTTATCGTTGTTCCGTCACAGGAGTTGTCACCATTATAAATCATGGTCTTTGGAATACCAGAACTGCCTTTAAGATAATTAACATGCTTCCAAAAACATTTTACATTAACCTGTAGTTCACACTCCAAACTTATATTATAGTTTTGGTATGACTGTTTTGTCATTGTTCTAATTTGACACCATAGATCTTTGAAAGTGAAAATGATGTTATTTTAAGTCTTTATTTTTCTTCTAATCTTGTTCTTTTCTTTAATAACTTTCACAAGGCGCTTTTTGAAGTATCGTGGGTACCTAAACCTGTTATATGTAGTCTTTTCCAAAGGTACTTGGTCTCTAAAGACACTTCTTAAACAGGTATAGAGTGCATCAACACATCAGAACAGTTGAGCTCTTGACCCCAATTAATGTCGGCTAATTTCGAGTTCAACATGGTGAAATCTACATGTTTGTAAAAGGATGGAAAATCTCTCTTTTTAAGCTTAGGGGTATATATTGAGCTGATGTCTAAGCTCAATGCCGGATGGTGATCATCTTCATCAATCAGGGGATAAAGTTCTCGCTTCATATTTATTTTCAATGGGCTACTGTGTAAGATTAAGTCTAAGAAATTATTATTTTTGTTAGGTGTATAGTTATCTTGATTTAGAAAGCACGTATTGTTGCAGTTGCTACAGTTATTTAATGGAATGAGGCGATCTTCATCCCCCACTCCCCAGGAGATGTTAGGTAGATTGAAATCTATTAAGATTGAGTTATTCAGATAATGGTTAGCGGTTAGCTTATCAGAGGGTGTCTCAAAATAGTTTTCGAACTCAAGTACGCTGTTGGAGGGAGGAAGCTACACTAAAAATAGGGCAATGGTTCTAAATTTGTTGTAAACTTTATATTGGGAATCTCTAGCCACAAGTCTTCGATGACACAAGTTTGGGAGTGGTGCAGTCTTTTACTGGAAATTTCCTTGGGTATGTTAATTAGTACCCCACCACTATATATTTTTTTTTTAGAAAAAGTTGTGGAATTATTTCTGTTCTGTGGTATGTAATATACCTGTCATTGAGAAGCTCACCTTCTAGCACTGAGGAACTAAGCCATGTTTCAGTCAGGCGTATTACATTGTAACTACTTTGAGCAACGTTTAGTTTAAGATCAGTACGTTTGGTCGTTAGACCACGTAGGTTTTGATAATACAACTCTATAATAAAATTATGACAATTTTATAAAATACCACAATATGATTAGAAGTTGAAAGAAAACAGCGATGAGTGATAAAGCAATGAAAACGCACTTGTTTCTCAGCAATATTAATTGCTTCCCACGGACCTAATAAATAATTCATTTTAAGCACATATATTGTGATACCGGTAATTGTAATTTTGCATTGCTTGAGAGTTGAAATTATATATTTGGTTAGGTAGAACATAAATAACAAGGGTTGGCTAGTCTAAATCATACCAAGGTCGGGATTTTAGGCTAATGTGATGACACAGCTTGTTTCGTCTTTGCGCATGTGTATGTGACCGTCTTTCACCCAAAGAAACGTGTACTTCTTTTCAATCCTCTAACGTTTAGCCTGCAAGACGACATCTTACTCACAGGCTCCGCTTCGAAGAAATTGCAGAGATGTTTGCTCTGGGTTCCGCACCATCGACGAGTGCTTGTGGTCATTCAGCGCAATTTCGCAACTTAACCCACTTCCCCCTTGGGTGTTCAGATGCACCCCTTCCTCGAGTTCGTCAATTCTGTTACTATATAACCGTCATTCCTCGCTTCACATTTTGTATTCTATTTTATCAATTCGACGGAGCAACACATAGAACGTTAGTCTACATCGACGAAACAAGTTACAGGTGACCACGATGTGTGAGGCATCAGGCTCTCCTTCTCCTCGTAGATGAAGCCTTGACAGAGACTATGAGTATTTGGAAGTTATAGTTGGCGTTGGAGTTTTGGTATTCTTTTGCTATGTCCATATGACATAAGTTTTTGTTAGTCAGGGAATCAGACAACTTTTATATAACCTTAAGGCATAATGGTAGTCTTAACTTTCTTTTTCTATGTCCATATGACATAGTTTATGTGTCAGTATATATGACTTATTTTCCTATGCCCATAAGACGTAGTTTGGATTGTTAGAGTTCTAACTATTTTTCTATGTCCATATGACATAGTTTGTGTCATAATATCTTACTTGTTTTCCTATGCCCATAAGGCATAGTTTAGAATGATGAGCTTTATGCTCTATGTGTCTTGGTCCATACAACATGATTCAGTATGTCAGTGCTTCTGACTTCTTTTTCTAAAGTCCTTAAGACATTGTTTTATATACTAGAGAATTAGACATTTTCATTAAAGGATGGACCATTCTGTTTCACAGGTAATAATGTACTAGTGAAATCTTTGATATATTAAAATACAGAGTGAGTTTTAACTTACGTTACAATCGCTGGAACTATATTCCTTATGAAAAACTAGGAAGAAAATGTGTATAAAGATTTGATCTGAAGTCATTACTAAGGTAGCAATGAGCCTTTGAAAATCATATGCTTAAAAAGTTTAAACAACAATTTCATAACAAGATAACAAATGAGTAGGAGAATAGTAACTGAAGAGAAGTATGTACTTTTATTACTTAATACATAGTAGGTAACCCTACAACAGTCCTTGTGCAAACATTCGTGTCTTATCATGTCAGATGTTTAAATTACTGGCCACCAACATCCAGACAGCACCGAAATCGCCGGAGCATTTACTGTCGCACTCTTTGACACATGCCTGGTGTGTTTCTGACACTGTTCCACGCTGCGACAATTTGGGGCTGAAGGTCGAGTTCGCGTTCCACAGGTGTACTGTACACGGCACTTTTGATGTGATCCCACAGAAATAAATCCAGGGGATTCATGTCTGGTGAGAGTGCTGGCCATGGAACAGGCCCTTGGTGGCTGCGTGGTAGGGTGAAAGCATTTGATTTTCTACGGCTCATTGCTCCCTTAATAATGACTTGTAACACTGTATTTGGCTTCCATTTGGTATTTAACGATTAGCCTTGATTTTGGTTTTTTTTGTTGTCTCCCGTTGCCGCTTGGAGGAGTGGTTTGCTGCGAGGCTGTTTTTCACTTTGGTTGTATGTGCATTTTTTTTTTCTTGAGGAGGATTGTCTGAGAGTTTGGATGGGGAATATGTAGGAAAAAACCACACACCGTTAACATATAATTAAGACGATATACAAGTAATTATGATCTGCAACTCTTAGAACTGGTAAGTTCTTAAAGCTCTAGGGATCAACTAAACTGTGAAAATGGAATCTTCGTGTGAAACTGTGTAAAACTATTCACTGGGAAAGTATTACGTTTAGCATGGGAATAGAGCACGTTACTTGTCTTGTAAATGATATGGGAGGGTTTTTTTTAACAGCCAGGACCACATTGTAAATATTTCTATGATCATAAATGATACATTCCAGAGAACTGGTTAGCTGAGAAGAGGAAATTATTTGGTGATACCAGGAAATACTTAATTCGTCCTACCTCGACAACTAAACCCTCATACGGTTGCCCATAAGTCTGGGTAAGGTGCCTGAACCTATCTGAGATTATAGTTTAGGTGATCTATTACTTCAATATACCATGTTTATAGTGTTGTCCTTCCTGTTGGTGTGACTTAGTAAAGCAACAATGTTATTTTTTTGTTATGATATTGTGTGTGTTAAGTTATAAAAGCCAGGTCCTCTCATTTGAAGGTAATCATATTTTAGCTCGTGGTTGTGTGTTTCGGTACACTTATACTTGGTTCTTCAGATCAGCTAAGCTATTAAATTGAATAACATTTTTTTCTTTGTATTATAAAAGGGTTATAACAATATGATTGTATTGTTGAGGTAGTATGCATGGAGCCATCAACCCATGTTCATTGATGTGTGTCTTGAAGCACTGGTACTTGGTCTTTCAAATCGGTTAGATACATTTGAATAAATAAAATTTTTATTTGTATAATAAAATGGTTATAACCATTTGATTGTATTGTTGAGGTTGTGTGCATGGGGGCATTTAACCCATGTTCATTGTTATTTATCTTGGAACACTTATACTTGGCCTTGCAGATAGGTTAAAGACATTTTAATGAATAACATATTTCTTTGTATTATAAAAGGGTTATACCAATTGTATTGTATTGTTGAGGTTTTATGCATGGGGCATTTAACCCATGTTCATTGTTGTGTGTCTTGGGGCACTTATACTTGGTCTTTCAGATCGGTTAAAGGATTTGATTGGATAACATTTTTCTCTGTATTATAAAAGGGTTATAACCATTGGATTGTATAGTTGATGTTGGGTGCATGGAGAAATATGGAAATAAATATGTTCATAGTTGGGTGTTTTTGGTATATTTGACTCGGTCCTTCAGACAGATTGAAGCCATTTTAATTGTTAGTTCTTTTGTTATACAATTGTTTGTGATACTATGAAACTAATTTCAATGAGTACTTGTTGCATGTGTGCATTTCTAAATTATATTGTTGCATATTGCATTGCACCTGAATTTGGTCTTTCAGAAAGAGTATAGCAATTCCCAAAATTGTATATATATTTTTTGTAATATAAAGGATTATGATATATGTTTTTTATTCCTAACAATTTAATAAAGAAATTATTAAATTTAATATTTAGTTTGTTTGACCTTTCCCCTCCTTCCTCTAGGTATCTACTTCGACAGAGTGAACCAACCAGGGGGCCTGAGATGGGAGAACTACTCCCAAAGAGTCTATTAAATGTTTGCCGGAATTTGAGCTAGCCGATCAAATATTTTTATATAAATTACTATTTTTTAATATTTTTTCATTATGAGGGGAATGTGGGTATTACAGACTTAAGAGCAAAACTGTATACTCATTTTCTTCCTAGTTTTTTTTATAAAGAATATGCACCTAGCTTTTGTAACATAAGTTAAGACTCACCCAGTATATACGTATCATCCATGTTGTTTATCATCTGCTAGGGTTATAATATATTTAAATTTGGCTATTATTTAATATATTGGTTTCGGAAAAAGCTAAATAAACCATATTACAATGAGAGTTTAATACCTATAATGAAATAAGGCAGCTAACAACTTGATTACATGTGTTTGAATTACAAACTTTATGTAGTGTTCTTATGTGCAAACGATCATTTAGCTTATAAGTTCTAAGGAAGTATTGCTATACCCTGATTTTGGTAGGAAACCTGTTCCTGAAGGTCTTATTTCATACTACATTCCTACTATATAGTAATATTTTGGCAGGATAAACGACCTAGGACAATAATAGTAAGTCCCTTCAATAAGGTATTTTATCCTACCGAAATACTAATCTATGGTAGTATTTTGCTACGAATCTGACTTTCTTTCAAAATCATGGTATGTATTAACCTACATAAACTTATTTAAATAATCAAGTGAAAAGTTTCGAACTTAGTTATGCTGTTCAACCCTTTTATTAATACATTTATTTTATTTAACTATTACATACATTCATGTATTTCATATTCTCATACAAATTAGCGAGCGATGTCAAAATGCCACTTTGCCTTGAATGTGTGTAGGAGGGAAAGAAATACCCTAATGTTTCTTTATCTCTCCCTTACACAATGGTGTACAAACGACAGCACGAGAATTTTAGCTTCAGCTGTCCATTCTGTTATATTATATAGATCAATGGTCTTCTCACAACCAAGTAGATGACAAAGCTGAACGTCACGATTAGAATATGTATAATGGGTGTGTTTATTTACACCCTGTATAGTATAGAGATAACTCTCGTAATATGAGTCAATTTGGCATGCTATTTTGAATCAATTTTGATTTAGTTTATAGTGACAAGTGTATAATAGAATTAAGAATATATTTTATGCTTAATTAAACCAAAATATGTTATTTGACCAGTGATATCCCCACAATTACCCTGGGAGTGTGGAGGTCTCCAATATAAACGAGTATACCTACCCATCTAATATGTTTGGAGCTCTTTTATTATTATTATTATTATTATTATTATTTCATTCATTTGATGAGAGGGAATGCTAACTTGGATTCATCAGCTACCATGGTAGTTAGAGAGCCTTTCTTTCAATAACGCCTGATAATTACCTATTGCCCGAGTAAAGACATCTTAGTTGAAATTGTATTATTGTATTTAATTATATACTGTCTGTGCATTAGATCGTATTGTTTGTATATATATTTTAAAACCCATTTAGTATTAAATTACATTAATTAATTATTCACACCATCATCATTCACAGCTAGTGTTAGAATATCTTAGGATGCTAATATTTATGTTTAGTGGTTATAGACAACATTTACCATTGGCTTATGTTATCAACTTTAATAATAAGCATCCTTCAGTTTGTTATTAGTGTAATTTAATCACGCAGGCTATCTCCAAAATAAATATATGTAAATATAGTCTCCCAACCCACTCTACCCCTTGGTCAAGCTAGTTTTAGGCAGTGGTCTTGTTTATGAGGAGTTGGTGTGTCTATCAAATTATTTTAATCCAAGCTTAGATACCAAAGCGCACCCACTCCCACAGCGTTCAGGGTAATATAATATCTTTCCCCCCTCTTTCCAGTGTCACATCTCTTGAATACAATATTGGCCGTAGGGTGGGGCTATTAATAGCCCTAGTAGTGGCAGTGGTTGGATAGGTAGGTAAGGACAAATTTCCCTACAATAAATGTTTTTAATATCTTTTAGATTAAGTTATTGGTAAAACATTGCATACAACTGGGGATAAATTTACCTGATTCATTGAACGAAAGAGGTTTATTATTTCTCACGTGTACGTATTTAACTCTTTAACACTTTTTATGAATGCGTGAATGAAGTCTATACGACTATTTATGTCGAGGACACAATTTATCGGAATAGTATACTAAAAGGCCCGTCATATTTTTAATTATTTAGTAATTAAAATAATTTAAAAATATATATAACGTTATTATCTCAACAAGCATTGTGACACCCAGAACATGCCACGTCCCCCAAACTTTAAATCACTGTTTTAAGGTATGTAAAGGGACCTTCTATGATACAATAAAATGGGTTTTAATAATTAATGATCAGATGATTTTTTATGTTATGTGCAGTAAGAACAGACAGGAAGAAAATATTTCAAAAGAAGTAAATATATTAGTATAATTATATAGATATTGAAATCATCTTTTAAGGGACAGCTGCAGATCATATGACTTAACATGTACCGTACATATTAAAATGAAATAGTTTTAGTAATTTTAGAAAATGTTAGATTCTTTCCTTTCTACTTTGTTCTTATTTTATATACCAGACTGAATTTATACCTAAGCATATCCAGGAAGGTAAATTGACTTAAAATAATGACGTTATTATTAATGGCTCATCAGATATCTATAAAAAAAATGTGTTACCTTTCTTGTGAACTGAGAGATAATTATTTATGATCAAACCATCTCAATTTAGGGTACTTAGTTGAGACAATAGTAAACTAAGAGCATAACTAAAGACCACTCTTTTCTATTCACTAGGCAGTGCTGGTGATTAACTGAGCCACAGAGACTGGCCAAAAGGAGTCCAATACATGACGTATTATCTCACACAAGCGCTAGTGAAGCACTGGAGTATCTTCAACGTTTTTAGACTGGGACAGTCTAAGATATACTCATAGAATAGGTGTTATACTGGGATAACCATATCTTTCTAGAGTAATGTAATCTCTGGTTGTCAAATATCGTTTATGTATACTATAGTTAATCATTAGTTGATCTTCGAAAATAAACATAAGAGAATAATAGTAAATAAGTGATAAAAATAATTAGAGACGTGTTAATACAGTTTCATGGTACTAAAATAATGGTGTATTTTGCAATTTTTGGTGGATATGTCATAACGTCTTTAGTACTCTTTAAATATCCCAATTTAATCCACAAGAAAAAAGAATTAAAATTTAAGTGTCGGCACATCAGTCACAGAGGAGGTGAAGAATACTTTTAACAGCTATTATCACTTATCTGAAACTATACACAGTGCTAATCCTTGAACAATTAGTACTTGCATGTTTGGTGTATTGATTTGAAGTTTTGCATTAGACTTGAATTAGTTTTGACATGGGATATTTTGCCGAGTGCGCTTATTTTTTACCCATTTTTTCTACAGGTGAATGCTAAAGCATTTAATTAAACATACCCTCGAATCTTAATTAATTTGATAAAACTGGAATAATGTAATGTTTTCTAACACTTTAACACACAACAGTATATGCAAATTTCCGATTATAGCAAAACAAATATTGTGAAATAGGTATTCTAAATCATTTGTACAATTTCAGAAAACTCCCTTATTTCACAGAGACGCAACTTTGAAGAACAGTCCTAAATAGTCCTATTCTATTGGGCTCTCTTGATCCTTCAATCCCTTTTAATAAAATTATTCTAAAAAAAAAATATTTTCTATTTATTTAGCCTACATATGAAAGGTTAGGTTAAGCTTGGTTGGGATTTCTTTTGTGTAAAACATTGTGTACCAAAAATATATTTGTTTCGTCATGATCGGAAATTTGCTTATGTTGTGTATTTAAGTGCTGGAAAACATTAAATGGATATAGTGTGATCTGAGGGTGGGATATTTTTTTCTCTGTCAAATAAATTATGAGAAATTTTAAATTTTCTAGTACCCGTACACACAACAAGATTCTGAAGTCTCTGATTATAACCAAACAAACGTAATGAATAATTTTTGTTATCGTTAAAAAAATTCTTAGAAAACTCACCTAAGTGGTATTTTTAAGGACGACTTCTATAGAGTCCTAGCTTACAAAATTTTTATTCAAATTAAAACATGAAAGGTTAGGCAAAAATTGGTTTTTTTTATTTATTCGCACATGGAAGGTTAGGCTAAACTCAGTTTTGTTTAGCAAAAACATTAATATTATACACAAAATAAATATTATTATGCACCAAAAGATTTCCTACACAGTTGAGATGTTTAGTTTTCTGCTGATGCACATCACAGTGGAGATGTGTGACAATCTGCTTCAAGTTGTTTCATTGGAAGGCATTCAAAATTTTTTTAATAAAGATAATAAAAACTATAATTAATCATTTATGAAATTTAGGTAACTATTACTTAAAAAAGAGAAAACAGTGGGGTTGAGAAGGTCATACACTGTAAAATGTAACATATAATTTTAATTAGACATGTATATTTCAATTTAGCCTTTAAAATCCAATAAATATATACTAGTAAGTCATAACATGATATCTTTTTAGTATACTAAACAATAGCTTATTGTTAGATTTCTCAAGTCTGATACCTTCTCAGTCGGAAGCATGTCTGTCTACTGAGCTAAGGGTCCCGGGCTCATTTCCTGGCATGGCTATAAAATCTCTCATTGGTGAAATGTGGGCTTCCCCTTTCATAGTGGGGAATTAACGGTCGAGGCTGGATGTTGTGTCTGTTCTGGATTTAAGTTAGTCTATAAGACCAAATGTGCTTATATAATTAGCTGGTTCAGAAAGTGCACGTTAATTATCTCAAATAAATGAAAAAATATATTTCTCAAAATATTATTTACACATTATTTTGCCTAAGTTTTAAACATATCATTTTCCTGAATACTAACTCAAAAGATATAGAAAATAAAAATACACTGTTCTGGGGTTGATTCCCATGCCAGGTGTCATTTTTCAGCATACTTTGAAATAATTATAATATTAATTTATGGAAAATCGTTAATGTTGTCCCAATACTGTTCACAATGTTAATTCATATCATTGAAAGGATTTTTTAATTGTTTAGCTGGCAGTTGTCAAATATTCATGTGCATCTTTCTTCCAGCAATAGTGATTGTTTGTTTGCAGTTTGTAAGTGCTCTTATAATTTATACACCTGATAATTACATAATAAATTTCATAAGAATAATATATTTCTTTTCAACTTTTAGGTGCAGGAGAAAATTATGAGAACACCCTAACAGCTTTCCGGCGGTAAGACATTTAATTCTAAACAAACTTCTTGATTCTACTGTTCTGTATTGTGAGATTGTGGAGATTATTCTTTTTTTTTTTTCTATACAAGCCAATTTTTTGCCCTACAACCCCAGATAATCAAGAGTCTATTGTATTTTGGTTTTTAGTTGAATATCATTGTCTCTATGATTCTTAAAAATGATTTGTTATAACTACACGCAGGGCGTTGGAGAATGGTACAGAGATGTTAGAACTTGACTGCCACTTGACCAAGGATGGGGAGGTAGTTATCTCCCACGACGATAACCTCCAGCGATCAACTGGTTACAACTACAGCATCTCACAGCTTACCTACAAAGAGCTGCCACTACTCAAGACCGAAATACCACTAGACTTTATTCCTGGTCAGATATACTTTTGTTTCTTGATTTATTCTTTTAGTAAAAGGTGAGTCATTTACAGGGGGCCTGTGAGCACCGGTTTATTTCATTCGAGTCAATCTCAAACGAGCCTTTCATGTAGCTCTTGAGTATAGAGTCTAATCTAGCTTGAGTTTTAATAAAATACATATCATTTTAAAATTTAATTATATAAATAAAAAAACAAATGTGTATTTAAGTTAAAAATTGTTTTTTAATGAAATATTGTTCAACTATTTTAAACAAAATGTAATCTAAAATAAATTGTTTTTAACTCAATAAAACAATCAAGGCAAAATAATAAATACTCGATTATAGAATTAATTCTTAGATACACTTGAATAGGAAACACAAAATTAATTATGATTTAGTTCAGCCTCATTAAGGACAGTTTGAAAAAAATTCATGAATATTGTTTTTGCGTGTGTAGATTTAGCAGTTTTAAATATATATATATAATTTAATTAAATCCCTGTTCATTTGGAGTGTAGCTATTCACTTTCTGCTGACCTTCTACTAGAAATATACATTAAGGTGTACTTGATACAGTCTTTTACTAAAATGATTGTGTTCTAAGAGCCCTACAAAGAGATGCCTTTCTATCTCCTTTATCTAAACCCCATATCCTCCTCCATTCAATACCAGTTTACTCAGTTACTGACTTTGTTATTATTATTATTATTATTATTATTATTATTATTAGCACGCGTCTTACTACCCGTTCGGGTTATACGCACTTACGCTAATGTGTAATGGTAGGGTGATTGTGAGATGAAATGGAGAACCTACAGTTTAACGTGGAATCCGAACCACGGTGGAGGCCTGGCATTCCACACATTCACAAGTTGTGATTAATACACATCTTGTCAGAGGTGAAGGAAGGGTTTGGTAATCAGATAAATCTGTGCCGGGACCGAGGATTGAACCCCGGACGCCAGCTCAGAAGTCCGACACCTTACCCCTAGACCACCAGGTCACCCACTTTGTTATTCCAATAGTAAGCTTTGCATTACCTTCTTTGTTGAGTTCGTCCTCCTCCTACACTCCTACCCCCCTATCCCACACTCCTCATTTCACAAACAAACAGAAGAGTAAACAATGAGTCATTAATAGGGGTGTGAGAAGCTTTGAAAGTAAAATTCCAGATTTGACAGCTATGAAGCTTCACTACAAAAATATTTAAAGTTAAAACACACTTTTTTCCTTCATTTTCTGCTGTTATTTCCATCACAAATTAATGTTTGCATAAAAAAAATCTAAAATCAATTAAATTTTGTGATAGTAACTTAATTTTTCATTTTAATTTTTCTAGTAATGTTCATGTTTATTTGGTAGGGAGTAATAATAATTGATAGTAAGGTTGTATCTTCTTTTTTATTCCCTTCTCTTTATTTTATATACTAATTTTCTTCTACGATGACAACATGTTTCGGTAATTTTTCACCATCTTTCAAGTCTGAGGAAAACCAATGTTATTTCTAATTATTTTATAAAAATATGTTATAAAATTGTGAATTTAAAAAATTAAACATTAGATATGGAAATAGTTAAAAGAAACAGCTATAATTTGATATACAAAATATTAAATAGATAATCATTTATATTAAGGAATAAAGTATAAGCTTGTTAATTTAAATGATTATTTATTTAATATTTCATATATCACATTATAGTTTCTCTTAACTATTTCTATTTCTAATGTTTAATTTTAATTTAATGTTTAATTTTAATAATAAAAGTTGCATTTCCGGTAATTGATTTAAATCCTTCGTTCTATTTACATATATACAATAATAGTTTCATAATTCATTGCATAATTTATGCTATGAAGTAATTACTTATTTCATATCTATTTTGCACTTCCATCTAATTTTTATCTGTTTTGTTCCAGCCCCTCCCCTTGTTTTCATATTATCCAACATTTCGGTTATGTAACCACCTATCGTCCCGTTTTAGGTAGGATAGTCGGGATTCTACTGTACATATTTTTTGTAGCGTAGCTAATCTATGTTAAATGATATGTGACATTTAGTAATAACAGAACTAATCATATTCTTGTGTTGTATTTTGAGTAATTTATTCTTATTTCCTCTCTTGTTTTTAGGTCGTTCATTTGTTGGTTCAGAAGACCCCAAAGAGAGAAGGTTTACACTTCTTAGAGATGTATTTCAGGAGTTCCCTGGCATCCCCATTAATATCGACATCAAGGTTGATGATGATAACCTGATTCGTAAAGTGTCAGACCTTATCAAACAGTATCATCGTGAGGAAATAACGGTGTGGGGGAATTTCAGTGATGTAATCACGAGGAAATGTTACTCTGAGGTATGTTCGACCAGTACCTACATTATTACATATCTAGATGACCTGTATTTTGATTCCCGGCTTCCAGATTTTTCTGCGAAGCAGTGGGTTTGAAATGGGTTCACACTCAACTTCGTGAGGACAACGAGGAGCTAATGGAATAAAGTAGTAGCAGCTCTGGACTATAAAACTGAGATTAATGGCTGGAGGGTTCATTGTGCCGACCACATGACACCCTCTATTCGCAAATGCCGACACTATCTTTACCAACATACGCCGGCCACTCGATTGTTGGCTAACACAATGGAGCTTTTTTTTTTAAAGGAGCTAATAAATATTGTATTAATGTGCTTTTAAACCCTATTTAATAAATCATGCTCTAAGGTGTTTAGGTTAATTATTTATGGTCTAAACAGTCCCATCTAAGTGAGTCAGGATGGGAAGAGTTAGTTTTGAGAAAATGCGCAATAATTCACTTGTAAAGATATTTTTTTGCACTATTTAAATACCTACTATCTGTCTGGCTGAACCACATTTAACTACTCTAATGGGGTAGGGAGAGGAAGGTATAATTTATAGTGAATATACCCACATTTATGTGGAGTGAGAGTGGATGAGATTAAACCCCAACCTCCTCATCACTGGCATACTAGACTAGAGGAGCTCGATGTTTAGTTTGCAAGCTCACTGATGCGGGTAGTGAATGTTAAACCCCAATAAAACAAATCCTAAGATAACTAACTGGTCAAGGATTGAACATTGAATACTGCCCACATAATAGCTTTAAGGTGAGAGTGTAGGGAATGCAAGAAAAAGCCAGTGTTTTTGCAATTTTTATAGCAAAACATTTTTTTGGCCAAAATAAACTAAATATTTGTATAGTAGACTATAGTTTAATTTTCTTCACATGATGATATCAACAACTCTTGAATATCTCTTATGAGCATAACTGCATTAGAAGGGAAACTATTTGAATGAAGAGAAAATGTTGTCATTAAATTCCAGGACACCCTTGTCAGATATTCAAGGATGGTTGATGTCACCATATAGAAGAAAATTTAACTCTTTTCGTGTACTGAAGTAATATTTTATTTCATTCGCTCAAAAAAAATTACTATAAAAACTGCAAAAACACTGACTTTTTTTCATGTCCCCTACATCCCCTCCTTAACAACTCTACACAACACAATACTTTTTTTTTTGCAAAAATACTCATTTATTCTATATTTGTCATTATATGTTTGTTAGTCTGTGCTATTATTTAAATTGCAATGAATGTCCACATTGTGGGTGACCTAGAAGTCTAGAGCTAGGGTGTCAGACTTCTGTTCTTGGGGTCCGGGTTCAATCCTCGCTCCCGGTGCAGATTTATCTGATTGCCTAACCCTTCCTTCACCTCTGACAAGACGTGTATTAATCACAACTTGTGAATGTGAGGAATGCCAGACCTCCACCGTTGTTTCGGATCCCACAATCACAATCACCTTACCATTACACATTAGCGTAAGTGTGTATAACCCAAACGGGTAGTAAGACAGTGCTAAATAATAATAAATAATAATAATATAATAATATTATGTGAATGTGATGGTGATGGTATGGTGATGGTGATGGTGATGTGATGGTGATGATGGTGATGGTGATAAATATCCACAGTCTAAGATTTGAAGAAATGGAATTCTATTTTGTAATAATAACTTAAGCTATCAGCTTAAGTTTAAAATCGAATAACTATTTTTGCAACAAATAAATAATTATAAACTATTTTAGTTTGAAAAATCATATTATATATATATATATATATATATATATATATCTATATATATATAATTACACACACACAATATAATACACGATATATTTATCTCAGCATAAAAATTTTTCTAATAATCATACAGTAGAGTTCCGACTATCTGACTTAAATGGAGTGAAAGTTGGTCAGATAACTGAAATGTCTGAAACTATGGAAATGGTGAAGGGAAGGACTATGGAGATGGAGCGGAAGTAAACAAATCCAAATTAAATGGAAGCGGGTAATAAGTATGAAATAAGGTTTACCAGTAATTATTCTACAGTATAAACAATGCAATGTTTAAATATATCAGTGGATTTTAAACAAATTAAATGCAATATTCTGAAAATTGAAAAATGACACCTGGACACGGAATCGAACTCGGAACCTTTGGCTTAGTACGCCAATGCTCTAACCACTGAGCTATCCAGGATTCGTTCCGTGCCCAAGGTCATTCTTCACTCATATTTTAAGGCAGACCTTGGGCACGGGATGAATCCTGGATAGCTCATGGTTAGAGCATTGGCGTACTAAGCCAAAGGTCCCGGGTTCTATTCTCGTGTCCAAGTGTCATTTTTCAATTTTCAGAATATTATATATAGATGGAGTAATCTTCACTAAAAGCATAAATAATAGCTTTGGCTATTTAATTCTTAATAATTAAATGCAACTTTTATTATATATGATGCAAAATGCAAAATGCAAAAAAAAAAAAAAATTAAATTAAGTTTATTTCCTCATTTGTGCTTTTATTCTTAGCAGTGAGGTCGCGCGAGTGTCTTAATAATGTGACATAATTAGCACTTGCCTCCCCTTGTTGATTTATTTATATTATTAATTTACTTTATTTTACACGTTTACCGATTACATCAGCACACAATAGTTTTTATGAGCGAGAGCATAAGGGCCTACAAATTTTACCAGGAAATGTATTTACACATATCGTCCAGGGTTCTCTTGTATGCCACAGTCGACATGGGAATGACGGCTTTACTTCCCCTCCAAAGGAAGTTGCGCTACAGATTTTTGTTCTCAAGAAAAATTCGTCGACCCTGGCTGGGTTTGAACACACCAACATCGGGTCCTGAGGCGAACATTTTACCCCAAGGCCACCAAGGTTGACTCCTCCCCTTGTTGAATATGTCAGATAAAACGGAATGTCCGATAAAAGTCAGATAGTTGGGACTCAACTGTAGTCTCCAGGAATATTTAATACATAAATTCGATTCTACTTTGAGTCAGAAAGGTGGATTTTGCAAACCCTTACGGTGAGGTGGACATTGTGGTTGTTTGACAGTTTAAAACATTTTATGACAGTTTTTTATTTTCTCGTCCTCTCTGCTTGACTAAACCTAGCATTTACTGATGAATACATGCATTTATGTGGTGTTGGTGTTTACAGAATCCACGTGTAAACTTGCTTTTCTCTATGTGGCGCGTGGTGAATCTTGTGGCACTCTTGTATTCCGGACTACTACCCTTTGTCCCCTTGAAAGAGACCCATCTTGAAATATTTCTGCCATCTATCTACTCAAGGTGAGGAAGCTTCTTCTAACATTATTCACACTCCAAATATTCTAATATTTTTGGTTCAGTAATAAAATGTGTCAAGTTATTTACTTATTATCATTTAGGATGCAGTAAAACATGTTCATTATTGTAGGGCAGTAGCACATATGAAGTGTTATCAGAAAACACATACCTTATGAAACATTATCAGAATAGTGATCTGATTTTAACACAGCCTGGATACCTTAGTTGGTAAAGTGGTGTGGAAAATTCGACTGTCCTTGGTTCAAATCCTCACGAAGGACAACATTTAAAAAATATAATACTAGCTCATTAGAATATTTTAATGCATTTTTATACAAGATATACCTTGGTTTTAATCACAGAAGCAAAGTATGATTGGTCGAATAAATAAATCTTCGATGGAAATACAATTTGGAGAAGTTCTCTTTTCTAGACACATTCCATTACTATGCCATTGTTGTAGACATCTTCATTTCGTGCTTCTTGGTGGATTTTTATTGACATAAGAGAGGGATGTACATTTGGATCATTAAAATGTTAGATAAATTCTAAGCCAAGGATATGCAAACTTACAGAAAGGCCAAATTAAAAAAAAAAAAAATGACAGGACAAAGATTTGTATTCATTAATTTTTCTTCATATTTCATTAAAAAACTTAAAACACACATAATATACTGACTTTCGAGTAAGTTTAAATACATTGAGAATGCAAAACAATCATGAATACCTTGGTGGCTTATAATATTTTTAAGTTTTTTCAGAAGATTTAGTATGTTGAGTGAATGTTCTAGGCAATTTTATGTTTGTACTGCATGGTAATATTCACTTATTAGTAGAGATAGGGCACTCAAATCCTTGATTCCTTTAATCTCTCGAATATTATGGTATTTGAAGATTCGAGATTCATAATAATCTTAAAAAAAGTATATAAAATTCAATTATGAAGACCTTGACTCGATATAAAAAGTTTAAACTGATTGTTAAAAGGAATTATATAGACTTGTGTAGCTGGAAAAATAATAAACACAAAAAGGACACAATTGTAATAATATAATTACTTTACCAAAAAAGGGGTTAACTTTATTTTTTATGACTTAATATAAATAGCGTTTGTCAGTGGCATCAAGTACTATTACATTTAAAAAAAAAATTCAACTCTTAAATATTTACACTTTGTGTCACAATATTTTTTAGATATATGAACAAAATTAAATATACTGTATGATGATTTTGGCACATTAATTGGGTTGATTGTACAGTGGATAATACATGTTTGAATAATAAGCTCAACTTGCTAATTTTTATCAACTTTATTAATAATTAATAGCCAGAGCTATTATTTATGCTTTTAGTGGGAAATTACTCCATCTAGATATATTCTGAAAATTGAAAAATGACACCTGGATACGGGAATCAAGCCAAAGGTCCGCGTTCGATTTCCGTGTCCAGGTGTCATTTTTCAATTTTCAGAATATGATAACTTTATTTAAAAATTACAGCCAATTTAAATACTTTTTCTAATTAAATTATTTACTACAAACATATACGTGTGAGTGAACCTATCGCTCACACAAAAAATACTACCAGTAAAATTCCATCAATTATATATGCGGGTGACACACACACACACACACCACACACACACACACACACGCACACACATCACCCCACACATAACACATCATCCACACTTAAGGTGGGGTGCTAGTGAGTCGTGAGTTTAGGACAGTATTTTTTAAGTTTTTATAGCATAAACATTTTTCGGCCAAAATAAATCAAATTTTTCTTCTATAGAAACATAGAGATTAGTTTTCTGCACATGCTAATCTCAACAGTTCTTGAATATCTGTCAAAGGTGTCCTGGAATTTAGTGACAACTTTTTCTCTTCATTTAAAAAGTTTGTCACCAAATGCCGCTATGCTCATGACAAACATTAAAGAACTGTTGAGATTAGCATGTGCAGAAAACTAAACTCTATGTTTCTATAGAAGAAATATTTGATTTATTTTGGCAAAAAAAAAATTGTATGCTAAAAAAACTGCAAAACAATACATTAAACTCGCGCTCACTAGCACCCCATTAGGACAACTATCGGCCAAAATGCTATAAAATATAAATTATGTATACAGGTGGTACCCGTGGTGAAAATAAATAAAGGTGAAACCTTGCACATGTTCTCCCACTTCTTCCTTCTTGCCATGACGTCAGCTTCGGGGAGTCAGGTAGCTATAGAAGGGACAACTTTAGGGAAAACAAGCAAACAGGCCAGTTCTCTAGTGTGTTTAAATGTTTTAAAGGTAGGAATCATGCCAAGCTGTGCAGTGTATGGGTGTAGTAATTATTCTCAAAAAACTAAAGCAGCAATATTAAATATTTTGGTTTTACAAAGGATAAACTTCATAAAAGAAAGTGTATAGTGGCATGTAAAACAGAGGACAAATTTAATCCAAAAACTTTTAGGTAATTTTCTTTTAATATACTAACAAATATAATATTGCAATGTTTGATGCCTTATAAATACATTTTACAAACATTCATTATAATATTATTTATACAACTTACTAGCAGGGCCTAGTAATAAGTTGCACTAGGGGGTCTTAAAGACCTGTGATCGCCCTTAATCAAATCAAAATAAAAAAATAATGTAGAAGCTATTTTTATAAAATTGTATTTTTGGCAAACCCCACCCCACCCCCCAAAAAAACTTTTCCCAGCAGTAACCATTATGAGTGTGATGAGTTACTAACTGCTCAAGTTCAAACACCACTTTAAACTATTGGTGTACCTGCCTGACTTTAACATTCCAATGGCACAGTACAGTATTTGTTGTGTTCTTCACTTCATCCCCCCCTTCTCACTCCTCTCCCCTTTCATTCCTACCCCCCTCCATCTGCTCAAAAGAAAAACTACCATTCCTAAGCTTGGCCTGGTGTGAGTATTCTGCAGATCCCACTTGTTTATCTTGTGACCTTTGTGTTTAAGAAGAAATGAGTAAAATCAGAGGAAAAACCTCGTTTAAAGATGATTGGTTGGACAGTACAGTGTTTAAAGATTGGTGTGGTTACAAAAAGTGGATTGTGATAAAAGTAAAGGCCATTGTTCTTTGTGTAAAATTAACTTTGATATAAGTAACATGGAAATATCTTCTATCTGATCTCTTGTCACGGGAAAGCGCTAGTGGGAGCAAAAAAATATTGGACTTGGTCCCTACGGCCAAAAATGTAGTGTCATCTGTAGGCCTACATGAAGATATACATTTTAGTGCTAATGACCATGAAGTAGTTTTGAAACCTGAAACTAGATCTAGTTGTTCTATTCAGACTTTCCTTGTCAAAGATGAAGTTTCTCTTTCTGAAATATTGTGAGCTATTAATCAAGTAATGACACATTCTTCTGCTAGAAGTTTTTCTGCTTGTAGGTATCTCTTTGAAGTAATGTTTTCCGTTAGTGATATTGTCCATAAATTTCAAATACTTTAAAGATAAACTTGGATATGTCATCGTGTATGGACTAAGTCCTTTTTTCAAAAGTGAGCTTGTGAATATGGTTAAGCAATGCTCATTTTACTGTATTTCATTTGATGAGACCATAAATACTGTGGCTCAGAAGACCCAGATGGATGTTGTTGTTCGCTTCTGGAGTGAAAATGAAATTCATACAAGATATTTATCATCGTGCTTTTTAGCTCATGCAACAGCTCAAGATATATTAATGAACTTTATATCTGCACTAAAAGACGAGGGCTTGGATTTTTAAGAAATGCTTCAAGTTTACATGGATGGACCAAATGTAAACCTCAAATTTTTAAGTGATCTCAAAAGTTACTTGAAGGAAGATTCTCCACAAGATCCTGAGTTACTGGAATTTGGAACTTTTTCTTTACACATTGTTCATGCTACTTACAAAACCGCACATGCTAACTCTAGTTGGACTATTAATCAGTTTTTGCGCTCACTATATTATTTATTTAAAGATTTTCCAACAAGATGTGCAGACTATCAAAGAACAACAGGATCATCTCTTTTCCTGATGAAATTTGGTTCTATTAGATGGGTAGAAAACTCAAGGGTGTTAGAAAGAGCAATGTCAATGCTGCCGTATTTAAAACAGTAGTTTTATTCTAACAAGCATCCTCCAAAATCTGATAATTTTCAAACATTAAGCAATTTTGTGAAGGATGAACTTCTAACATCAAAAGTTTTCACTTTAGTTGGAGCAATTTCTCACTGAATATCAGAGCAATCATCTCTATGCATTATGTTTGCAGATCTAAATAAATAATTGACACTTGTATGAACAGAATGTAAAATGTGATGTAATGAATTCAGCAAATACTTCAAAAATTGTAGCCTTGATTTAAAGAAACAATCCAACATGAAATCACTCCCTACTGTAGATATTGTGTTTGCAGCATCAGCAGCTTTGAAACGAATTAAAGACATCAAGATAATTTCAGTTCAGAGGAGATGTCAAAAATTCCTAGTTGATCTCTGCAACAAACTTTTACACAAGTGTCCTCTCTCCTACAAAATTGTCAAGGGTGCTAGTTGTCTCTCTCCCCAATATGCTCAATCCATCTGTTAGGACCTATAGATAACTTCTACATTAAAAGTCCTACTAGACAAGAAACAACAATCTAGCGTGCAAGCTGATGTTGTAGAGACTACTTGGACTTTGTATCAAAGCAAGAAGTTATTGACTACCTTAAACAATTCACTTCAAGTGGTGACCAGCTTGATAAGTTCTTCTATGAATATTTTTTCTAGAGTAAATGCCTCCCAGGAACTGCAATATTTCACTAAAAAAATTCTTGTTCTCTTCCATAGCAATGCAGCCATTGAGCGAAGTTTTTCTGTGAATAAAGAATGTCTGGTTGAAAGCCTACATGAGGACAGTCTATTGCTCAACATGTAACTTATGATGCAGTCACTGCAGCGGGGGACTTCTAAATATGAAATTTTCAAAAAAGATGATTCATGCTGTGAGAAATGCATCAGGAATAAGGAAAGAAGTGCTTGAAAAGAAGAAAAAGATTGAAGTAGACTTTAGTCAAAAAAAAAAACAGCATCTGAAGAAATAAGAAAATTAGAAGTGAAAAGAAGAACAGTTTTGCAGAAAGCAAAGGAAGAGGCAGAAGTGTTAGGAATATGAAATGCAAAAATTGAAAAGTTTTATGGTTGAATGAATTTTAACTTTTGTCTACATTCTAAAAAACAAAATTGTTTTTGGGTTTTATCATCTTAATTTCTAATAATGTTAGTAACTGCAATTATCTTTATATCCAAGTAATTTTTATCAACACAATATTTTGAAAATTGAAAAATGACACTTGAACACAGGGATCGAACCTGAGACCTTTGACTTAGTACACCAATGCTCTAACCACTGAGCTATCCAGGATTCGTCCCGTCCCCAGGGTCATTCTTCACTCATATTTTAAGGCAGAGTCTATGATGGACGTGTGGAAATCGTCGGCTACAAGTGTGTGATTATATTAATATCACGAGCTAATCAGATAACGCAGCCATCTTCGACTCGATAGTTGGCTTATTGCAGCCATTTGTACATTTTTCAATTTTTCAAAGTTCGAATTAGTCAGGTTCCACTGTATTACCCATTACTTAGAGAGTCATGAATTCGATACGACACCTATTATTGCCATTGGATGTGATGGAACATCTATTAATACTGGTCATAAAGGCGGAGTTATAAGGTTACTTGAAGAATATTGTGGAAGACCACTACAATGGATTATTTGCCAACTACATGGAAATGAACTTCCACTTTGACATCTATTTGAGTATCTAGATGGGCCAACAACAGGACCACGGGGATTTTCAGGACATATTGGTAAAAATAGGCCAACTGTAAGAAGATTTAAATGGTAAAGAACCTCATTCCGATTAAAGCAAACTTACCTGAAGTTGATGAAACAGATTTAAGTACGGATCAGAAGTATTTGTTGGAAATATGTCATGCCATAATTACTGGTAATTGCGGTGAAAGCTTAGCATAAAGATATCATGGAAAAGTTTGTCAGTCCAGATGGTTGATAACGGCCAATTGAGTGCTTCGTTTATATATTGGCACAAAATCTCCATCTGAAAATCTCAAAATATTAGCAGAAAATGTGGTGAAAGTGTATACCCCAGTTTGGTTCAGAATTGAATGCAACACATCCTTCATTGACAGTGTTCAGAACTTAATGGTATTAGTTAGATTGTCTCGGTATCTCATCGATAAACTAAAACGTGTCCTCGACCCTGTGATTCAGCGAAATGGATACTTTGGGCTTCCTGAAAATATTCTACTGACAATGCTATGTGATGAGAGAAAACATATCAGAGAGCTTGCAGTGAGGATAATTTTGAAAGCTAGATCAAAACCAATATTACCTACCAGAATCAGGTTTTTTCAGATGTACATTTAAACTTTGAGGCCAAAGACTAAATAGATTTGATATAATGGCAAGTTTATGAGATAACCGAATTACCACTGACATTACACTATTCCAATGGAGATTTTGCCGCTATGGTTAGTTCTGAAAGTTTGAAAGAAGACACAATTAATATAGAATTACCAAATTTCCTTGCCATACCCAAGCGTTTGAAATATGTGTTAAATTAGCATCAGAAGCTTCTTCACCAGTGTGTGGCCACGAGTCTAGAAATGGCTTTATTCGTGCCAGGTTAAAGTCCCTTAAAATAATGTCAAAATTCAACACAAAGGCACAATATATAACCACTAAATAAATGGCCTTCGGATTGGGAAGGGTGAAGGTCGGGTGGGAGGGGGGTGGAGCTTGTTATGCATCCACCTCCACGTGGTGATCTCTGGGTTATTTCTTTAATAAAACAGCTATTTAAATGTTTTAAAAATTAATTAAGCTAAGAGTTGCAAATAGTCCTATACCATCTAATTTTTGCACTCTTATTGATTAGATGAATAGGAGGCTTTTCTGCGCTGTTACAGAAAAAAAAAGTTATTTTTTGTTTTTCAGCCATTTTAGTTCCACCCTAACCCATACTTGTATTTGAAGACAGCTCTTGGCCAAATGCCATGAGAGATGCTGTCTCTTTTTCAAATTGTTGGTTTTAAAACTGTGTCCTGCAACCATTCAGAATACAGCTATGATTGTATAACCCAAGACTGGCCATAGAGATGATTGCTGGAAGCAAAGGATGCCCCTCCCCTACAAAGTGTGGCCTCAGGCTGGCTATTTATAGTTTCTTGCAGGTACCGATATTCCTCTTACATTTTAACCTTTTGGTTCACAACACGCTAGATTTCAAATTCTAGCTTAATATACCTTAACACTAAAATTGGATGTTACAACTTTTACTAAAATTGTACAAGGACGTTCCTTGAATACTTAATAGCTCAGTGGTAGAGAGCATTGATGCGCTTAACCAAAGGTTCCGAGTTCATTTCCCGTGTCTTGGTGTCATTTTTCAATTCATAGATTAAAATTATACAGTTTCAAAGATTCGGGGATTTGGATTTTGATTTGGATTGGGGATTCAGATTTGAGAAAATTTTACATCCATTACTGTTTACAGCATATGGTCTGGGTAACTTTTTTTAGTCATATATTTTCCACTATCGGCTGTCTAGGCCTGTTGTAGCCTCATATGCCTTATAATCTGACTTAAGACTAGGTCAGGCACAACATCCAGTTCCCAGCCATTAATTTATCATTGTGAAAGGGTAAACCCATATTTCATCAATGATAAATTTTTCAACTATGCTGGGAATCGAACCTGGAACCCTTAACTCAGTACGCAAACACACTACTGACTTAGCTAAGGTGTCAGATAGGTTTCAAGTAGAGTTGGGTCGAATCAACTATTTTATGAATCTGAATCTCCAATTTTCCTTCTAATCCTGAATATAGAATTTGAATCTGTATCTTGGAGGAAATTATAAACATAAGAGGAAATATAAATATAATAGAATAATAGAGAATATAAATAGTAACTAAATATTAACATTCTTTCTTATAATCTATTCACAAAACATTTATAAATTAAATTAAATGATAGAATACTGGTCTGATGTCTGATTATTAAATTCATCCTATAATTATATTGGTTCTGGACTACCACTGAGCAGTATTAAAGTTCTAAAACAAATTTCACTTAGAAATTGAAAAACAATTATTTTTTTAAGAATTTGAGTCTCGAATCTGAAATTTTTTCGAAACCTCGAATATTGAATATCCTTAAGGATTTGAAAAATTCTAGGGTCCTTCCCTAGATTCGACCCGTCTCTGCTTATTAGGTTTAATTTATTTTTATCGGAAGATTTAAATCAAATTAAGTTGCCACAAATTGTTCGTCATTGCAAGTAAATTTACTATACAAAGTTTTAAATTTATTTCTGCAGACTCTGGATACCTACGTGAAAACATGAAAGCTATGTGACCAAATTATACCATACTTCCTTTTTTGTTGCTTTAATTATTTTTACTGAGGTAAACACATCATCATCATCATCAACAGTTTCCAACCTGTGGCCGGGTCAATTTAGTAAAATACCTCCATCTTCCTCTATTCTTCCACCACTCTTCCTCCTTTAATTTCTTCCATCTCTCTTTTTGCCTCTCTTGCAGTATTTTTCCCATGTACTTCATTTCTAACCTTTTTTTTTTTAGAATCCTCTCTTCTTTTTCCATTCTCATTACATGACCATACCATCTCAATCTTGCTTCCTCTACCATCTCATGTACTCCCTGTACCCCTACTCTTTCCCGGATAACTTCAATCCTAATCTTGTTTCTCCTTGTGACAACTAACATGCTCCTCACAAACTTCATTCCTGTGGCCTTCTCTTTCCTAGTCTCTCTTACATTGACTGCCCATGTATTCCAGTATTCGTCCCGAACTCAGGGAATCTTGGGAAGCTCTGTAGTAGAACATTGGTGTGCTAATCCCAGGTTTAAATCCTCTGACATTTTCATAATTAAAAGGTAAATGTGAACACCAGTATGCCGTCACCAATTATTACTCTAACCAAACCAACAATATATGGTGAGATTTAAATCTTCATCAAGATGTAAACTATTTATTTGCAAGCACACCATCAAATAAAATAAATATGTGTATTATATATGTAACAAGATTGATAAATAAAATTGTCCAACAACTTGGCTCAGTCGGTAATGTGTTTGTCTACTGAGCCAAAAGTCCCGGGTTCAGTTCCTGTCATATCTGAAAAATATATCATTGGTAAAGTGTTAGTTTCTCCTTTGGCAGTGATGAATTGATGACAGACGGCTGGATGTTTTGTCTATTCTAGATTTAAGTTACTTATAAACTGTGTGTTAATATGATCAGTCAGTTCAGAAAGTGCACGTTTAATACCTCAAATAAATGAAAATTAAATTATAAATAAGATTAATTCACATTCAAAGCCTAGTGTGATAATGCAACTAACAGATGAAGTAGACTTGTAGTAATGTGTGTTTAGGAGGAAAAACAAGCTAAGTGCAGCGTTTCTTCCAATGAGTGGTCTACTGGTTAAGATGGTTGACGTTCTTCTCATGAGGAGGTCTTTATTTGAGCACTTAAGTAAGAGAGGCATTCAGGTACGGTATTATGTAGTTAACAAGTCTTTATTCTGACAAAATATACCAAAAAAATAGTTCTTATATATTATATGAACCACACGCATGTTTACAGTCCAATTTTAATAGGAAGAGTCTTTTAGAAACTAAATAATTTTATTTTTACTGCGGTCAATATTTATAACATTTTACTAATGGTGCTGTTCATAAACTACATACGCATATCGAGAGGGGGATTGGGAGGAGTAGTGCTCAGCAGGGGGGAGGAGGTGTCTTATAAAGTGATGTCACATTATAAAAGTGTATTTATTTGAAAATAACTCGACTGTGCGTATGATTAAGCAAACAATGATCGACTCATTGACTTCAATCGTGGAGCTTGACGAACATGAAAAAACATGTTTTAATAAAACATTTATATAGGCTCTACAATGAAAAATACTATTTAAATAGGGGGATGGAGTTGTGACACTGTGACGTAATATTAGGAGGGTTCACAAAATTGTGACAAGAGGGAAGGAGGGGTCAAAAAACCCTAAATTATTGTGACTTTGTTTATGGACAGCCTCATTGTTATTTTATATGTATTCATAATATCTATCAAAAGTCACATATAATATGAATTTATGTGTGACTACATGAAAGTAGATCTAGTAACCTTTCAAGATTTCTAATAAGGCACATCCAGTTAAAATTAAACTTTAGTTTCACCTGCATTTTATGAACAACATATTTAACTAAAATATACAACGTATGAGCAACTTCGGTGGCCTTATGGTCTAAGGCACTACTCTTGCAATAGACATAAGACTGCCAAAGATGGGGAGATCGGGGTTCAATCCTGGTCGGGTGCACTAAGAGTGGCTTTTCCTAAATGGTTTTCCACTATCCTTCCATGCAAATGCGGGTTCACATCCTCTAAATTAAACCTGCCTAATCCCTAACATATTAGTATAATTATTACATAGGCTTACAACCCGAACGGGTGGTAAGACGCGGTGCTAGAAAAAAATAGTAAATGCTTGGATGTATATAAATCTAACCACAAAATTATTTATTATTATCATGACTGAAATAACTATATTTTATTTCTTTAGTGCTACATGTGGGTGCTAAACTCTGAAGACGAGTTCAAGACAGCATTTGAACTCGGTGCAACTGGAGTGATAACAGACTATCCAACAAAACTTCGAAAATTTTTAGAAGAGAATTCTCAGTACCGTTGAAAGAATGATTATCTTTGATTGTCAAGTAAATTTTATTTTCAACAACTAAAGTCGCTCTGGAGATACATATTATTTTTGCGGGGAAAGGGAAAATATTTAGTCAAAAAGTATAGTGAAACCCTGTTAAAAAAAATCATATAACAAAAACTGTTTACACTTAATGTGGCCTCCATTTTACTAGAGACTTAATTTAATATCGCATTTGAAAGCTGCAACTCAAAAGTTACACTTGTACTTCAACCAGAGTCATCAAGAAGATTAAGGGGGAGGGGGAGTTTTGGGCCCCCTTAAACACAAAATAATTACAACATTTTATTGTGCTTTAATAACAACATAATTATTTAAACTGCATATTAAAAAAAATTTCTTTACAATATTGATTTAAAATGCAAAGCTAGGTTTAAAAGAGCCGAGGTTGAAACATCAGTTTTATAAAAACACATTGCCATTCATACACAAGTGTTGTGACAACTGCAGCAAGAATTTATTTTGGAAAAGAGATATTTGGGGAACTTACCCATTCACATTCACACTTTTTATCCTCTGGGTAACCTTAACTTTAATGAAGTGGTATATATTATGGGTGTGTGAGTATTCAAAAATTTCTAGTAGTCAAAATTTTCAAGACTAATTCAATATTTTTTTAGTTTAATTCATTTGATTGAATTTTATGATCTGATTTCATAAATAACAGTTTCTTAATCTTGTATTTTGTAGGATTAAAAAATATGTATAACTTATAAAGCCATACTAAAATTTAGTGATCAATATAAACTGACTTTATTTATTTGTATCACTATTAATCAATGTAATAGTGTGAATACTTTTATTTCAGTATCAGCAAACCAGACAGTCAAGTTTGACATTTAGTCCACGTTCCCACCGATGCTGGTTGTACACCATTACTGTTACTGATTTGTGAGAATCTATTCTCATTTCTATAGTCAACCAAACCAAAGACAAATCACTAAGTACCATATTTTTGTTTCTCTACCATGATTTACAACAGACAGAACCACTACTATCTAAGTGTTTGCTTTTATGAATTGAGATTGTAATTCATCAGGCAGTGTATTACAATAACATGTTGAGGAGGTATATTATTTGAAACGTCAAATTAGCACCCCCCCCCCCAGCCCCCTCGCCCCTCTACACATCTACACAGTAGTGAAGTGTGATTATAATTTTTGGGTAACCTTAGTCATGAACACTCATAAAGGGGCACACTTAACGATGTCGAAAATGGGATTTTTATGAAATTATATAATACAGTAATGACAGACTATATTACTACTACTACTACTACTACTACTTCTTTTTTTTTTCTGCTATATCTTCTGTGAAATATCTAATTTTGGTCTTGCTATTTTTCCTTTTAAATGCACTCTTTGTTCAAAAGCCTCAGTAGAATTATTTAACAAAAAGTCAACTGACTCGAAAGAGTCGTTGTTGATGGCTATGGCGTCTCCAATCTTTTTCTACAGTACATACACTAAATCCTAAGACATTACTGATATATATTATAGTATGTAATTTAAAACAACTCATTAAAATAATAAAATTCAAGTAACAATCTCAAAACTAAACTAACTTACATGGAAATAAACCTTTGAAATACACTCTCTATAGCCTTGGTCAGAATGTAACATTCACAAATCGAGGATAGCCGGCTTACTGGTCGCCTTCATTGGCTGAGATGAACAGCTGTGCCCAGATTACCCTCCATAGCTCCCTGCAGGTCTGATTCTCCAGGTGCATTAGGTGGAAAGATATCAGCTTATCTTGCCAATAGGAAGTGACACATTTGCTTCGCGTGCTTGGTGACATGTCACTACGCCTTAAAAAATTACCATTAAAATTTCAATTTTACATCTTTTTTATGTAAAGGGATGTTTTCTCTCTATTTTTTCAACGCCTTTTGGGATAGCTGAGCTTATCCTACCTACCTTGACGCCTCACTACTGCCCCTACACACATGAAACGTGTTTAATTCCACATTTTTGATTCACAAGTACAAAGTGAAAATCTTGTGTTTTATCGTACTTTTGAGTTTTTAAAATGACTACTTTGAGACACCTTCATTGCGATAAAGGTAGCTAAATAAACAACTTGGTTTACTAGTTTCAATCATGATTACATTGTTAACAATAATACAGTAATAAAAGTTAAAGAATATTACATCATAATTATGTCTATCCATGGTTTAAAGATCTAAGTTATAAGGTGTATCATTTCTGAAATCAAATGAAACCGTTTTAGTTGTTACCATATTGATTTCTAAGGGCATCATCATACTTGCACTGGTTGCCGCGACCAGGACGCCGGAATGTCATTTGCTGAGAAGGTTGGAGAATTTTCTTCCAGAATTTGTGTGAATTATTCTTGTTCAGAGTTTAATAGTGCCACACGTTGACTACTGCGACATAGTATACAATGACTTAAAAGACGATCTAACCGAACAACTACAAAACATATGTGTCCAATATATTAAAACGCCATGAACCTATTTGATCCTATTTTAATAAACTGCATTGGTTAAGAATAAATGAAAGTCGAAGCCTTACTACTATTAGAATATACTCTACAAATGTTTATTCCCATGCATAGCTGAGAAATATATGCTCGACCTTTTACTCTCTTGGCATTGCAGGCTTCGGACAAATTATATAATTTGACTTGTCACCTGACATCCAAAATTTTCTTTAAGTGTGCAGTCCACACAACATATCTTGTCAAATAAGCTAAACTGAGTTCTTGAAACTACTTTTGTTATGAATGAGCATACAAATGGTTTTCTTTTTTATTTGTATTTTCCTCTCAGTTTTATATTTTATTATCATTACTATTACAATGTGTTTGTATTCCAATAAATGTAATATTATTTGTTGTATTTAAATTCTGATTAAGTGAAAGAAAAGGCTAACACCTTAACTTCGCCAGGTAGATAAAGGCCATTATTATTATTATAACATGTTAGACCAACAGTTGCTAATGTTTGCGACCAGGTCGCTGTCACTAGACTGTAGTCGCATAGTATAGCTACCTTCATATTAACAAGCCATTGTATTCTGGCATTCATTAGACAAGTATGGCCATAGCGTAAGTGTTTGATTGAAATGTACTCTTTGAACAAGTACATGATAAATATAATACATTTACCAGAAAGTCGCAACAGGTCAAGACGACTGGAACATTTTATAAGACATTGCATCTAATCTAAATATTTAAATTGTTAAATTCTATTTCAACACACTAGTCACTTTTTAATGCCAAAATTGATAATAAAACTAAAGGTTGTTTTTTTGTTTTTGTTTAAATGTTATCATTGTATAGGTATTAACATTCATGCTATCATAGTTTGCTAGTCATATATCAAAGCTTGTACATGAATTTTAAAGGAATTGAACTGAATTAAATTAGGGTAATGTAAAGATATCCAAATCACTAAACTAAATAATATTGCCATGCACTATAATTTTACCTAAATATGTGTGAATTATTATCATAGGTTAATTCTTCTTTTAAATCCTGTGTGTTCATTTTACACATTTCATAATAAATTCTGTATACATGTGTGCTTAATTTCAGTATAGTTGTATAGCACAGATTGTTCTGAAAAGGCTGACACCTTTACATTAGTTAAATGATTCTAGTCAATTTTCTCACCACCTAAATTAAATAAACTATTTGGAGTATTTTACTAAAAATACTATTTGGAATATTTTACTATATAAAAAACAACTTTTTTTTGTTTTAAATTAAATCAAAACACCTGTATTTTGAAGTAGTTTTATTATGGCCACAAATTATTAATAAAATGATAATACTCATAAATTTTGTGTTTTAATTTATGAATATAACATAGTAAGTCGTGTTGTAGCCCACATATTAGCTTAAAGTGTTTTAAGTGAAGTTTTTAGGGATTCTAGATGTTTGTTAGTTATAAAATGTTTGAACTCTGAATTTTGAGTTTAAAACTCAACTTGGGGATAGAGGATGTCACATGTGTAATAGGTGTTCATGTGTGTATTTAAATAAGTTACACTAAGCAAATACACTTTTAAAAAAGCACACTTTTCTTATCCACGCTTATGGATTTTTTTTTTCTTACAAGCTGAAGCATTTAATCACAAATCAGTGAATGATGATAGGTGGACTGTGTAGTTGATATGCCAAGCCTCCAACTCCTTTATTTTTCTACTTTCTGACTCATTCAGAAATGTGTCAAGTATATTAATTAGTGACAAAAAAACTTACTGTAGTAAAAATTCTACAATACAGATTACTTCATGGGAAGCTTCTTTACCATGGTGAATTTGTATTTGAATAAATTTGTCAATCCAAATCTTAGAGAACTAAAAAAGTGTAAAATGAAAACAATATGTTGACCTTATATTGTTATAAGTTTTTATTTTTAAGTCTTGAGTCAGTACATTTCTACCAACTCCGCCCAAAATTGCTTCCGATTACAAAGACCTGAATTTCAGTATTTGTTTGCTATCAAGTCCAAATTTAATACATTTATACAAATTCACCTTTATTTTAAATATCCAAGTTTGAGAAAAAAATACGAAAACCATAACAAACTGAAAGTTTTGACTTCGTTAGCTAATCTGAAGCCTCTTAAGGCTACAATAGATTTGTATTTTGGCAATCATTATGTAGAAATGCACATGTATCACAAGGTTGTCCACTTTTGGAATATCAGTTACACTTTTGTACAAAGAATTAGCTTTTTTTTTATTATTAACAAAGCAGCTTTTTAAATTTTAAGTTCAAAACTAAAACCAAATTAATTAAATATTTTTATCAATATTATAAGTAGGCTACTGACCATTTTAACACCACATAAATGCGTTATTTTAGTTTGATTGAAACTACATAAAAATAGTACACTTTATTGTCAATATAATAATTGAATTTCTAAATGTACTCTTGCAAATCGTATTTACATTAACTTAGCAATTTTGGATCCATTTTCTATATTATTAAATATACATGTAGTTATGAAACTAAAATTTATGGATAACTGATGTAAAGAAAAAAGTTTGCTTTGTTAAAACAAAGGATTGTGGGTAGGTTTTCATACTATAGTACCGTATCTATATTAATTATAAACATGTAACCAATAAAATACTATATACATATTTATTTATAATTATACTTGCACAACAGTCTTGGCATTTTTTGCTGGCATCTATTATTGAGCTACAAAAATGATATATTTTTAACCACATATGTTACCATGTATGGAAGAAGATAGAAGAAAGAGGGTTAGAAACAAAGTAAAGTGTGAACTATGTTCCTCTTTTTATTATTAAAGCCATTTTGTGATTGTTATTTTTTATTTGTTCATCCCTCTTTCCAGTACCTACTTCCATATAATTTTTTTAATGTATTTTAAAGAGTAACTCATTTTGTGATTTGTCCTAACCAAACCGAAAGCTAGTCTATTCTCTAAGTTTTTTTTAAATTATAAATATTGATGAAAATATTTGCTATACATCAATGGCATACAAATAATATATTTCTCATAGTAAATTAATAAATCTCATTAGTCACTATTGTTCACAATTGGCTAAGATGAACTGAATTAGATTTAAGTTGCGTTCAAACATATAATATGTTAAATTACTCAAAATAACCATATTAAAGGTCTTGTTATTAAAACTTTCAAACTTTACACAATACACAATATGAGTGAGTAATTTGTTTTGTTTATACATTTTATTTTAGATGATTATTTTAATATTATTTCATTTTTCAAGGATTTTATCAATTATTATTTAAAAATGACAAGTGGGAACTTGGCTCACAAACCCATTCCCTGGCGCGGGCGTTGAGCAATGTGTTTGTTTGTCTGAATGTTTCCCAGCATGGCCGTGATACAAGATTTCATTGCAATAAGTTATTGTATTGCCATCTATTAATGAACCACTGTACTTTGAGCGAGTCTGAATGCTTCATATTGAAGCTGATAGATGGGTCTACCAGTTCAGTGATATTCTATGACCATGAATAAAGCAATAAATGAGAAAACAAGTGAGTAACAAAAATATGTTTTGGAAAAGAGCATACCAGCAGAAAAATGGCTGCTGGGCCTGCGTAGATCGCTGTGCTTAACACGCACCAGGGAATGGTTTAAGGTGTTATAGTCAGCATTTTGTCCTCATGTATATTTTTTTGGTTGGTTTTAATTATTTATTAACTAATTTCATTGTCTTACTATATAATGTTTCCTTGAATAATGATGTTACCTTTGCTGAAATTTATTTAATAAAATGTTATATCTAATTAATATTTATATGTAATAATAAAACTACCATTGTGTATTGTGAATACTGCCTCTGGCGCATGCAAGATTTTCGAGGCATTGTGTCTTCAAATCCTCACTTAACTCTTTAAGTTTCTCAATTTTGGCATGGTGAAAAAGTATGTGAAGTATGAGGGATTCAGAATCCACAATATGGTCACATTCTTATACCCTGATTTTGGTAGGAAGAAGAGTATCCGGTAATTATAAAGTTACTAAAAACAATTTTAATATAGTCAGTCAAACGTTAAGTCAATATCTATAAAATAATACCAAAAACATGGTAAAATGTTATCACTGTTGGCCACAAAGAAATATGTTTGAATTTTCCAAACTGTTCTTCCAACCAAAATCAGACTATAGCTTGTGTTAAGGTAGGATGGAAGGGGGACATGAGCAAAGATCAGTATTTTGAAGTACAGTACGGCCCCCGTATCCGCGGAATACCGCTGCCCAATTTTATTTATTTTATATTAAAGAAAAAAATTGTTCTTAAGTTAATTTGCCTATATAATAGTGATATTATCCGCGGTTTCACATAACCCAGTAGATCTAGGAGCATATTACCTGCGAATATGGGGGCTCTACTGTATATATATATAAAAAAAGTTTGACCCTAATAAAAAGGATATTGCTCCGGTAGATACATTTTAGTTTAAAATTCTACACATAGTAATCCTAATAGTTCTTGAATATTTCTTAAGAGTGCAGTGGAATTTGATGAGAAAATTATACGATGCCCGTGACTAATATTCAAGAACTGTTGAGCACAGCGAATTAAACTGAATATTATCTACTGGAGCAATATTTTATTTATTTTTGCCAAAACATTTTATTTGCTATAGAAACTAAAAATAAATACTAGCCTAAACTTATTTATACTTAGTTTCAAACTACTTCTTTTTTGCAATAGTCTTAGTTTAAATCATTTGGTCTCCTTTGCAGTATCTTCCCTACATCATATATATTAATCTTCTTTGAATCCCAGTTTAAATATGTATATAAAACATTATAATAAAGATTTTCAAATGTGTAAACATTAAGTTTAACCATGATAAATGGTTGTAATCCATGTTTTGTGCTTTGGAGTCATCCGATCCAAAAACGCTTACTCTACTGTATCTGGATGGATATTCACTTTTAAGCTATGCTACCTTTGTTTGCTTTTATAGACATTTTGCACAGATTTAGTGTTATATACAACAAATATATTAATTTTTAATGCATATTTTAATTTTTATATTTGAATAGATATTATGTATTACTTACGCCTTTAGATATATTCTTTCAGGCCATACTATTAAATAACCTACTGCAATATATATATATCGTAACTGGTAACTATGAATTTTTTTTTGTTATTTTGAATAATTAATATTAAAAATGTCTAAATTTTAACAAAAAAGTAAAATTAATTTTATATATATAAAGTTATTGTGAATTTGTGGTTTAAAAAAAAAATCACATTCGTATTTTGGCCTTTTTATGTTTCCTAATAAATATTTAAAGCTAAATCAACAACCATACCTTTTAACCAGTGTTTCCAAACTTTGGCACACTCACCCTCAAGGGTGCATGAATGATTTTAGGGCACACACTGCCTACCACTGAGTTTTATTGATTATAACATTTTTTATATCAGTAAGTTTGATAAACAAATTGATGCATATTTTAATGGGTTATTATGAATTTTAATAAGCATTTATTTCCTTCTAGTCCAACACCTTAGCTCAGTCAGTATTGTGTCTGCCTACTGAGCTAAGGGCCCTGGGTTCAATTTCAAGCATGGCTGAAAATTTATCATTGATGAAAATATGGGTTTATCCTTTCATAGTGATAAATTAACGGCCAGGGACTGGATGTTTTGCCTGTTCTAGTCCTAAGATAGATTATAAGGCATATGAAGCTATAACAGGCCTAGCCAGTCAGTCATTAGTGGAAAAATATATGACTTGAATAAAAAAACTGACCCTGGCTATAAGCTGGAAACAGTAATGGATGAAAAATAAAATGTATTTCCTTCTGTCACAGCTTTATTTAGCTTACCACTAAAGCTTTATTACTTATTTGAAACAGCAGTTTATACTTTACAAGATAGCTTGTGTTTCTTTCTTCTTTTTTTATTTGAAGATCTGGAAGGAGTACATTGGTTAGGTCCTGGCCCCAAGAGGGGTATGTGACTGGCTAATGTTTAAGAAAAACTGCTGTACACCATTAATCTATGTATACATGATTAATTTGGAGCACACAATAAAAAAATAGATAAAACTATACATTTTTAGCCCGTTTGGAAATTGAACTCTAGATATTTAGTGTGTTAGGCATTTGTAATAAAATGTTGGCTCTGTTTAGCATTCCCATGGCAACATTATGTCACATCCTGGTTTGCTGTTTTATACAAGTTCAGAGGTCCTTAATCTTGAATACAAGCAGTGCATGCTTTAAAACACGTTCTGTGAGGTTGTGCTGATCTTCAATTTATTTACATTGCTATTTGTCAAAATGTTTGTATTAGTTTGAATTGTTCTATTATAAACTGATGTGTTTGTAAAGCTTTATCAAGTATGTTCTAATAAAAAAATGTGTTCTCAATTATTATTCTTTTGAGACATCATCAACAACTGTTTTCAATCTGTGGCTAGGTCATAGTAAAATACCTAAATCTTCCTCTAGCCTTCAACCATTCTTCTCTTCTCAATGTACACTTTCTGATATATCTGCTTCTCCCATTTCTTCCCTTCCGGTCTTTTCATCATTTTCTTTGGCGTCCTCTCCTTTTACCATCCTCATTACATGACCATACCATCTCAATCTTGCTTCCTCTACTATCTTATGTACTCCCAGTCCTCCCAATCTTTTCTGGATAACTTCCATTCCTACTCCTGATTTTCCTAGTGACACTAACCATGCTCCTCACACACTTTGTTCCATGGCTTCCCATTTCCTAATCTCGCTTACATTCATTGTCCATGTTTCTGCTGCATATGTGACAATGGATACAAAGTACACCCTTTACAACACTTCCTTACACATTAAGGGCACTTCTCTTCTCCATAGCAGGTCTCTTACACAACGTAGAACTTAACCTGCTGGCCTCTTATATGATCCTTTCTAATCCCATTCTTCGTATTGAGAACTAACAATTGTAAATTATTCTAATTAACACTGAGATGATGTATGATATCTTCTATGACATGAAAAAGCATTCACCCTTACTCAAGAGGGTGATTAAGACCCGCTCATTACCTGCTTCTGTGGCCGTAGGTTTAAGCATTTACCTAAACTAGACTGTCGATGATGGGAGGTCAAGGTTTGAATCTTGGTCAACTGTACTGAGGATGGTTTTTTTTTCTCCAAAAATTGTTTTCCACTCTACCTCACCATAAATTCGTGTACACTTACTCTAAATATAATCTTCATCATCCCTAAAACCACTAGCGTAATTAGTACATAAGCTTATAACCAAACCGGTAGTAAGATGCAGTGCAATAAAAAAAATCCACTGATTGATCTTAATTATTGTAATTTCTAATTGCTCAGAAACCGAAAGGATTGTACTAACTGCCCCTTTCAACACACATTTATCATTTCCAATAAAGTAATCTCTATTAGTTTGAGTTGAACAGGACCGGGCCTATCTCAAACATTTGAAAACTCAAATTACATAATACAAAAATAATTTATTGAATATAAAATAATATACGTACATATTATAAAAAGATTAGCTGTCAAGTTTTTTTTTTTTTTATTTTTACTTGTGATTTTTTTTTTTTTTTCTATAGCCACCTATTGTTCATTCTGTGTAAAAGGACAGACACTGCTTAGAACTACACAAGTCCTTGTAAGTATCAAATCTCTACTGTATCATTTGTTAGCCATAGCAAAATCAGGAAACAGGAAAATCAATTACTCATAAATGTTTGAAATTGTTGCTCATTAACAAAACATATCATTTAAAATAAAACGCTTCAATGGAAATATATGATTTAAGCTCAATTATATGTTGTTATATCAAAAACTAGGATGATGTATTTAAACGTTTCTAAAAACAGAATTGCAGTGCTTTTTCAACCATTGCTCTTGATGACTCAGAATAAGAACATATTACGGATAGTAGAAATTCATACTCTGAATGTGAAGTAGACTCTGATAGTGATTCAGATGCAGATGTCGAGAGCTCAGAAGAGTCACTAAATGTGAAGTAAGACTGATATTGAATTAGATGCGGATATTGATGGCTCAGAAGAATCAGATTTATATATTGGCTCAGACACAAGTGATTAAGATAATACCTACTGATAAATAAGCTACTATTGTTAGTAAATTGAATCTTGTAATGAATATATATCTTAGACATAAGGTATTTTAGTGTTTTATTTTTATTTATTTTTCCTAGAATCAAAACTTTTTTTTTTCCTGTTGGTGGTACTGGAAATGGAAAGAGCCTCCACAGAAAGGATGTACGATTAGTACATTCGAGCATCCCTTGGAAAACGACACAGTAGTACTGGCCAATCGTTCCACAAACTGGGCTAAAGATTGATGTAACTCAGACACATTACTATTATCACTATAAGAGTTTAAAAATACTGCGGATCTACATAGTAACCAAGAATAGATAAAATGGTAATTTTTAAGGGGAATTAAGCTTTGACCATCACTAAGACTGAACTAAAAACTGTTCAGAGTAGTATATTTGTTTGCTTAAATTAGGGTTTATAAATAATGGTGTAAGTTTTATTTAAATTTACAAACTGTGTAAAGGTTCAATGAGCTTTATGATAAATTAAAGTAAAATATTTTAAGGTTGCAGAATTTAAACTGGGAACCACATTTTAGTTTATATGTTGAAGTATATACATCTCTGTTTGATTTATTCACAACTTACAAGAAATATTTACTTGTTAAAATATATTATAATGCTTTTAAATGGACACTTTGCCCACCATGGAAAGTCTTACCTCAATTAATTACAGTATGACCCTATTTTCACAGGGTTCCTACGCGCCATGGAAAACCTGGACCTGGAATTTTAGAATATTTCTTCCAAGCCTGGAAATATTATGGAATTTCTCATTTTTTCAATTGTTTCCTTGAATTTTTTAGGTTGACCTGTAAATTCCTTCCCCCCCTCCCCTTTTAAACGGGTCAGTAAATAAGGAGGTAACAGTAGTAAGTCAGTAGATAACATTTCAAAGATATCTGAGGAAATTCTTAAGGGGTCTGAATCCCTTTAAATCATAAAGTTTTTCATCAAGCTACTGAAACATTCATTAATATAAAAACCCGCCTCGGTGGCGTAGTTGGCTAACGCGCTAGTCGTGTTGAGCCCGACTTCCGAGGACGGGGAGATCGAGGTTCGAATCTCGGTCGGGTGAACTGGGAGTGGTTTTTCCTAAATAGTTTTCCACTCTCCCTCCACGCAAATGCGGGTTCACTTCCTCTAAATTCAACCCTCCAAATTCCTAATCCATTAGCGTAATTAGTACTTAAGCGTATAACCCGAACGGGTAGTAAGACGCGGTGTTAAATAATAATAATAATAACATTAATATAAAACTAGGTTGTATTATTGTCACCTTTATAAACTTATTCTTATTTTGTAATTTACATAACAAACTATCGTGCACAATATGAACAGTGAGAGTTGTGGTAATTAATGTGCACTTTCTAAACCGCCTGATTAATCAGCACTAGACTTATAAACTAACTTATATCCAAGGCCGTAGTCAGGGGGGTTTTCGGGGTTCAAACTCCTACCCCCCCCAAATTTTATGAACAAAATATATGGCTTTATTTATAGTTCCAATAATATTAAAATTAAGGTACAAGTACAAATTAGGGGGCTGTGTTACCATAAAAAGCACTTCAGAGAGCTTCTAGAGGTGTTTAATATTCAGAAATTTTCCTAGCCTTCGGCAGTTATGGTGTTATGTTGTCATGAAAAGAATTTCAGATAGCTTCTAGAGGTGTTTAATATCTAGAGTTGTTCCTATTTTTCAGCGGTTAGGAGGTTATATTACCATAAAAAACACTTCAGAGAGCTTCCAGAGGTGTTTAATATTTATAATTTTTCCTTAACTTCAACAACTATGCTACTATAAAAAAAATTTAGAGAGCATCTAGAGGTGTTTAAATATATAGATTTTTCCTAGCCTCCAGCAGTTAGGGATCATGTTACGATAAAAAAAACACTTTAAAGAGCTTCTAGAGTTGTTTAAATATATAGAATTTTCCTAGCCTCCAGCAGTTAGGGGGTCATGTTACCATAAAAACACTTTAAAGAGCTTCTAGAGTTGTTTAAATATAGAGATTTTTCCTATAGCCTCTGGCATTTAGGGGGTTATGGTACCATAAAAAAAGCACTTAAGAGAGCTTCTAGATCTGTTAAATAATTAAATCCGATAGTTAGGGGGTAGTGTTGTCATAAAAAACACTTCAGATAGCTTCTAGAACTATTTTTTATTTAGAATTTTTTCTAGCCTTTGTCAATTGGGGGATGGGTCCACCAAACCCCCCCTGAAATTATTGGCTGGCTACGGCCTTGCTTATATCTATAAGCAGGCGCGGATTCAGGGGGGTCAAAGTGTCAGTTGACCCCCCTGTGAAAGTTAGAAAATTAATACAAAAAAAAATGAAATTCAAATTTTAGAAAGAAAATACAACACAGATAAATTGTCCAGTTTTTTTATCTTTCTACGATCAGACACTTCTCAAGCCGGGTCCACACGTGCGTCATTTGTTCACGTTTATTAAATGTCCGATATGACGCACGCAAGTGTGGAAAAAATATTCGTTTTCATGTACGAATGAAAATAATTCGCCCCTCCCTGGAATGAATCCCCTCCCTAGATATATTTCAAATCCTCTGATATTATCGAATATGAAGCTGAAATATGGCCTTAAATCAAACTACAAATGACTTCTAGATGCATTCTTTTGTCAAAAATTTGCCTGAGAAGACCGCTTCAAATAACTTCTAGACTAAAGGCATCATCTAACTGGCAGAAAATGTCAGGGGAGGAAAGCTCTAAAGCTTCTCAGGTCATCCAAATTTCAAAAATGTCTAGGGGAGGACAACTCTTCAAATATTATCTTCTAGAGTAAAAAAAAAATTAAGGTGAGGATCACTCTAAATAGCTATGAGGGGCATCCAAATTTCAAAAATATCTAGGTGAGGAACACTTTGAATGGCTTGTAAAATAATCTAATTAAAAAAACAAGGTGAAGACTTCTCATGGCTTCTAGAGTGAACAATTTTTTCAAAAAATTGTTGGAGGAGGGCCACTACAAATAGTTTATAAAAACTATCTGATTTTTAAAATTTTCGGGAGGACGACCATGGTTTAAAACATACATCAGAACAAATATGAATGAGAAACTATTAAATGGCTTTAAACAGAAATCTAACATTGTAAGTAGCTATATTATTTATAATTATGACCCCCCCCCCCCCTATGAAAATGATCTGGACCCGCGCCTGTCCTATAAGTCACAACACCCAGTCACCCTGCCGTTGATTCATCACTGTGAAAGGTGAAACCCACATTTCACTAATGATTAATTATTTGCAAGTGAGTTTATGTTTGTTATGTTTTAATTAATAGAATAACTTGGTGGGGGTCCTGGAATACATTAAAAAATAATAAACGGTGTGGAAAGGTGCAGGTGTAGGGGAGTTGCAAGCCTGCATTAAATAAAGGAAAATATGTAATGATTTGTATTTTGCCATGATTACTTTATACACTTGTCTTGGAGGAATTGTATAAAATCCTTGAAATTTTTTTATGATTTTGTGTAAAAACCCTGTTTTCAATAGCATGGCAAACAACTCAGCTTAAAATGTCAGACATATGAATGGTTTATTCTCTACCGCCTTAAAGATAAACTACTATACAAATTAATAAATATTAATACTTTGACTTTGAAAGAAAATCAAACTAGATCTTCTTATATAAACCCCACACCATATAACTCGGGTGCATGCCAATGTCTAATGTTTATTTCTACTTCCAAGGCAACACAAGGCTTTCCTTTAAAAAAATCAAAACATAACATGTTTTAGAATTCTATATTTTATCCAAATAAGGACCACCATCTTGGTATTCTACCCAAAAATTACTCTCTATAGGAGTGTTTCTTAATGTGTGCTCCTTAAAGAACTGTGAATACCTTATAACCCTTCAGGGGCTTATCAAAACTTTATTATCTTTGTGAAGCTGGATTTTCTCTATACACTTCAGTCAAAACAAAACATTAAACAGAATGAATGCAGAAGCAGACATGCGAATCCAGCTGTCTTATATTAAGCCAGTAAAACAAATATAAGTTATATATATTTTCAAAATTGTTAAACAATTACAACTCTTCTCCTTCCCCCTCCCCCAAACACAAAAAAACAGGTCAACTACAACAAGTTTATTCTTGTTCACATTTCACAAGTAATACTATTAAGTTGTACAAAGTATTGTTGACTTTGTGGACTTAGCCTTTCAATCTTGCACTCTTTATTAACTTATTTAATTCCCCCCCCCCTTCCTGCTCCTGTCTGCCAAAAAACCACCAGACATACCCTCATCCTCGTATCAGTTTGAGAACCACTGCTCTATGTGGTAACACTCACAGCATGTGAACTCCAAAAAATAAATAAATTTAATTAGTTAAACCAGTGGTTCTCAAACTGTGCGCCAGGGCATTGCAGAAAACTCACAGTGGCGTCAAAATATATTTTAAATGAATAATTTGCAGTGCACAACAGATGCAAACATCCCATTATTAAGTAATTGTGGTTATTTAATAATGAAATAAAAATATTTTTGCTTTTAATTTATGTGTGCTATTTTTCAAACGGCTAAAGAGGTTGCGACAAAAAAAAAGGGGGTTGCTTGGAAATTACGAAACTATTAGGTTGGTTTTTTTTTACCTAGGGGTGCCATGAACCGAAAAAGTTTGGTAACCTCTGAGTTAAACTCTAATCTAACCCTTTCCAGCTTTTCCTCTCTCAATTAGAGAGGCACACACACACACACACAAAACATTTTCAAAATCTCCCACTCAGATTCGAACCCTGCGCCACCAGAAGAGACAGCTGAGGGCAGGTGGAAATGATAACGTTACCACTAAGAACACCCAGCAGGAGAGATTCGAACCGTGTCAAGTCAGGAGTGTTAACCCCCGAGCTAACCCAGCCCTGTCACTTGTCAAATCTCTATTGGAACAGATAGCGAATACCATATGCTGCTTTTTAATAATGCAATAAGAGTTTAATATATCAACTTCCGCCGGAAGCCTAACGAGGTCTGAGCGGGCGTTTTACCGCGTGCTTGTGTGGCGCGCGCAGTTCAGTTGTTCAGTGGCACTGAATCCATACATTCTCTGGTTCTTGGCCGCGTACTACAAACTAGTGCGTTTGCGTAGCAAGGATTCATGTGTGGTGTGTGTTGAGTGAGCGCATTGAAGAGAGATCCATCCCATCGATCCGACTAGAGCGCGCACAGTCCTTTGATCACATCAACAACAAAAAAACCCGACATGAAACACCCGTTTCCTAGTAGCGGGAACAAAACAATCTGACAGAAAATAATCGCATTCTATGATTCCTTTCACCGCATGCTCGTAGATGGCTACGGCTCACCTTTTTTTTCACCGATAGGTTTGACGTGAGACGTGATTATGAATGCATGAGAGTTCATATTTGAAAAGTGGGAAAGTTAAACAAAGAAGAAAAAAACAAGAAGTGTTTCAGTGAACTGTTTTATTGTTGTTGTTTTTTTTTGTTCGATTTTTTTTCTTTTTAAAGTGAGTGACTTCAGCGACTACTGTAGGAAGATGTCAGGTGAGTGTATCAAGGTAAGCACGCTGTGCATGTGTTTAATTTGTAATTACGTACCAAGAGAGTTTCTTTTCTTTTTTAAAAAAAGAGGGCAAATCATCGTTTTCGAAGGTTTTTAAAAAAATGTAAACGTTTAAATGCGTCACCAACCACCAAAACACAGACTTTGGAATTCGGATCAATATTGTTAGGTTGTTGATTTAGAGTTTTTGGTTTTTAACGTATTTTCTAGGATAAACTAGAAATATTTCTTGATTTTCTTACGAATGGGCATTTGAAGCACTTTTTAGAAAATACAAACATATTATTCGGGATAAAAATTGACAAAATTTTACTTTGTTATAAATGTTGTTAAAATCTATCAAAAGTGACAGCTGCAGGTCATCTGAGTTGACAATCATATGAATATATGAGAGTAGATTATAGTAACTTTTTCCAGCTGCCAGATATGTCAATTCGTAAGTAAATTGGGGTATACATCATTTTTATAGCACAATATAAATACCCGTATAAATTTTCACCATTCTCGTTGTTTAATAGTTCGTGTTCATTCCGATAGATGATAGGAAATGTGTGAATTTGTGTTGTGTTCGTGTTGTGTATAAGTTAGAATTCCCACAATCATAAATGTACAAATAGGCTAAACAAATTTAAATTTATCGTTTTAAAAAATTCACCAAGACGAGTCAATCTCAAACCGTTTCTATATAGTCCAATTTTCATTTTAGAAAATATACATACTTTTTTGCGGCCAGCATTGATAATATTTTATATATTATTAGTGTTATTTTATAGCTGTTGATAGTATCTATCAATAGTGACAGCTGCATTTTGCATATCACATGACTTGACATATGAGTGCGTGAAAGTAGATCTAATAGCTCTTCTAGCTGTCAGCTTCCTATGAATTTTTCTTTAGCACTACGTCTTACAACTCGTTCGGGTTATACGCCTATGTATTATGTACAATAATGGGTTAGGGATTAGGAAGGTTTAATTGAGAGGAAGTGCATCTGCATTTGCGTGGAGGAAGAGTGGAAAACCATTTCAAAAACACATCAGTACACCCGACCTGGATCGAACCCCGATCTCCCCGTCTTCGGCATTTCAGTCCAACATGAGAGTAGCGCGTTAAGACATAGTGGCCACCGAAGCGGGTCTTTGAACATTGAGCTGAAATGAACCTCATCTTGTTTTTGAGCCTCGTGAAGTCTAAATTTATACATCCGCGAGATTCAAAACAAAGTCTTAGGGTTTGAAGCATACAGCTTGAACGATCTCGCCTACGAAGAGCTTTTAGAAAATACAAACTTTTTTGTTTTTGCGGCCAAAATTGATAACATTCTATTATATTATTAGATTATTTTATAGGTATTTATGAATTATGATAGCTATCTAAAGCGACAGATGCAAATCACGTTGACTTGACGTATGAATACGTCAAGTAACTTTCCTAGCTTTCGGATATGGCCCTTCCCATGAAAATTGAACTTTACATATGAACGATGTTTGAACTCTCGACACGTTTCTTCGTGTTGTTGTTTGGTCTTTTTGTCATCATAAATTCGCTGTTTTATGAGTTAGTTTTCTTCCGTTCAAGGGATGTCTAGATTCAAACAGTACATTACCATTTTTTTAGCGAAAACTTTATAATATGGAAGAAAGCAACACAATACAATAATTGAGTATAGAGGTGAAGCTTGGGTGACGAATGATTGTAATTACGGGTGAGTGAAGAATAAACTTGAGCAATGGATAATCCCTGAATAACTTAGTGGCTCGCCAAACCAATGGTTCCGGGTTTGCTTCCTGTGTCCAAGTGTGATTTTTAAATTTATTCTAAGCAGACTTTATAGTTCAATACGAATAAGTATATAGTGGATCGCAATAAAACTGGAATAGTTTATGCGTAAACCTTTCTTTACTCTAGTTTTGTTTTATTTGAACAGAATAACTTTAACAAAACATATTATTTTTAAATTTATTAGATAGCTTTGTATTGTATTCACAGTCAAATAGCAGGTATTCTAATCATATTAAATTGCTTGTTTTAGCTATAGTTATAATTATAAGATTATTTTGAGAACTTAACGTAAATTTTCTTAATTTATGAATTCGAAAAAATATATATATATATATATATATATATATATATATATAGACATTATATATATATTTGGAATACATAATATATATATGATATACATACATACAGTTTATAAACTCAGATTAGCATTCAAATATATTACCTGAGAACCAATAACCTAAAATAGGATGCTTGGGCGCTAAGCTTTTATAATCAACTAACACAATGAACATGAAATGAATATATAGGCCTATAATTTTATATATATATATAAGCCTGACGCACTATCCATCCAGGCTACAAGCTATTCGCAATTAACCAAAAAGAACGGGTTTAGGATGAGAATGGTATAATTAGGAAGAAATACACCCGTATTTGCGCGAAGGGAGATTGGAAAACTATTTAGAGAAAAATCACCTCAGATAAAGATCAGTTGAATAGATACTCTGTAGCAGCGTTGGTTTTTCCTTGACATTGTCCGAGGTCAGGTCAGCAAGACCAGTGAGAAAGGAATATTTATCATGTAATCCGTGATAAGCCTCACGTATCTCCGGAAGCTCGCCAAGAAGACTAGGAAAGTGGCGACTAGTAGGTGTTTCCGACCATCCGTATCAACTCCTCACGAGCACGAGATTACAAATAAAAATTGACCACCAATTTTACTAGATAAATATTTTGGATCCAAAAATACTTTAAAGTTGAGGCAAAAAGCAGCGCGAGTAATTTTACAGTTTTTATAGCATTACTTTTTTTTAGCCAAAATAGATAAATATTTCGCTGGTAGCAACATAGAGTTTAGTTTTCTGCACATGCTAATATCAACAGATCTTGAATATCTGTCAAGGGTGTCCTGGAATTTTGTCAAAACTTTTCCCCTTTATTTAAAAAGTTTTGACAAAATTCCAGGACACCCTTGACAGATATTCAAGATCTGTTGATATTAGTATGTGCAGAAAACTAAACTCTATGTTGCTACCGGCGAAATATTTGTTTTATTTTTGCCAAAAAATTTCTATTCTTTAAAAACTGTAAAAATACTTGCGCTCCCTTCTGCCGCACCTTAAAGCTTGTGTATATTTTGTGTAAATATACCCTGATATTGGTTGGAAGAGCAGTAGAAAAAATTCTAACGTAGGCCCCCTATTATTTTGCGGCCAACATTGATAACATTTTACTTTATTATTTGTGTTATTCTCTAGGTAATGATAATATCTATCAAAAATTACAGCTGCAGATAACATGACTTGATCTATGAAAATATTAAAATGGTTTTAATAGCTTTAGTAACCAACTTCTACTGTTATTCCTACCAAAATCCTACCTTAGCCTGTGTATATTTGGTGTAAATAGCTTGTGTATAGACAGTGTATGAGAAATTTTAGACACGTACTTCCATTTACGATATACGAAAATTTTCCGCCCCCCTAAACCTTTCTGCCCTTAGCTGGAGCCTACTCAAGCTAATGATAAAATCTGTCTCTTGTGGCTACCTAGGTAGCTGAGAAATTGCCAATCAGATGTTGTGCTTAGGTTAAATATTGACAAAACCTTTTAACACTAAACGAGTTTGGTATTTACTCAAATGAACACAAAACTATTTTCCAGGGCTTTTACCTTACTTAAATATACTTATAAACATAGTTTATAGGTTGACATTTTCCACTCTGAAAAGTATGAGAATATTGTAATTAGTAAACATAGTTTATAGGTTGACATTTTCCACTCTGAAAAGTATGAGAATATTGTAATTAGTATTTTTTTCTTCCCCTGTTCTCCTATTGCCGGACAGCTCCACCCAATAATATCACCCACTTGGTTTCTGACGTTTATGAATTCCTGTTCGACTATTCCAGCGCTTTAAACATTTTAATAAATTATCTATATTTAGCTTCTAGTCTTATATACATATGTAGTCCTACAATGTATGTTTTCAAAAATAAAACAAAAATTATTAAACCTTTAATGTGGTTTCAAGAGTGTTTCATAATCGATTAGACTTAAGTTCGAATCGAAAAGTTGGACTTCACACGCCCATAGTGTTTGTCAAGTGAAAATATTCTTTATTTAAATGCAATCTTTGAAAAGTTACGACTAATCCACTTTTGTCAGGAACACGACAAAACTCTTTACTCAAGTGCTACCGCGCAGAATAATGATATGATAATTACTTGTACTTGTACTATTAACAGTATCGTTACTGGGCACTTAAGGAACGTATAAGCTAAATTGGAATGAGTCGATACCTACAGACTGATTTAGATTAGAAAGAACTTTTTTTTTTTTTACAGTCACGATAGTTAAAAAACAATTTTCATTAATTTATATTATATGTAAGGTCAAGTTATCTACACTTGTCACTTTTGATAGATTTTATCAAATTTGACAGGATGAGAAATGAGAGAGTAAGAGGAATAGTAAAGGAAGAGACAGTCCAGGACAGGATAGAGAAGGCACGACTAGGGTAGTATGGACATGTGAGAAGAATGGAGAGGGAAATTATGCCCAGGAGGATGTTGGATATGGAGGTACCGCAAAATATCGCATTGTTATGCCACACCGGTGCCTCAAGGCAATGCCGAGCACCGCTGGGAACAAGTTCTAGGGCAGTTTCTAGGTGAGCACCGAAAACGCCCTCAATCAGGCCAGATACCCAGAGAGGTGATAATTAACTCCTCCTCCCCTACCAGCCACTCATTGGTTGAGCATTGTGCCTTCCACACTCTCCAGGGTGGTAGCTGGAGCTACTACATCCCTCCCGCTCACAGAAGCGCTTTGGGGATTACGCCCATTGCGCGTTGAGAGGTAGAATCTTCACTACTTGTGTGTACAAGTGGAGGTGCCCATGATCTAGCACATGCACTACTAACTGTCCAGGTTTGCACTAAAATGGCTCACCGCACGACCGACGAGACCCGAAGACCCAACACCCCACCGATCTGCCCACGCCATTACTCGTGGACGATTAAACCCTCTGCCCCAAAGAGTCCAACCCATCTAATTGGGCCGCTGCAGGGGCGTCAGCCCAGCGCTGTGTACTACTTATAACGGTAGTAGTCAAACGGGAGCGAACCCAGTCCTCAGGAGCCGCACCGACCGACCTCTGACACGGGAGGATATGGAGGTGGAGGGTAGGAGGTCGGGAGGAAGACAGGTGGCTGAAGGAAGTAAGGAGGAGTGTGGCGGAGAATGGAGTTGAAAGGAAGAGGCGGTGGAGAGGCTTATGTCCCAAACATGATGATGATGATGATGAAATGACACTATCACTTTAGTAAAATGTTATCAATTTGACTGTAAACAAAAATGTTTGAATTTTAAAATGTTCTTACCTACTAGAATCCTACTATATTTTAATTATGATTTTGATCCAAAGGATCAATGCGTTTTCACATTCTGGTTTGACTCTTAGCTATTTCTTAGGATATATTCAGGGTCTTATTTAAGATTCCATTTCGGGAAGGTGAAGGAGGAGAGAACGGTTTCATGCCGGATGATTAGTGACGTCACAGGTAAGCTGACACATGTGACTCGGGTAACCGCTTACGTTGCATAGAACATATATTACAATAATTAATATAAAGTATTATAATTTACCACTCAATAATTATTTATTTTCCGTTTACCCTCATTGGTGGATTAAGGCGTCAACCTCACCTGGTCTAGTTTACTGGTGACGGGGAGGTCAAGGTTCGAATCCCAGCTGGGTGAAATAAAGATTTTTCCTCAGAATTTATATTCTTCTTCCACGGAAAATGGAGTACATTTTTCCTTTGTTCCACCTTTATTATTCCTACCCCAATAGAAAATATGCGAATAGCCCTTCGGGGGATAAGCCAGACGCGGTGTACAAAAACACTAATATCTTACATTTAATTTCCCTGAATAGGTGCAATTTTTGTTTTGTTTTTTGTTAATGTATCATATTATTAGTTGAAATGTCAAGGTTCCTGACCCCCCCCCCAAATTTCCCCCCTCATTCCTACCTCTCCCATTTTCAGGGGCAGTGCCTGTGAATATATTGCTTTGTTTTCCAACTGAACTATTATCGATCGAATACAAATGAACGCTTCAGCTAGAACAATATTTTAAAAACTACGTCTGGCGCTCTTCAACATGGACGCACGTTCCTCCCTTACCCCCCAAAAATCGGATAAATTAATCTGAAAATGTCTATATTCTTTATAACTGAACAATTTGCGGTGTTTTCATACTATTTTAACGTCTTCTTACTGTACAGAAGCTCAATTTTCGACCTCACAAAGAAAAGTGTTTATTCTACAAGTTTTGAAAATTTCGAGTGTTCTTTCCTCCTTATCCTTCAAACCCCATTTATAATTTTAAAATTTCAGACCACCGAACCCTGGTATGCTTCGTGCTTATCAAATAATTCCATAATTTTTTTTCTATGTGGACTAAATGTTATTCCTCGTCTGTACATAGTTCAAATTACGCAGTGGCATTTTGACCCAAATGTCAAACTGGTGCTCCGCAGTAACGGACGAAATGTCATCACAACACCTTTTCATCCTCTTCTGGTCTTCGTGACAGTGCAGTTGAGTCGTTGACGCCGCCTCAGAGACGTCGGGTGTTACCGCGGGAGTGCCTATTGACGTCGCTTTTGTCCGAATAATACTCATAGTTCGCAGATAATCAGTGCTCGCTCAAAACGCAACGGATTTGCTCTATCAATGAAACTATTTATTTTATTTTTAGGTATTTAAAATACTTTTTCTGAACAGGCTGGATTATATCAAAGGACGTCTTTTAAACTTACTTAAATCTATAACAGACCCAACACCCAAGCTCCAGCCCTTTAAATTATCAATATTAAAGGGTAAAACCCCATTTCAATAATAATACATTTTTGCGTCTTGCTGGAAATCGATTCCGGGACCTTTAGCTCAGTAGGCAGACACGCTACCGACTGAGCTAATACGTTGGACAATGAAACCATTGAAGCGTTTTAGGATCTGTAATATAGTGAGCTTTAGGTGTTTCTGTGGTGTTTAGAGGCAAAGTTGCGTCTATATCCGAGACATAGGGCAGTTCATTCATTTTTAAAATTATTAAATCCTCACATTTAAATAAAATGATTCTTATACAATCCCAGAGTTTCACATGTTTCCTTTCGAAAGCCGAGCATGGCGTCATGTTTCAACAAACTATTTTTAATCTATTCGTATTACTTAACATGCATGTTCTAAAAAAACAAGCTTTCATCAACGCACGACTTACAAACTAACTTGACGTTGAATGGCATATTTAACACACAAACTCGTTCGCCTGAGATTATAACAGAGCAAGTCTCGGTATCGGACAAACTCTTACAAATTTACTAAATCAGTTTATGTACCTCCTAGACTCAAAACAAGGTATTTTAGACGTGTGGTAAAACTTTCGGTCCAGTTGAGCCACGGGAAGAGGTAAACACATTTTTTGATGACAAATCTTAAAAGTTACTTTTCAAAATTTTGTGTTAAAAGATGTTATAAACCTGTTATTTTTCTTCATCAGTATTTTAAAAAGGAGACATGAGATATAATCGCCTGCACAGTAGTTTTCCAATTTCATCAATATCATCGATTAACATAAAATACAATTTATGCTTACAGACATATAATCCGCCTCTTTGGTGAATTCAAAGCTATTTTACGAAGCGGGTTGCATCTTAACTTGACGCACCTGAGCACTCTTTAATCATTATCGCACTTAAACGTCAATTTACGAAATAAAAAGAGAAGGAAGAAAACAAGCAGTTAACCTCGCGAACCCTCTTGTTTGTATCAACTCTTCTGTTACCCGCTTCGGTGGTTGTGTGGTCTAACGCGCTACTCTCGCAGTAGACTAGACTGCCGATGACGGGGAGAACGAGGCTCGAATCTAAGTCGGGTGTACTGAGGGTGGTTTTCCCTAAATGGCTTTCCACTCCCCCTCCACGCCATTATGGGTACACTTCCTAAAAATATAGCCTTCCTAATCCCTAAAACCATTAGCGTAATTAGTAAATAAGCGTATAACCCGAACGGCTAGTAAGGCATGGTGCTAAAAAAAATCCCCTCTTTCACTGACGAGTATAAACACTCAATTTACTACTTGCGCCTGGACAACATTATTCTAGATATACATACGCTTCCATGGACTTTTTTTTTTATATACATCCTAGCAGGAAGATTCGTACAAGCTATTTTCGTAAATAAATTAAATTCCCTTATTTGTAGAAGATTAAAAAAAAAGTCCACAAAAAAAATACTAGATACTTTTTTTGTGGCAATTTAAGATTATTTTAGAGTTATATAAGAATTTATAGTTTTTGTTTCAATGTTAGGCCATATCTTAAAAACTAGCCGAATAATACGTGAACACATTAACATGGGAAATCCTATCTTGACTTGCCGCTACGTCACAGGAAGGCAACGTCTTTTACAAATATTTTTTTTATTAGATTGCTTCTAACTTTCAAGTAAAATAACAATGTTTACATCTGACATGAATATTTTAACAAATCTGCTTCAGGCACAGATAAGAATGATTGAGGTTTTTTAAAAAAATTGTTTTAACGTATTGTAACATGGCTTAAAATGGGCTACATAAAAATGACTGACGCTATCAGTGTTGTGTTTAGCCATTGCAAGTGGGCGGATCATATCAGAAAGTTATCACTCTGACATTAATATTTGAAATTAAACTATATTACAGTTTACGATAACAAGATAAATGTATGATGTGGCCGTTATTTGGCTTAATGTTCGCGTATATAGGGCTGGTCAGTAGGTGGGGGAAAGGGGGGGGGGGACATAAATATAGTGTCCAATAGGATTTTGGTAGGAAGAACTTTTAGAAAACACAACTTCTTTTATTTACGTTAATAATGCTAACATTTTACCATCTTATTAATATTATTTAATAGTTGGTGATAATATCTATCGAAGGTGATATATGCAGATCACAATATGAATACTTGAAAGTAGATTTAGTGATTTTTCTACCTGTCAAATATGGTTCTTCCCATGAAAATTGAACTGTAACGTCACGGAAGCAACAATAACGATACCTTTTTTTAGTTTACAAATATTACGTCCAATATTAATTTGATTGGAAAGGATACAAAATTAATTTTGCAAATTTACGTAGGTTGAACTAACACTGGTTTAAAATTGGCATTTAAAAGAAATATATATTCTCATGTGTGCTTTACACATTTAATTACACTAATTAATTAGTAAAAAGTAAGATATAATTAGACTGAGAGTAAATGTAATCGCATTTAAGTGGAGGGAGAGTTGAAAACTATTTAAGAAAAAAAAACTCTCAAAACACCCGGCCATCATTCAAACCCAGACCTCCACATCACCGACAAACCAGACCAAATAATATTGACGGCTTTGCCCACGTGTCCACCGATGCGGGCTAAAATTTATCTTTTTCATTAGTATTTCCAATATACTTATTACTGTAATGGTTTTGTTGTTTTGTTAAAATCTTAACGTCAAATTAAACATTTTATATTTTGTTTAAAAGTTAAATTGCTTTAGGCTTTGTTTAGGATTTTTTTTATCTGTGAATAGGGGTTGACTGGGACACAGGGAGATATCCCAGTCTGCTGTTTTGATTTGAACTGCCGCGACTACTACAGATTGGCCATAAAGTTTGGACACGCAGGCAAATAAACAGACACACAAATATAGGCACATATACATGCTTATACGTGTTTTTAATAAAATCATAAAAATAATGTTAGCACATTAAATGACATGTTCAATGTGTTGTCCTTTAGTGACAATGTAAAGTTTAGTATTTTTTTGTTTGTTTTTTGCCTTTGCCATTGCCTATGTTTCCAGACTTAATGACCACCTTGTAGAATAAAGATATCCATTCAATTAAAAATAGTTATTTTTATTAGATTTTAATCAAAAGCTCCAGTGAGTAAATCTGACGGGGCCTTGAATACATCATCTGTGAGGATATACGATGGCTTTAAATTGTTTTTTTTTCCTGGTGCCGTTTATAGACAATTTCTTAAGCCAAACGTAAGCATTTGTTTAGTGAATACTTACGGTTTATAGCTTTGTAATTCACATAAGTAGCGGGTGAAGGATCATTTTACAATCTTAAAAATATTAAGAATAGACTCCAAACTATTGTGTAACGATTTAGAAGCACTTTTGTTCATACCAGTAGAAAGTAGTAAACTTTGTTTTAAGTAAACTGATTAGAGACCTAAACATTGATAGTGCAGTTGAAAGGACCTTGGGATTAAATTTACTAGTAAAAATATAAATACTTCATCTCATCACTTCAGCTTACACTGAAACATAGATTAAGTGGAATTAATTAAAGTATATTAAGGTCCCTTATACAAATTTGTAGTCCCGGGTCGCTAGTAACCTGCCAGTTCCCCTCTGGCTGTGAAAATACGGTTTATTTAATGTTTTTATTATTATTAGCACCGCGTCTTACTACCCGTTCGGATTATACGCACTTATGATAATGTGTAATGGTAGGGTGATTGTGAGATGAAATGGAGGACCTACAGTTTAACGTGGAATCCGAACCACGGTGGAGGCCTGGCATTCCTCACATTCACAAGTTGTGATTAATAGACATCTTGTCAGAGGTGAAGGAAGGGTTTGGCAATCAGATAGATCTATGCCGGGACCGAGGATTGAGCCCCGGACCCTCAGCACAGAAGTCTACCACCTTACCCCTAGACCAGCAGGTCACCCTTAATGTTAATTAATAATATTGATAAAGTTGGAAAAGTAAATACGATTAATGTCTACTTTTAAAATACTTGCGAACATAGAGAATAGTTAACAACGTCAAAGAACCAAGATACTCTTGTTTAGCTAAACGAATACCTTAAAAGTGGACTTGGTAACTAATCTACTCCAGAAAGACACAGACCGCAGGATGTCAAGTTCAAAGCACCACTCCGAATCGATGCTACCCGTGTATTTCCGTCGCTCCCCTAGCCCAAGTGGGGGTACAGGGATCCGAACCAATCCGATGGCGATCCCGTCTAGCGTTTCTTACACGAACCTGACAGGCTCCCGGGGTCAGATGTCCACGTTCGCCCTCGGGGAGCTCTCGGGACCTCGCCATCAGTACAGGGCGCAGCGACCGACACACCTTCTACCAGAACCCAATTACTGCATGTCGTGCCCTCCTTCTGGTCTCAACTTCTCGGCAGCCATGGCGGCCAAACAGAGTCAACCGCCTGCACAGCCACAGCCGGTAAGTTGGTGTACCCCACTGTCTTTCCTCGCGCTTGTCACGGTGCTCAAACAGAGTCAACTACCTGCACAGCCACAGTCAGTAAGTTGGTGTACCCCACTGTCTTTCCTCCCGCTTGTCACGGTGCTCAGACAGAGTCTACTAGCCGCACAGCCACAGCCAGTAATTTGGTGTACCCCACTGTCTTCCTACCACTTGCCATGGTGCCTAAACAGAGTCAGCTACTTGTACAGCCACAGCCAGTAAGTTGGTGTACCCCACTGTCTTTCCTCCCGCTTGTCACGGTGCCTAAACAGAGTCAACTAGCCGCACAGCCACAGCCGGTAAGTTGGTGTACCTGCCTCCCCCCTATCATGGGAGCTAAACAGCGCTCTTTCTCAAAATCACGGACAATGAATTGATATAGATCTACATCAAAATTGATCTCTTTGTCGTCAAACCATTTAATATTGTGAGAGAGTTCTCAGATCCACAACAAAACTTGTCTACGGTCTATAGCTTTTATGCAACGCATTTGTAAATTGAATTTTCCAGTCCACGTCGTTCTTGTAATATGTTCATTTTCTGTCGGAGACCAAAGTACCGATATTCAATGAAGTCTAGCTACTAAAGCCTATGAATGTGTCCCCTTTATGCCAGTCTCTACGTCTAGGGTCTCTAGTACATCGCTTTATCTTCTATTAACCTCTATAAATACTCAACTCTTGAAACTTGGAAGCGTTCTAGCGTGATATTTATTGTGGTAAGAGAGAAAAGCACGCTGCACTGAAATACTTACCATCAGAAATAAACCATTTTATACACAACTTGAAAGCGATAATGCTCTAATAATGTAGGATCATATATTTAGTCGAGTTCAGCCAGTCCCCGATTTGACCTTAACTGCTTGTTATTCGTGTACCGTCGGAGATTGGTCGCATTCATTTTGGACATCGGTGTTGGATCGTTTTTACCTAGAGTGACTTTTCCACAGGACCGTAAATAAAGAGTTTTTTCAGGGGACGATTGATTATATCAGGACATGACTTATCCGACACCTTAGTTCAGTCGGTAGTGTGTCTGTCTACTAAGCTTAAGGGTCCCGGATTCGATTCCCGGCATGACCGAAACATTTATCGTTGGTGAAATGTGGGTTTACTCTTTCACGGTAATGAATTAAAGGCCGAGGACTGGATGTTGTGCCTGTCCTAGACTTAAGTTAGATTATAAGGCATATGAAGCTAGGAAAGGCCTAGCAAGCCATTAGTGGAAAAATATATAGCTTGGATAAAAATAAACTGACCCAGGTCACAGGCTGGAAACAATTATGTATGTTAGATAAAAATACACGACTTATCAAGTAATTTAAATCTAGAACAAACACAACATCCAACCCTCGGCCATTATTTTATCACTGTGAAAGAAGAAACGAGCATTTCACCAATGATACATTTTTCGGTCATGCCAAGAATCTAGATCCGTAGACAGACAAGTTACCTACTAAGCTAAAGTGTCGGAAATTGTTGATAAGCTTTCGTATTCCTCCTCAACGCCTAGGCCAGTCACAAGTCTTACAAAATTCATTATACATTTAACAATTATATATTTTTAAACTTTAAATTGCTTTGAAGAGGGATAGTTTTGTTTTAAATTCTTGCATTTCCTGATGGGGAAACTTTATCACAAGTCCCCGTATGTTCAGTTAAATCTTAATAGGAAGGGACTTTTTTTTTTTGAAAGCTAGAAACATTACGAAATCTAATTTCATGTATGAATACGTCAGTTAATGTTATCTGGGACTATCACTTATAATAAATATTATAAAAATAATTATATAAGTAAGTTTTATCAATGTTGACCGTATGAAAATATGTTTGTATGTCTTAAAACGCACCTTATTTGAAAATTTGACGATAGAACATAGTAGGGTACAGCCCTGATTTCCCACACGGTATCTTTCCGCCTTCTCTTCCTTGTATAGTTTCTCGTACGTATCTTCATTACACCCTTTAAGATTTAGTGAGTGATCACCCTTTTATTGAAAGCTAGAAATGGTAACAGGACGAAAAAAATATCCTAAATACATCTGGTCGGGATTCGAGCCCGACTTCCCTGCTAAATCATACTATATGAGCATGACAGCGTGCCCACTGTTACTGAAGTTTACCCGCCTCGGTGGCGTAGTTAGCTAACACGCTAGTTTCGTGTAGAGCTAAACTACTGAGGACGAGGAGATTGAGGTTCGAATCTCACTCGGGTGAATTGGGGGTAGTTTTTCCTAAATTACTTTCCACTCTCCCTCCACGCAAATGCTGATTCACTTCCTCCATATTTGACCTTCCCGATTCCTAACCCATTAGCGTAATTAGTACTTAAGAATATAACCCGAACGGGTAGTAAGACCCGTTGCTAAGTATTATAGTATACTGACGTTTGGTGTGTAGTATCAGACCCATAGTCAATGGTTAAATTGGTCTGTAAGTCGTGGGAGCAGAAAGATGTGTTTTAAAAGTAAATATACCTTCATAAACAAACTTGGTCAAAATATTCATTTAAAGCAGAAAAAGGATATTTGGCGATAAATATAGAACGTATTAAAACTATTTTTCAAAACTTGTAGACAACTATATTGAAATAATAAAATAACCTCATGAGATTTCGAATTTGAGCTATTTATTTCCTTTTTTTACTGCACTTTTCCTCACCGCGAGCTGTGCCAGTAGATACTTCAAGGAAGGTTACCCTTCATACGGTAGAAGAGGTGGCGGCAGCTAGGAAATGTTACCATGCCAAACCACATGATCTGCAAAACCATAATTATATTGAGTTATCACCCTTTTTTTGGCAGACAAAACTTTCACAACAGACCATTTGTTTTTAATTTTTCTTTAGTTTTAACCATTTTTTTTACATTAGTGAAACATGAACTTATGAAAATAACAGGTTGGATGTTTCTTTTTTGTAGAAGCGATGTTTATAGTACACTTAAAAAATGCTTTTCAAACGAGAGCTTATAAAATGCTGCGTTCTCTTTACAGATTGAGATAGTGAACCAGCTGAAACAAAGCGGTTGATGACGTCATACAAACCGTCTTTGGTTATGTTAATGCGCATGTGAAAAACATTTTATTTTGAAACTAATAACTTATTTCGTATGGCTCTGTCTCTAAGTTATAAAAAAAAATTATTTAATTTTGTGGCCAGTTATAGCAAGATATAAATGTAAATATAATGTTTTAATATATTATTTCATTTACTATAACACCTCGAAACAAAAAAAAAGTAAATAGTTCTATTAATATATTTTCCTCTTTCAATGAGCTACGAAAACGCGAATTATACAGTAATACTTAGATAAATATTATTGGAATCGTTTGATAACACTTTTTATTGATAATATTAACATTACTAAGATAATAATTAATTATTATCTGCTTAGCATAATTATTATTTCCGAATAGGTTGACATTAGTTACTTTCAGCCGATGTTTGCAATAAAGAACCAAACTTCGCTTACAACTGCATTAGGCGAAAACATTCTTCGAGGCTGTCGATCGTTCTGCCCACCCCTGGTTTGTAAAAAACAACAACACACACCAAAAAAACCTCGTGGTCAATGACTCGTCAGTAGCTACTAGCAATCAAGAGTAGAGTGTAGGTTGTTTTTATTAGTTTTCATTGTAATGTCGGCGACACTGAGGCCGGTCTAGTAAATGAAGGTGGAGAAGAGAGAGGAGGGAGGGAAAGATGGTCACATGACCCGTCATCAGCGGTTATCCGAACATCTGATGCGAACCTCTAAGACAATGGTTATCAAACTGTGGCCCGTATAAACAACCATAGGGTAAAATAAATAGGCTACTATGCGAACGGAAACAAGATTGACGGGATAGGACCGCCAAGTCACCTATACTTTGTACAAGTAGTATTTTTTATTATCACCGCTTCTTACTACCTGTTCAGGTTATACGTACATCTGATAATTATTTTAATGGGTAGGGATGAGGAAGGAATCATTTTAGAAGTAACCTACCCGTATTTGCGTGTAAAGAGAGTAGGAAACCATTCAATAAAGACCACCCTCAGTAGACCCGACCAGAATCCAAACCCCGATATCCCCGTATTCAGTAAGCCAGTCCAACACGAGAGTGACGCCTTAGACCATTCGGCCACTGAAGAGGGTTGCGTTAAACCCTTATCAAGTGGTCCTCTATCGAGAAAAGTTTCAGAAACCCTGGGATGCTTTGAGATATATATTATATACAAACACGTGTGTGGGCTACGTCACTCGTAGCCCAGTTGTGGAAAGAGTATCCAGTACTAATGTACTGTTACCCAGGAGACGCCCGAATGTACTAATAGTACATCCTTTCTGTGGAGGCTCTTCCCATGTCCCGATGAGATGAGGCGATGGTGATAGTGAGTATGAGGGTGTGGAATCAGTAGAGACCCTTGACCTAACTTAAGCCTAACTAACCAAACCCAGGTGACCGTTGGGATGGTTCCCCTTTTGGGAAAATACCCATGATACCAGTCGGGGATCGAATTTGGGACCCTAGGCTGGTAGCCAGGTTCACTGACCACCACTATATCACGGGACCGGTTAGCTCTAAGACATTAAGGTTCCATATTCGCTGTTGGAGCAATCGGGCGATAGTTACTGTCAGACACCGTCATCGGTGGGCACTCGATCGATGGCGTCAGTCTCATCTTGTGTGGTTTTCAGGGGACGGGGATGCTAGGGTTCGAATCCTTGTAGGATGTACTTAGGATAGTTTTCCTCAAATGGCTTTCCATTACACCTCCACGGAAATGCAAGCACTTCTTCTAAATTCTTCCCTCTTCACCGCTTACCCACTATCGTAATTAAAAATGTATGCCAAGACGGGTGTGTATTACGTGGTGTAAAAAAATTTCTTCCTATCAGATTTGGACTGTAGTCTGTAGTTATCTGATATCTAGAAAAGTTCCTACAGACCAGCGATTCACAAACGTTTTAGAATTGTGACCCAATTTTTAAAACGACGAGATTTCACGACTCACCTAGCTTTAATGTAGGCTACAAGAGAAGGGTGAGTGGGGTAGAGGTATTTATTTTTTAAATTGATAATTTTTTTAAGCCTCTTCAGTGGCCGAATGGTGTCATTTTGATGTTAGGCTTGCCTGATGATGATGGGAAAATCGGGGCTCAAATCACGGTCGGGTCTACTAAGAGGGGTTGATTTTCTAAATGGTTTCCCACTCCCTTTCCACGCAAATGTGGGTAGATTACCTCTAAAATGCTTCCTTCCTCCATCTATACCCTATTAAAGTAATTATTACTTATGCGTATAGCCTGAACAAGTATTAGGACGCGGTGATAAAAAGATGTACTACCTTAAAAAAATTATTATTGAATATAATTTTCCAAAAACTAATCTATTTTTCATAATGAGGCGTGTGCGTTTGGTGCATTTGTTTTCTGTTTCTGTTGATGACGTCACTAACGTCGACGTCACAGGCATGAACATAAAACCCAATTCCCATGCCCAGATATATAGGGCCTTATATTTTCCCTTTTTTTCATTTCTCTCTCTCGTTTTCTCACTTTCCCATGATTTTATGATTTTATCTTTTCAAATAATGACCAAAATTTCACATTTCAAAATTTTATTCACAGCCTACCGGGGCTTGAGACCTACAGTTTGGGAACCACTGTTATTTATATTTTTTCACGTTTTCATACGTCAAGTCATGTGATCTGTAGTTGTTACTTTTGATAATTATTATCAATACAAATAAAAAAACACAAGTTTGTATTAAAAAATGTTATCAATGTTGACCTTAAAAATAAAGTTTCTTAATTTTTTTTTAAACTGCCCTTCCTACTACGTTCTTACTAAAATATAATCAATCGTACATCACATTAGTCCCGCAACCTGTCTTGGTAGCTCATTGAAAGACGCACAGCACTACCCACAAGTTTGCGCCCCTCATGATTTAACTTGTTGTAGTATCTCTATACCTTGACTCTATAGAATGTGAGACGTGAAACAAAGGTCGCCCTTGTCGGGCAAAGTCACTGCCCGCACACGATTAACCGCCCTCGTGTCACAAATCACAATAAATAGAATGTTCTAAGACTATTTTCGTCGGTTTATTTTGCTCGAATATCGTTGAGGCTTATCCCGAGCTTTGTTTACCCGTCACGACTCCTCCACTCCTTTGTCATGTGTGGGAATATTCGGACGCTTTTAGTGCAGCGTTTTTTAAAATGTGCTCCTCCATAGTTATCTCAGGCTCTATGAGGAAATTTTAGAATATTCTTTATTTGTTTTTCATACTATAGAATAACATCGTCGACCTCGGTGTTTTTTGGGGTAAAGTGCTCGCCTCAGGACCCGATATTCGTGGGTTCAAAACCCGGCCGAAATAGACTGATTTTTCTTGGCCGATAATAATCCGTAGCACAATTTCCTTCTGAGTAGGGACTAAAGCCGTTGGTCCCATGTCTATTTTGGCATGTAAAATAACTCTCGAAGTTATGTGAAAATACCTTTCTCGGCAAAATGGGTAGATCCTTTCGCTCTCGCTCATAGAGATTCAGTGTGGAAGTAGGTGAACCACCACACTTCCTGCCCTACCCTAGTACATGGGATCTCCACCAGATGGTGCAGGTGGCACTAACCATCCGAAGGGCTGAATGTATGACCAGTTCTGGATGGATAGAAATAACATCAAACCAACATTCGGGTTGTTTACTTAAGAAGACTTAAGAAGAAAGAAGAAAATCAGTAATTTTATTAGGATTATACCCGCCTCGGTGGCGTAGTTGGCTAACGCGCTAGTCGTGTTAATCTCGACCACCGAGGACGGGGAGATCGAGGTTCGAATCTCGGTTGGGTGAACTAGGTTTTTTTCCTAAATGGTTTTCCACTCTCCCTCCACGCAAATGTGGGCTCACTTCCTCTAAATTCAACCCTCCCAATTCCTATTCCATTAGCGTAATTAGTACTTAAGCGTATAACCCGAACGGGTAGTAAGACGCGGTGCTAAATATTATTATATTATTATTAGGATTGCCAATTTTAATAAATGACATTTGCCAAAGGCGCAGCCAGAACATGTGATGTTTCCCAATTGTTTTATAATTTTATGCCTGTAAAATGTAACTGTCGTTATTGAATGTTCATAATATTGGTAAGCAAATATGATAAATTACTCTAATTGGGTAGGGGTGAAGAATTAAGCATTTTAAAGGTAATCTACCCGCTTTTACGTGGAAGAGGATTGGGAAACCATTCCATTTAAGAAAAATCACCCTCATTAGCCCCGAACGGGACTCAAATCCTGATCTCCCCCTTCATCAGCAGGCCAATATTATTATTATTATTATTATTAGCACCGCGTCTTACTACCCGTTCGGGTTATACGCACTTACGCTAATGTGTAATGGTAGGGTGATTGTGAGACGAAATGGAGGACATACAGTTTAACGTGGGATCCGAACCACGGTGGAGGCCTGGCATTCCTGACATTCACAAGTTGTGATTAATACAGCAGGCCAATAAAACACGAGAGTGACGCCTTAGACCATTTGTCCACTGAAGTGGGTCAACATTATTTTAATTATCTTATTGATGATATACTGGAAATATTTCAGTAAGATTTCAAATCTTTAAATCCCAGGAGAAGGGGATTTTTTTTCTTAAAGACTTTGGCTTTAAATGTTAACATGTCTGATCTACAGCAGACTCGACGTTAGTGACATATTCAACCACCAAGCGCTGTAATCGAAATGTGAGTGTGAGGAGATAATTGGAATGTCTAGTGTTCCTTTATTGGAACTCATTCAAATATGTTTTATTTGTTTTCAGAAAAAATAGATTGAAACATTTCTAAAACGTTAAATGTTCCGAGAAAAAAGGGTACATTTTCGATAAATTTTCCGTCCTAACATCTTTACTTACCCGGTTTGGTGGCCGGATGATCTAAGGCGTCACTCTCGCAGTAGACCAGAGATGACTGGGAGATCGAGGTTAGAATCTCAGTCGGCTGTACTGAGGTTTTTTCTAAAATAATTTTCTACTCTCTTTCTCTCCACGTAAATGCGGGTACATTTTCTCTAAATACAACCTTTCTAATCCCTAAAACCACTAACGTAATTAGTGCATCAGCTTATAATTCGAACGGGTAGAAAGACGTGGTGCTAAAAAAATCTTTACCTCTGATAAATTCTGATTTATCTGTGGAACTCTCATTAGTCAGGTGTAGAAAAATACACATTCCCATGTAACGTATGTGATGTAGAGCGTATGTATGATTGGTCAAATGGGAAGCGAGTGGGAGATAACATATCACAGGCACAGCTTTAACAAGCTTTTCTTAATCTGGCAACACTCCACGACACGACACACATATCATATAGAGGAATAAATAGAAACATACATAAATAATGAAACTTTCCACCCGGTGGTGATAATGGTGGAAGGAGGAGTCAGAGGGAGGAGGGAGTTGGCCTCCAAACACCTCCCTCCTCAATAAGGTTTTGATGTTTAACGTACTAATTAAAAAAATAAAAGTCAAAACGGCCAACAGTTTGGGTTTCTATTCTCCAATCTCGTCCAAATACATCGTTTCCGTCATAAATGAACCAATAAAACAGTATGAATGGGTACCCTCCCTCCCTCCACACGAAGGGTTAGTTTAGTAAACATGACCTACGCTCCAAATCACGACGGAGAGATGACTACATCGATTGACCTCTTTTACCCCCCCTAGAGTACACCCTATCACTGCTGACAGAAGACGAGTCAGCTGCGGCTCGGGTGACCAGAACAACAATACAATCTGTGTCGTCAGCCGAGATTGTTTCAAAGGGCAACTGCGCATGCGCAAGGTCTGGTCCGATCTAATCTGTAGTTACAGTAGTGCTGAGTTGCAGCGACGCGCGGATTAGGTTGAATCAAGCATAGACACAAGAAGACAGTGGCGCATGTAAAGAGGGAACCCCCAAGATTACAAATAGTGTCATTTCAAACCAAACTCATTTAAAGTACAACAGAGCACTGAAGAGTATCATTACTCGTAAAATAACTAATTTGAAAAAAGTACAGAAATATTAATTTCGATAAATGTTTGTAGGCTACAAGGAAACTACTCAAAATAGCTTATAGAGGCATTTAATGTTCATAGATTTTCTCAGCCCCCAGTAGTTAAGTGGCTTCCCCCGAGCCCCCAAGCTACCCCATACCTCCTCTCTATCGAAGTGTCATTCTGGCTACAGCCTTGATTTAATGCCCTCAAAGTAAATTTCTGTATGCGCCACTGCAAGAAGAGGTAGTTGGAAGCTGTATGATCTAAATACTTTGCTTATTATAATTAGGCATATCGTTTGTCTATCCGTCCAAATATTTGTTCCACGATAACCGCCGAAGGAATGGACCAATTTTGACGAAATTTGGCAGACACATTCTTTAAATCTAAGCTGAATGATGTATTTAAATGGATTTCAATCTGGTTATCAGTTTCAATATGACGGCCGTTTAAAAGGTTTTTTGTTTAATAGCTCATCTCAAAGTATTTGAATTAAAAATTCTAAGCAATGGATCTAATACCAAAAGGCATATTTTTTAAATTTTGGCTTCTATTGTGAGACTGACATATTAAACTACGAACAACGGTTATTCGCTATTATACAAATATGATATAATGTGCTATAGAATGTAGTAGTATTCATTTAGATTGTAATAACGATCAGAACATGGAGGGGGCGAGGTCTACTGTATAAGAAAATCTTTGCTTTCAAGTCCGACGCCTTAGCTAAGCATATCTGCTTACTGAGGTAAGAGTCCCAGCCACCGGGTTCGATTCCTGGCATGGCCGAAAAAAATATCATTGATAAAATGTGATGAGTTAAAGGCCGGTGATTGGATGTTGTGTATGTTATGGATGTAAGCTAGCTTAAAAGTCGTGTGTTGATATAAACAGTCGGTTCAGAAAGTGCACGTTAAATACCTCAATTAAATGAAAACGAAACTTTGCTTTAAAATGTTCCCTTGCCGTCTTATCCCATAGCATTACTTCGGTGGAAAACACTATCGCTCGACTTAAGTTTTACTTTCTAAATAATTAATAATATTTGATACTAATATTTAGCACCGCGTCTTACTAACCGTTCGGGTTATACGCTTAAGTACTAATTACGCTAATGGATTAGGAATTGAGAGGGTTTGAATTTAGAGGAAGTGAACCCGCATTTGCGTGGAGGGAGAGTGAAAAACCATTTAGGAAAAACCACCCCCAGTTCACCCGACCGAGATTCGAACCACGATCTCCCCGTCCTCGGCGGTCGAGCTCAACACGACTAGCGCGTTAGCCAACTACGCCACCGAGGCGGGTTCCTAAATAATTGCTTGAACGTGCTACTTTAGAGCAAAATGTGTGAAGACCATTCATGTTAAAAACCAACACATTGTTTTAACTTTCCCCTTTGCTCGCCATTCAAAAACTTACATTAAGCGCCACGAGGTCATACGTTTTTTTATTGTCAAACAAAGGAAACATTAAGTTAAGTGGATAATGGCTGTCTGAAAGGCATTGCATTGTTGGTGACAACGTAAGGTTGTATAGCTCTACTAGACAAAAACATAACCAAAATTAAAATATCTCTCCTCCCCTTTTTCTCCTGGTGAGAGGGTCGACCGTGTTCATTGTGACGTTTCATTGTCCGGCCCCTGTTGTCTTCATTGTCTTTGAAAGGAAGGAAGTCTACCAGCTGCGAAGATGCCCAACACTTCAACGGTCCAATAATAGTCTTATTACTCTTAGTGTGCTTTAACACGAGGCCACTAGTGGCGGCTATCGGTGTCCTGTACTGGCCACTGAACAAATATTGCAAGCTACTGGCCGCCATATCCACCGTCTCAACTCAACTCAACCTCAAGATTATGCCGTGCCAGGCGTTTCTGCGTAGAGTTCTATCACTTTATTCTCCGAGTGCACTGTCCCAAATCGCTGGTTTTTTTTAAACTTCGTATATCAGGTCTTCGGTTTTAACTTTCTCATCCACTAACTTCACAATGTTAATATTTTCATCGTCTTTACTCATCTTTTACATAAAGTGAAGCACAACCAGCAAGCAACAAAACATACAACCTTTTCAACACAACTTCCTGAGACAATGAACAGACGGAAGGGCAGTGATGGAAAGTGGCGTCAACTAGTGGCAGTGTGTGAAAGCTCGAATTTGAAACAATACTCCAAAAACGTTTTACTACTAGACAACGCATGCGCAGTTGCTCCTGAGGAGACTGGATTGCTGATGATGGGGTGATTTTAAGCTAGCGATGTGAGACGTAGAATTTTCTTTTTTGAAAAGTTTTTTCCTGGTTAAAAAAATCTGTTATTTAAATGAGTTCCAATAATGTAATTACAGAGATTCCAGTTTTCTTCACACACTCACACATCGACTACAGAGCTTGGTGGTTGAATGTGTTAACAACTTCGGGTTTGTTCATTTGACTGTCTCAAAATTGTATTGAAATTTTTCTTTATCTAATTTCCATTATTTGTTTGGATTTTATTTTCAGTTTATCATCGGTAAGATGATTAAAATAATTTTAAGGTTGGTTTGAGTTTGAGTATTTGCTAACAACTTCCCCCCTTTTCCACTCGTACCTAGGGCCGGATTTACTCCATTGCCTCCTGTAGGCCCACGAAGAAATGCCACCCCCCCCCTACCTTCTCCACCCTTCCACCTTTCCTAAAGGAGGTCGATACACTTCTATGTATCATTTTAAGCTTTTTTAATAATATTTTTTGTTTTAAAATGAATTTTTAAATTATACATGTATATAACCAATAACCATGCATGATGTCTTCTACCATTCCAGCAATATAAATTTTAATCTCTAAAAAAATGATCGTAAGAAATTACATGTTAACAGGAACTATTATTATTATTATTATTGTATATAATAATAATAATAATAATAATAATAATAATAAAATAAGCTTATGAGGAACACTGCCAAATTTCAGCCCTCTAGCCTCTAGCTTTGTGGTGTGAGAATTAGTGTTGAGTGAATCAGTAAGTCAGTATATAATATATATATATATATATATATATATATATATATACTGACTTACTGATTCACTCAACACTAATTCTCACACTTCAGTATATAATATATATATATATATATATATATATATATACTGACTTACTGATTCACTCAACACTAATTCTCACACTTCAATATATATATATATATAATATATATATATATATATATATATATATACTGACTTACTGATTCACTCAACACTAATTCTCACACTTCCCACGAAGCTAGAGGCTAGAGAGCTGAAATTGGCTTATAAGCTAATTAGGAAAAGTAAAGATGTTTCATTCCGATGTTTTGTGATTAAGGGGGTGAAATCGGGGTAGCTACCCTAATCAACAATATTGCTTTATAAACTATTTTAAAGCGTTTGGAGGGTAATAATCCAATAAACTTGTTCTAATAATGCTTTCGCAAAAATATAGCAATTATTTTTAACCCCATAGATGCTTCTAAGGGATGGAAAAAAATGAAAAGACAATTAACTAAAGTATGTAATTACGTTTTAATTTGCAACTCCAACAGACGGTAGAAGCCTGTATTTTATATTTTGCTGAATTTTGTGGTTTTTGTAGTGTCTGTGTGAGTGAGAGGGCCCGGCCCGGGGTGATGTGTGGGGGTGAAGGGGGTGAAGGGGGAAGGAGGAGACCTGTCCAGCCACGCTCAGCTGATAACGCCCCAGGCAGTAGGCAAGGGGGCCTGCCGAAAATAGAACTCCCCATGAGAAACGATACATAGTAACCTCCTCGCGGTGTTTCTCGGGGTAAAGAACCATGCCATTAAGCTTCAAACAAAAATTCCTAATTTTCATCCAAAAATAAATAATAACACAATATACCGTGGGAAGAACGAGGATTCAGCTAGTATTTTATATATTCTAAAACTAAAAAAAAAAGTATCTATTTTACCGAACGAAACTAAGTATTTTAAGGAATGTATAGCATAGAATGGATAAAAAGCAAGACACATAATTTGTTTTATGATCAATCAGCCAAATATACCACAAAAGATTTTAAAAAATGGTGGGCAATGTCACCCCAAATTTCTCACGGATGGTGGGGTGACATTGCTCAGCGAGATTATTATTTCTGATTTAGGACTAAAATAACAATTCAGAAAAAAAATCTCTCCGTCAAATTATTGTCACTTTAGTTGTGTATCTAGCATCAAGTGAAATACTCCAGATCAGCGGTTCCCAAACTTTTTGAATGGCGTACCACCCCAACAATTTGGATTTGGTAATTTGGAGTACCTCCAATATAATGTTGAATATTTTCTATTTCGGTACATTTTTAATGATGCCGAGGGCTGCGCCGGCGGTCTGAGCTTAAATCACCCCTACAACCCCTGGTCAAATATATTTTACTTTTGGTTAAACCAGGTCATAATATATTATTTAAAAGGATTTGATCAGGTCCTATCTTTTTACGACTTTAATTCGCTTGTTTTGTTTGTCTTCTCACGGTGTAACACAGTTTGGGAACCGCTACTCTGTATTCAACCGGGCGTACGCAAAGACATCTTCGGGGGCAGGTACAATTTAAAATTGCCTATATTATTTCATTTATTTTTAGCACCACGTCTTACTACCTGTTCAGGTTATACTCATGTATTATTTCATGATAGGCCCTAAATAATCAGGGCCAGATTTAAGTTTAGTCACAAGAGACCCGGACAGGACATGCGATCTGGGGGCGCCAGTTTTATTTTAGATGTAGGTGATAGAATATGATTGTATAACTTACATTGAGCACTAACACCTTTGTGGGTAGCCCGCTTCGATGGCCGCATGATCTAAGGTGTCACTCTCTCAATATACTAGACTACCGATGATGGGGAGATCGTGGTTTGATCCCGGTCGTATGTATTGAAGGTTTTTTTTTTCCTAAGTGGTTTCTCACTCTCGCTCTCGCCACGTAAATGCGTGTACACTTTATTTAAATTCAACCTTGGCCATCTCCAGCTCATCAGAATAATAAGAACATAAGCGTATAACTCGGATGGGTAGTAATACGTGGTGCTAAAAAAAACTTTGGGAGTACAATGTTAAAAAGAAATTATATCTGGTGGTACGAGAACAAAAAAAAAGGTTGAATACCTCTTATATAGATTAGGACAATTTGTAAATATGTAATGATTAAATCCAAGTTAGGCCTGCAAAAATATAAAAGATACGCTTAACAAAAACTAACGTCCATGAAAGTACTATATTCCTTTATTTCACTACATCACTCAGCGCCATTATCAAAAATGTATTTCGTGGGGCATAAGAAGGGCAGGGGGTAGGGGATCCTAACTTCAATGAATCATAAGTTCCCCAACAGAAAATGCCAAAGAATATTTTAACATGAAATTCCTCTTGAAGCAATTTTAAGTGTTTTTCAAACAAAATGGTTGTTTGTTGTGGTTTGCAGGTGTCATGTATTTTTATGGCTCCAATAAGCTACTAGCCTAGTCATTGAGGAGGAATACAAAAATACATTAGAAATAGTATTTTCGGGGGGAGGGGGGAGAGGTTAGCTCCTTAAAAACCCCATCCCGAAAGAGGCCAACTTTATTTCTATAGGCGTCTAAAGTTTATTGAACCTTGTCACCCCTAAAACCAAACTCGTTTATAGGCCTCTGCGTAACAGTAATCAGGGGGCTGCATGCCTGCATGGGTATAGTCCATTTGTCTTAGGAGTCGTGGTAGCTGACAGCTAACAGAAGATAGAAAAATACTTCAAATAAAAACAGATTAAAAAAATGTTCTTTGTGAAAGCTTTGACTGCCAAAAGTCACAACAAATCAACAACATATTGTCTGTCAGATCATAATTATGGTTTGGCAAATTGATGGATATATGCGAGTAGATCTGGTTTGTAAGATGTCAATTACCTACACTCCTACCGTTGATGGGATGTAGCTAAGATATTGCTTTTATTTTATTTTTAGCATCGCGTCTTACTACCTGTTCAGGCTACGCGCATATCTACTAAATTACGCTAATGAGTCAAGGATGAGGAAGGTTTGAATGTAGACCCGCTTTTACGTGTAGGAAGAGTGGAAAACCATTTTGGAAAACTACCCTCAGTGCACCCGACCGGGATTAGAGCCCCGTTCTCCCCGTCATCGGCAGTCTAGTCTAACACAATATTGACACTTCTTTAGACCATGCGTGCACCGAAGCAGGTGAGAGAGAGATTGATAATCAAATGTGGTGTTTAGGTTAAATACAGTACAGGATTTTGGTGTTTACTGGAATGAACACAAAACTATTTTCTACTACTATATACCTAAATATACTCTTGTAAACATAATTTAAAAGTTGACATTGGTGCTCCACACTGAAACGTACACTTTTGTGTTTATAAAAAATTGCTAAATGCCATTGAAACCAAACGTAGCTAGTATAGGAACGAGCGTAGAATGTATCTTTGTGAATCAAAAGGTTCTAATTTAACATGGGGGAAGGTGGGTCACAACACAAACGGTATTGTAATTTGTATTTTCCTCCTACCCCGTTTGTTTTCCCACCGCCGGGAAGTCCCATCCAGTTACTTTATAAATCCACTTGATTTCGGTGGTTTATACATTTTTGCTCGACCCTTGAATACATCTTAAGTCAGAAGATATTAAGTCAAGAGTCGTTTCTGTCGTAGCGTGCGTGCACGTATGCACGCGTGTGGGTCGATACCCGCAAGAGACAAATCAACGAAGTGACGAGGTCTTCTCAAGGCGCTCCGTGCTAGTAATCTAGCTGCCATTCAGCGCTTGTCGGGTACTGAACACCCGAGAGTCGTAGAGTGGCGAGGATCTTCGTCAAAAATCGTTCGGTAGTTTAATCAGTCGCGCTTCTCGACTCTTAATCTAAAGATTCATTTCATTATAAATCTGTCAAGCGAAGGAATCGGTTGTCATTCCTTCAATTACCGTTTTAAATAGTTTTTACATATGCTGTCACTTGACTCGGCGTGTAGAAGTTTACCCATATGTTTTAAAAACTGCGTGTGTGCTACGTTGAGAAGAAGAATGGGTTTAATTTTGTCAACGTCGAGATTAGACATTTGATTTATTTTTTACTATAGATCTAAACGAATATATGATTTTATTTCTATAATATTTTATCAGTGTGGTTGTAACACATTTCAAGAAAATGGATAAGATATCTAACAGAGCTTCCGTCATTATCATTGTAAGTATCAACAAAGTTTATACAAAAGGGCCGTAACAAGTTTTTTGTTTCTAGTAGGACTGGTGTCTTACTTGCGGTGGCTCGGGGGGTATTTACCCATGATTAAAAAGTGTCAAGGAATCTTGAGTACCTGAAGCAATTTAAAACATTTTAAAACATAATTGGGTATTTAGTTGTTATGATTTTTTTTTATATAAAACTACAATGATTGACTAGACCTGTTTCAGTGGTCGAACGCTCCAAGGTAGTCGTATTCAACCTGGGTACACAAAGATATCTTAGGAGGTACGTTAGCATTCAGTTAAAAAAAAACACATACATATATATAATAAATATATATATTATATTTATATATAATTTTTTTTCCTATTTAAAACTCATTATTTAATAAATTATTTTTTATGTAATTCAGTTTATTTGTTTTTGATGAAGATTATATAATATGTATAACTTTCATTATGCACAAACAACTTTAGGGGTACAAAGTTGAAGATTTTTTTTAATTACCGTGTCTTACTACCTGTTCAGGTTATACGCAGATCTGATAATTACTCTATAGGGGTAGGGATGAGGAAGGAATAATTTTAGAGGTAATCTACTCACATTTGCATGGAAGGAGAGTTGGAAATAATTTAGTAAAAACACCCTAGGTAGATTCGACCGGATTTGGACCCCGATCCCCCCTCCCTCAGCAGGCCAGTCTAATACGAGAGTGACGCCTTAAGACTAATGATTTTAAACTCACGGCACACTGAACAAGGCACAAAATTGTCAAGGCACACCATAAAGTTTTTTAAGGAGGGATTTTATCATTAACATTGCGAAATTAAGTCGTATTAAAATGCCATGGCTAAATTCTAATAATTATGTTATTTCTAAAAATAGTGTTAATCATGATTCAAAAAGATTATTTTATTCCTAAAGGATTTTTTTGCTGGTTTATCACCTTCTACCAAACTCCCACGAAACACCTGCTGACCTTTTGAGGCACACTGGAAGAAAAAACGTCGTCTTAAAGATCGTTCGGCAACTTGAGCGGGTAAAGTTGAAGTTAAATTAATTATATCTGGGTGGCGATAATATCTATCAAAAGTAACGGATTAAACAGCATATGACTTGACTCATGAATACATTAAACTAGGTTTAGTACATTTTACAGCTGCCATACAAGGTCTTTTCTAATGAAAATGGACTGTAGTTATGTATTAAAACTAATAGATGTGTTTTTGGAGTTGTGCCACTCTTTCCCTGAGATATGTGACAACCTACAGAAGGTGTCACGTGTTGTCAACATGTGATGTCACACCCAGCTCGTGGCCGTGATTACTAATCGTCTCGTATTGACACCTGTGGAAAAGGCTTGTACTTGGTACTTTGGCCTTGTTTAAACACAGTGTGTTTACGTTGGGTGGATATAGCGCGACAAGATAGTATTAAACCAGGTTAACCTAATTCTAAACACGGTGCACAATAGTTAGAGAAAAACTAATCCGTGATCTTGTCATCCCCTACCCGAACTACGGAATGAAAATGTCAAGCAAAGTATTGGTTCCTTTTATTTATTTTTATCAACGCGTCTTACTATTCGTTCGGGTTATACGCTTATGTACTAATTACATTAAATTGTTTGGGGATCAGGAAGGTTGAATTTAAAGGAATTATACCCGCATCTCCGTGGAGGGGGTGTGGAAAACCATTTGGTAAAACCACCCGACCGAGATTCGAACCACGATCTCCCTGACAGTCTAGTCTACTGCGATAGTAGCGCCCTAGACCATGCAGCCACCAAAGCGGGTCTTGGATCCTAATTTACACTTAACTTCAAAGTGAAAAAACTAAGCAATTAAACAGTGTTTATTGTACATTTTATTATTATAGATACTAACTACACTTTACTGTAAAACATATTATTTTTCATCACGGATCATATTTATCTAATCACAGGAATTTTACTTAATAAATTTACTACTAAACTAACTAAATTCAAATAGATTTATAAGCTACACAAAAATTAAGAAAATAGATTGTGTATATTTTTTATTATATAGTTATTTCATTTTTCTATACGACATTATATTTTGTTAGGTTAGGAAAATTAGTAAAAATCTGAAACGCTATATTATTCTTAAATGCTTATTCATATTCGTTATGAAAAACTAAATAGATGTATAAATAAAAACTCGCAAAGCTACTTGAAGTGTTGGTATCCAAGCAGTGTTCTAAGGATCTGTATTATAATATTCTCCTCCCCTTTTACCCACCCTCACCCTGCTCCTGAAGAGTAGGGAGTTAACGTCAAAGATACCACACATTCATGCTATGTGGATGAATGCAAATTTACTTTATTTTTCTTATGAAGACAGTATTGTAATCTAATTTTTTTCCCCTCGAGGTATTGATGGACGTTTTATATGTCCCCAAAATCAAAAATGTTTGTTTTTACTATTTTGTTAGTCTGAATCTGACACTACTCTATGGCGTCCAGCCCACCATCGAGCGGCCACCGCTTGTTGGTGAAGATAGTGCCAATATTTACGTATAAAGGTGTCATGTGGTCAGCATAACGGACCCCCCGGCCGTTATAAACCGGAGCCAATACTTTCCTATTCAAATAGTTCCTCATTTGTCCTACTCACGAGGCTGAGTCGACTCCATTCCAGACCCACTACTTTAGAGAAAAATCTGAAAGTGCCGGGGATCGAACCCGGGATCTCTGGATCTCTAGTCAGAAGCTCTGACCACTAGACCACAGAGCCGGTCAAGCTGAAACCATTTGCTGGATTTCGTTCAAACTCGATAGTGAAATTGTTCGAAAATACCTGTTACAGTTTTATTCAAAATGTGTATCTGGGAGTGTTTTACATAATAAATAATATCATATACTTATTTTTCGGAGAAAAATTAACAAAAACCTATTTTTGAAAATGTTGTTTCAAACTATGAGAAAATGTGTGTGCTATTTGTATCATATAATTTATTTAGTTTTACTATAATAACTTTTAACACCATGGTTATTAACCTAAGAGGTAGAAATGAAGATAGTATTTTTATAAGAATTGCACCAGCATTAACATGCAAAGAGGAGAGAAAAACCACCCCCGGGCCGAGATTTGAATCACATTATCCGCGTCACCGGCAAGTCGGTCTTTTGCGAGCCCGACACTTGCGTCTGTAAAATGAAGTTTGATCACGTGACACATTTGTTTACAGAAACAATATTCTATTGCGGCGGTAAACAAACCAAAAGGGTCAGTAGGTCACGGGTGAAAGGTCACGCAACAAACACAATTTGATGATCAGAAAGATTGATGGGAGAAAACAGAAGACCACAGAGAAGGGAAAATGGACGATAACATTTATCTACTTTCTTATATAGTATTTTTATTATTTGAAATTTTAAGACGATTCAACACGAGGGGTATTTCCATCCCACTCCCTTGCACCACTGATCACATGGTCTAGGGCATCAATCTTACAATATAGTGGACTGTCGGTAACAGGGAGGTTCGAATCTCTGGAGGAGGAGGGGATTTTTCGCAGTTGTTTTCCTATACCCTCTCCAAGCTAGTGCGGGTGCACTTCCTCTAAAAATTACTCTTCTATTCCACATGTTTAGATTAAATCTTTTTTACCGTCAACCCCTTAATAAATGCATATTTGCTATAATGGGTAAGAAACGAAGAAGGTAGAATCTAGATGAAATGCACCCGCTTTTATATGGAGAGAGTGGTAAACTATTTTGGGGTAAAACCCTCTCCGTACACCCTCTCCATCACTGACGAACCAAACCAAACTATTTGACCTCCTAGCCCTATAAACACAGATGCGGTTAAGTCAATAATCATGAGGCTACACGTACTAAAGAAACAAATAAATATGGGTGACTAAACACATATCAATAGAACATTTCAGGCTTTTAATGAAAGTGAAGCATATAACTCCTGGGACCAAGCTTATAATTAACTCCGAATCACCCGCCTTGGTGGCTTAGTTAGCTAATGCGCTAGGTTCGTATTAGCTATAATGCCGAGGACGGGGAGATCAGGCTTGAATCTCGATCGGGTGAACTGGGGGAGGTTTTTACTAAATTTGTTTTCCACTCTCCCTCCACAGCTTAAAGCGGGCTCACTTCCTATAATTCAACCTTCCAATCCCTAACCCATTAACCTAATTAGTACTTAAGCGTATAGCCCGAATGGGTAGTAAGACGTGGGTCTAAATAAAATAAAAAACTTCGAATCAATCATGCATCTGTAAGTATTCGACCATCGATTCTATTCCGATTTTCTTGGTGATATATTATATTTAGTTTAACTTTGTAGATTAAAATTTAATAGATGTCTATTTCTGATATTAGTTACACTTTTTAGTTCTATATATTTAGAATATAACCTATTGTTAGCACTTTACTAACCAATCTTGAAACGACTATAGGTAACAATGTTAATAATGTACATTACTCAATAATGGGCAATAAACTTTGTATTCTTAATCCAAATGTTCTGAAGTTCCACTAAAATCACGTAAAGATTTATAAAAATTCACAATACATTAATAGAAGAGCTTGAACTGTAAATCCTACACTCCGTTTATCTGCCATGAAAGGTAGAAGTATTACCTTGATGGATTACACTATGAACCTATAGTATGTTTTTGGTAGGAAGAACAGTAGATGTTAGTTACTAAAGCTAATGAAACAATTTTAATATATTCATACATCAAGTCATGTAATCTGCAGCTGTCACTTTTGATAGACACTATCAATATCCATAAAATAACACAAATCATGGATTAAAATGTTATCAATGTTGGCCGCGAAGAAATATGTTTGAATTTTCTCTACTGTCTTCAAAAAAAATCAGGGTATATCCTATCTTTGGCAGCATTAAGCCACAACCGAATCGCCGGTGGGTGTGATTTCAACGAGAGCTCAAAGTAACCGATAAATATCTACACGTCCATCACAGACTCTGCCTTAAAATAAGAGCGAAAAATTAGCCTGAGCACGGGACGATCCTTGGATAGCTCAATGGTAGAGGATTTGCGTGCTAAGCGTCGTCCTGGTTTGATTCCCGTGCCCAAGTGTCATTTTTCAATCCATTCAAATATCATTCTGATACGGCTTATTTCTGTAATTAAAAGCATTCATCCTTCAATCTTCGGCTTTCATATAGGCCTATACTAAATTGTATAGAGTAGTGCCTCATCAAGAAAAGTGAGCTTGCTTCCTTTCAGGGTACACGAAGTGTACGTTTTGACACATAGCACAGACGTGTTTGACTTCCAAACTTTGAGGGGGGGAGGGGGCACCCATTATTATTAATTTTACCCTCACTAATTACTACTTATATTAAATAAATGGAAACTAATCTAACATTACCCATTAAATAAATATTTAGCTTCAAATACAAAATACTCTGAGTTGAACATTAACATACATTTTAAGATTTTAATTCCACTCTCAAATTCAAATGGGTCTAACACTTTTCTCATTAATTGTTCGATATTTAAAAAATATTTGGGCACAGGCCTAGGGAAATAACTGAAAAGCACATAGGTACGTGGGGGGAGGGTGGGTATGTAACCCCCTTTCCTCACCAACATAAACAATTTGATCGAAACTAGTGTGTGTGAGAACCTTTCCAAAACATACCCAGTGCGTTATAGAGATACGAACACTTGTCTCCTTTCATTAGATTCTCGGTTGCGTCACTGAAATGATTCTCCCCGCCGTTGCGCTGGTTCCTCATTCGGCCACCAGACACCGTTATCAAGGCGTGGGGTGGGGCGTGATAACAGCGCGATACACATTACTCACTCTTCTGGGATGTCTAGTGATGGTCCAACAGACTGATTACTGCTAGACTGTGCATGCCAAGCTACTGACCTTGGGATCTGACGTGACAAATCTTTATCTGTTTCCGCGGTGTAATTTGAACTACTTGCACATGCGCAGAACTTTACTCGTGGCGTGACGAACATAATAATTATATCTGTGGCTCTAATTTAATTTGGACCTTAATACCTGCAAAGACTTACTATAGCTAGATTGCGCATGCTTAGCCACTTATGCCGAGTTTGACATGGCAAACATTTATTTGAGTCTCTGAAGTAGGGATGTGGTATCAAAAGAAAAGTATCGATACTATATTCATTTAAAGTACCGGAAGAAATATATCGATATCGTACTAGTATATTGAAAGAAAAGTATTGATAACATAAAGTATCGGTATCGAAATTTTAAGCTGTAAAAATTTCTTTTTATCAAGTAATAATTTCAACTTTTGCATAGTAATAATAATAATAATAATATTTTCATATTTAGTTAAACATTGAAAATTATGATTTAACCATGTTATAGTATATTTAGTTCTATAGCGTTTATGTTATGTGTTGGAAATTGGAGGGTATGATAGATAGTATGATGAATATTATAAAAGGTTTTACCATACCAGCTTTCAAAATGTCTATGAAAATTTAGCTGATGGAAAGTTATTTATTAGCTAAATATGAATAGTGATATATTTTTGCAATCTATTTTGTCCCCTTCTTTAACCATAGTAAACATTTAATCCAAACAAGAGTGAAGATAACAAAAAAGTTGTTTCTTTCGATACCGATCCGATACCGGAGTGTGAGTACTAATATTAGTAAAAGTATCGGAAAAAAGGTATCAGGTAAAAAGTACTAGTATCGAGAGGAAAATATCGATATAGTAAATTATCAATACTTTTTCATATCCCTACTGTAATGTAATCTGAACCAACGTACCTGCTCAGACTTATTAATCCTAGGCCGTGCATACATGGCCACTGCTCCTGCGCTGAAGCTAGCCTAGCTAAGATTTATCTGTAGTTGTGACGTCACTTGAAAAACTGCCCCTGAGTTTACTTATTACTACTCCATTGTGTATTTATAGCCACTCCCACTTCGCTGAACGCGAAAAATCTTTTTCTTTGGCCGTCACTTAATTTGAGAACTTGTGTTGCAGATTTTATTTAGCTGTTGATTTGATGCGAAGTCCGATAATAATAATAATAATAATAATAATAATAATAATAATAATAATAATAATAATAATAATAATAATAATAATAATAATAATAATACTAATAATAATAATACTAATAATATGAATAATAATATGAATATGAATATCCCGTAACTTTGAACATTGCTGCCACCATTTTAACATTTCACTGCACTAGAAGAAAACTATTTTAGCACTGCGTCTTACTACCTGTTTTGGATTATATACGCTTATGTACTAATTACGCTAACGGTTTTAGGGATTAGGAAGGTTATATTAAGAGGAAGTGTACCCGGATTTGCGTGGAGGGAAAGTGGAAAATCATTTTGGAAAAACCACCCTCAGTACATCCAACCGAGATTCGAACCTCGATCTCCCCGTATTCAGCAGACTAGTCTATTGTGAGAGTTGCGCCTTATACCACGCGGCCATTGAGGTGGGTTCTGGGTTGGAATAAACTCAGAGCCGGATAGTCGTAAGAATAACCTTTCAAAATAGATAAGAAATAAATTATAAATAACAAATATAGACAATTTGACAATATGTAGTCTCTTTTACAGCTGTCAAATGAGACAGCTTCTGAGCACATTGCTGAGCTCATTAATATGCCAGCTTTCCGAAAATTATCTTTAAAACTTTTATCTACAATCAACAAAACTTAGAGGTTTGTCTGTGTCTACATTTCTTCGATTGTTAATACCATGTATCATGTGTGTTAGTAGATACTTAATTTACTATCACTGTTGTAAAAGTAATTTTTAATTTCTCCACCTCCTGGTTGATAAGCTATCACTTTTAATAGATAATATCAATATCTACAAAACAAAATATTATCAGTGTTGATGGTTAAATAAAGTTTGTATTGTTTTTAAAGCTCCTTCTCACCAGAATGTTTGTGTACGTGTGACGAATATCTGCCAAGACCTTTTGATGACCAGGGCTAGGATGTGTATCTCAGTTTGTGAGTGTAGTTTCGGCCTTTGTTCCAGGGAGACAGGGACTACATTGGGTTCGCCACTCTGCCAGAGCAAGTGCACCGCAAGTCGGTCAAGAGAGGGTTCGACTTCACCCTGATGGTGGTTGGCGAGTCCGGGCTTGGCAAGTCCACCCTCGTCAACAGTTTGTTCCTCAGCGACCTCTACAAGGACAGGAAGATCCCCGACGCCATCGGCAAGTCTATCATTCTTTTAAACCGCATCTTACTACCCGTCCAGGTTATACTTATGTGTTAGAAATAAGGAAAGTTGAATTTAGATTTAGGGCTAGTTTCATAGTCAGATTTAGTACGCTTAAAGTGCGAGTCGATATTAATACAAGACGTCACCTACCTAGACCAAAATGGAATGGGCCAGTTTCGCATATGAAACTGGCCCATTCCATTCAATTTCAGGTAGGTGACGTCTTGTATTTAGTATAGCGCCGCACTTGAGGCGTACTAAATTTGACTATGAAACTGGCCCTAAGTGTTCTCATATTTGCGTGGAAGGAAAGCGGAAAACCATTTATGAAAACCACTCAGTACACCCAACTGGAATTCGAGCTGAAACTCTTCATCATCTGCAGTCTAAGTATATTGAGAGAGTGACACCTTAGACTATTTGGCTACCTAAGTGGGTCATTATTGTTATTTGTGGATAAAAATGTTATTCATTCAGGGATTCAAAGCAAAGACTTTAGGTTCAAAGCAAATAATTTCTACCAACTGATCTTCTCCCTAGTTTTATCTAGTACTTTTTACTACCAGAAAACAAGATTAAATAGTTCATTGTAAGGGTGCACCCATTTGACAAAATATAATAGTAAACTTCCTTTTGTCTCATTTTCCTCCCGAGGTAGCTCGTTTGGTGATTAAAGACGTTAGTAATCACGTCGGTCGTAGTACGGATGAAGGCTCAACTCTAGTTTGGTTTGGTTCATCGGTGATAAGTAATTCGAGGTTCTTACCCAGCCGGGTATACTTTGGTGGTTTTTCCAAAATGGCTACCCACTCTCCCTCAACGAAAATGTGGGTATACTTTCTCTAAATAATACCTTATCCTTCATCATTAGAGTAAAATATTTGAGTAGTCAGGACGGATAGTAAGATGTGATGCACACACAAACACACACACACACATTAAACAATATTATACACCAATTGTTGACTTTACTTGAGATGGTTCGCCCAGTGTCATTTTTATATTAATCTCCTTTATATATATATATATATAATATATATATATATATATATATATATATATATATATAAAGATATATATATATAATATATTGAAATTTACTTCACTCCTACGAACAGAAAATTGGCAACACGCTTGACGTCACTTCAATACGAGTTGCATTTACTTAAGTTTCAGGCTGAACTTAAGTTTTATTTTACTCATGATGGAAAAGCGATGTTCAGTCATTGGTAAAATAACTCTTCTTTCTTCCTAATTAAATCAATATCTGGCCGTATCAAATAAAATTGTAGGCTTAGTAAAGTAGCTAATACACTAAGCAATGATTATAATTAAAATATTATGGTTCAATTATTTCAAGGGAATTGATTAACAACATAAATTGTTTTTATTTGGAATTTATTTATAATTTCATAACTAAAAAGTATTTGGTTGATACTTATCATGTTTAACACAGGGGCTATTAACGCCTTAATCTGAAAAATATGTGTTTAAAGTAAATCCGCCCGCTTTAACGTGGGGAGAATATGAGAAAACCACAGTGAAAATCACATTTCAAAAACAGTCTCCTTTGTATCTGATTAGTATTCGAACCCCGATATCTTCGTCAATGGCTAGTAAGGGCAATGCGAGTTCCAACGACTTGAACTAGTTGTTTACCTCAATAGGCTATAATAATTATTGATGTGTTATTTTATAGGTATTATTATATATATTTTTAAAAGTGGAAGTAGACCTAGTAACTTTTCTAGCTTTCAGATAAGGCCCTTCCTATGAGAGTTGGGATGTAACTTAGGTGGATAACTTATTCTACTTTTAAAACCAGTGACCCGCTTCTGTGGCCACATGGTCTAAGGCATCACTCTCACAATAGACTAGAATGCCGATGACAGGGAGATTGGCGTTCGAATCCTGGTTGGGTGTACTGAAGGGGGTTTATCCTAAATAGTTGTCCACTCTCCCTCCACGAAAATACGGGTACACTACCTCTAAATTCTATCTTCCTCATCCTTAGCACTTTAGGGTAGTTAGTACATATGCGTATACATTAAACAGATAGTAAGATGCATTGCTAAAAAAAATCTAATGGAACCTAGACCAGTGGAACATCTTTTCCATATTTTAAAAAAATACATCAAAATCTAAAAAATATTAATTTTAAAATGAAAAAAACTATTAGACTTATTACCATTTCACCGATGTTAAGTGAAGAATGCAGGAAACTGCACGTATAAAAGATTTCTGGTTCGAGTTTAATCGTGTATTTAATATTTCAGTTAATCTCTCGTTAGATGGTGATCTCAAATCTCTCTTGCATAACAAGCCTGGATTCTATACTCACTGTTTAGTTTCATGTTTTGTCCCCAGAGCGCGTGGAAAAGACAACTTCCATAGAGAAGAAAACTATGGACATAGAAGAGCGAGGGGTAAAACTCCGGCTCACCGTGGTGGACACTCCTGGTGAGGCATTCGCTTGCTATTGAGGTGGGGGGTGAAGAGGAATCGAGAAAAGGACAGTGTTTTTGCAGTTTTCATAGCAAAAAAACTTTTTTTTGCCAAGTGAAATAAAACATTTCTTCAGTACAAATATAAGAGTTTAATTTTATACACACAGTGACCTCAACAGTTGTTGAGTATCTGTGAAGGGTGTCCTAGAATTTAATGACAACTTTTATCCTCGTTTAAAAAAAGTTTGTCACCTGATGCCGCTACGCTCATTACAGATATTCAATAATTGTTGATGTCACCATGTGAAGAAAATCACACTTTCTATAGGAGAAATATTTATTTTGACCCAAAACCACCTTAATGTGGTATAGAAAATAACGAAAATAACGTGAGTTAACGTTCGTATTTTTACAGTTTTCTTATAACAACAAATATTTTTGGTCAATCTAGATAAAATATTGCTTTATTTGCTACGTTTAGTTTAATCCACCAGTTCTTGAATATTTACCATGGGTATTTCGGAAATCTAACCGTATTTTTATCTTAATTAACAAGTTTATCTTCAAGTGTAAATAAGATCATAGCCAATATTCAAGAACTGTCGAGATAATTCCGTGCAGAGAATTAAATTAAACTAATCTTCTGCAGCAATATTAGATTAAACTGCAAGAAATATTGACTCCAGCTCGCGTTCCTTCCCCCTCCCCCCCCCAACGTAGCTTGCTTGAACAATTGCACGTTCAATTAAGTTTAATATGAACACTAAAGTAATTAATTTGCCGCATGGATTACTATTTATACTAACCTCCACCTGAATTAGTTAGGCCTATATTAATGTTAAACAAACCATTAAAAGTTTTATAAGGAGATCTTCTTATAAACAATTTAAATTATATAGTTCTTGGTGATTTATTTTGTCTGTTATTTAACCAATAAACTTTGATGTAATAGCTTAAACTTTAGTTAAAAATATGTTATGCCTTTTTAGTTCCAGGTTACTTGATGTTGATAAATGGTATCGGATAAATCAGAACTGTTGAAATTCTTAAATAATATCTCAGTTTGAGGTAGAGGTGCTAATCAATATTTTCAACTTGTTATGTATTTTCATGTAAACTATAAAACTATCGACTGGTTGGCTTACGATTTTCGATTCTTTCAAATTAATTCCCGTGTATATAATATATTCTAATTTATTTATTTTATTAATACACTTTTGTTGCGTGGCTACATAAATTCGCGGCTTATGTATTATTGATAAGATAATTCATTAAGATATATAATCTTAGTAAAACAGGTTTATCAGCTATTCATTATTCTCTTTGTGACTCAAACATAATTTATGAAGGCATCCAATGTACAAACATGCTAAGGGCTGTATTCCCCTAATTCTCCTTTCCAAAATCCAGTTTCTTTTCGTGCCCGGCACCTCTGGTTTGAGGGAATATATTGACATCCGTTTAAGATTCCTTGACAATCACTCGATTTGACTATTTAATTTAGACCTTTTTAGACTCTTTGCCCAATTTATTGAATCTAGCACTGCAAGCTGCAAAATCCAGGATATTTTTGAAAACAAACTGGACAATGTATTTAACAAAAAAATAAATAAAAAAATAGGGGTTTGTACATATTTATTATGTTCGTAAAAACAATCACATTTCTTAACAAATACTCGTAAACGAAAATTCTAATACAAGTTTAATTTATTTCTAAGATACAATTTATATTTTGTACTAAAATGTGTAAAATATTAACCTCAGACACTCATGAAAAACCCACCTGAACAGCCCCGAAAACCCGAAAAAAAAGATAACATGTCTGGGGGAAACCCAGATAGATGGCAACCCTCTTTGCAACGAAAAGTTAAAAAGGCTGATTAGAATATATTTTATTTTCTAGTGGATAAACAGTTATTTTAGATTATTGTCACGACATTTGTTTTCAAATTATAATGCTATGTTGTGATACAACTTAATATATCGATACAGGCTCTTTCCATTTAACGACCTGTCAACGAAGATGTCTTCCTATATCTAGCTTTATATGAGTCAGTTGGGTATCGAGTAGAGCCGACCAATCTGAAACTAGTTGAACTAAAGCAGGGCTGGTTGCAATGATGGGACTGAAATCTTGTGATTGGTTTAAAATTCGCCACGTATTTACGCTTCTTTTTTGCGTTTTATCCCCCCACCCCATTTTCGTGAGCGCGTGAATACGCAATAGACGAAAACAACCGCAAGTATAGCAGAGTGTATGTATGATATGTTGCTTTATGAGCTCTTTACGTTGCCGGTTGCAGGTTTCGGCGACGCTATCAACTGCGAGGACAGTTGGCGGGCCTGTTGCGGTTACATCGACGAGCAATTCCGTCAATACTTCACTGACGAGAGCGGACTGAACAGGAAGAACATCCAGGACAACAGGGTGCACTGCTGTCTCTACTTCGTGCCTCCTTACGGACACGGGTCAGCACTCTCATTTGATACGAGCGACGGGATCGATTCGACAACAGCCTTGTTTACGTACTCCGTAATCCGTAAAAATCCGTAGTCCGTAAGAACAATGCTCTGTCTACAAGAGTTCCCATCCGTAAGGTCCGTAGTGCCCCGTAGAAGTTCTTGATAGCGGTCGTAACGGACGGCAACGGAGAACTAATCACATGTGGACAAATAAATGAAAAACGATGTGCAAATAAAAATGGACGCATCAATAATAGTAGAGGAAACGATTGCAATTTTCAAAAACTTATCGCATTTGAAATTATTTACGCTTAGTAGAATTTCATAGAAGACCTTAATATATATACTAAGTCTATCGCTATTTTGACCAAAAAAATTAACAACAAATTTAATTCTGAAAATGTTGATTGTATTTATAACATTTTCTGAAAGGGTTTTAATTCAAAGAATTTGAATGTATAGGGAATTATATCAGTTGGTTAAGGATAAGGGATGTGTGGACAAAATTAAAAATTATACGGACTTGAGTACTTTAAGGATACGGACATTAAGGAGTATGTAGATGAGGCTTTAGATTAGTCGAGAGTTGACTATAAAACTATTTTCTCTCTCACAAAACACATGAGGTGAAATTCCTCAAGGAGTGCCTTTAAACAATCAAATCCTCTTTAATTAACTAAACACAAATTGAGGTATTTAACGTGCACTTTATAAGCCTACTGTTTAAATTAGCGTTTGATTTATAAACTAACTTAAATCTATAAAATATGCAACATCCAGTCTCTGGCCGTTAATTTATCACTGTGAAAGAGGAAGCACACATTTCAGTGATGATTTTTTTTGGCCATACCTGGGGATCGAACCTAGGGCCTTTAGATCGGTAAGCAGACAGGCTTGAAGATGTTGGACGATAATTTTAACCAACTATAATTACGGATACAGCTGTCACTGAGTATATTTTTCAACTAAATTAAATATAAATACACCTGGACACAGAAATAAATGAGCTTAGACTTTGCGTGCTAATGACTACCAAAGCGATACCGGAATCGTTCTGTCCTCAGGGTCATTCTTCACTCATAGATATATACCCCGATCCGCAACCAAAGTTAATTTCCATCGTTGTGTATACATTATAATGAATTAGCACGGGACGATTCAAGGATAGCTCAGCAGTAGATTATTGGTGCGTTAAGTCGTATGTCCTCCGTTCGTTTCCTGTGCAGAGGTATCCTTTTTCAACTAGATTTGATTTAATTGAAAAATGTAGTATAGGTTGAAATTACGGGAGGGGAAGGAGAGGACATCCCCCCCCCCCCCCAGCATAGCTCCTCCACATAATATCCTCCCATGGCTCCCTCGCCTCCCCTCTCCAAATGCTACCTTGCATAACATCCTCACATAACTCCCTCTCACATAACTTCCTCGCATATTATCCTCCAAAAACTCCCTCTTACATAATTTCCTCGCATATTATCATCCAAAAACTCCCTCTCACATAACTTCCTCGCATATTATCCTCCAAAAACTCCCGCTTACATAACTTCCTCACATATTATCATCCAAAAACTCCCTCTCACATAACTTCCTCGCATATTATCCTCCAAAAACTCCCTCTTACATAATTTCCTCGCATATTATCATCCAAAAACTCCCTCTCACATAACTTCCTCGCATATTATCCTCCAAAAACTCCCTCTTACATAATTTCCTCGCATATTATCATCCAAAAACTCCCTCTCACATAACTTCCTCGCATATTATCATCCAAAAACTCCCTCTTACATAACTTCCTCGCATATTATCATCCAAAAACTCCCTCTTACATAACTTCCTCGCATATTATCCTCCAAAAACTCCCTCTTACATAACTTCCTCGCATATTATCATCCAAAAACTCCCTCTCACATAATTTCCTCGCACATTATCCTCCAAAAACTCCCTCTCACATAATTTCCTCGCACATTATCCTCCAAAAACTCCCTCTCACATAATTTCCTCGCACATTATCCTCCAAAAACTTTCTCTCACACAACTTCCTCGCATATTATCCTCCAAAAACTCCCTCTTACATAACTTCCTCGCATATTATCATCCAAAAACTCCCTCTCACATAATTTCCTCGCACAATATCCTCCAAAAACTCCCTCTCACATAACTTCCTCGCACAATATCCTCCTATAACTCCCCCGCCCTCCATCGCGAGTCTAGTCAACACCACCGCTAATGTCCTCAGGCTGCGCCAGATCGACGTGGAGTTCATGCGGCGACTCCACAGGAAGGTGAACATCGTGCCCGTCTTGGCCAAGGCTGACACCCTCACGTCTCAGGAGGTCAAGAGACTCAAGGAGCACGTCATGGTGGACATTGAGGAGAACAAGATACAGGTGAGCCTTCCACTCGCCCTTAAATGAGTCCCCGCTCCTCTCTCTCATTATAATATTATTCTTCCTACACCGTATGGTCGAAACACTAAAAACAATAATGATGCAATCACAATATTGTAATTTAAGGCCTAGTTATGTGTATATACCTTGATTTTCTTATTAATGGACATTTGAAGCACCTTTAAGAAGAGGCAGTAACCATTTAGGAAAAACCACCCTCACTAGATCGCGATTCGAACCCCGGTCTCCCCATGTTCAGCAGGAAGCAGTGTTAAAAAATAAAATAGTGAGCTTCCTATGAAAATCAGACTCTACTATTCGCCTATAAAGTATCAAAGCGGCAAACCACTCGACACTCATGCTAAGCGGGTTGCATACGTAAAGGCTTTATACACTGTACAGTACAAATACATTAGTTTATTAAATGAACCCTTCTGTAATGTATATGTCTTGTGTTTTTCTGTATTATGTTCATGTGTTCTTGATTGAGTAACCTTTTTTTTTAGATCAAATTTGATATTGTAAAACTTTTAATACAAGCTCTACAATATTATTATTATTAGCACCGCGTCTTACTACCCGTTCGGGTTATACGCACTTACGCTAATGTGTAATAGTAGAGTGATTGTGAGATGAAATGGAGGACCTACAGTTTAACGTGGAATCCGAACCACGGTGGAGGCCTGGCATTCCTCACATTCACAAGTTGTGATTAATACACATCTTGTCAGAGGTGAAGGAAGGGTTTGGCATTCAGATAAATCTGTGCCGGGACAAAGGATTGAACCCCGGACCTCCAGCACAGAAGTCTGACACCTCTCTACAATATAAAAACAAAAATATAACAATGTAGTAAAATATTTTGATATATTTATTATATTCAAAGAGTGTCAAATATATTTTCTGCAATTTATAATTCCAGCACCAAGGGCGATTAAAATTCCTTTTCCCCTCATTTTATTCGTAAACAGTGTCGTAAAACATCGAGTACTCTTAATAGAAAGAGAAGATATTAGATATTAGGTCAAAATGATTTATAAAAGGTTGTCAAAAGTTGTTTCAAAACATATATTTTTCATATTATCCCAACTAAAACTGATAGTCATATATTTGGACATGACTGATTTAAGCTAAGAGCTATGACCTATCACACATCGGTAGTCACGTGGAATAAACGTTAAGCTCGTCTAGTCCGAACTATTGGAGACGGTGAGACCGGTGTTTAAATCCCGGCCGGGTGTTTTTAGATAGTTTTTACTAAATAGCTTTCTACACGCACCCTTACGCAAATGCAGATACGTTTCCTTCTAAACTCTACCTCCACCCCTAGTGCGGGTAGCTTGGATAGTAAGACGTGGTGGAATTTAAGGTTGCCGCCTCGATCAGCTAGAAAGTATTAATCGCTGTCAGGCCACATGGCTTAAAATAAAATGGTCCGTGTCGTTTACTGGAACCACTTCTCTATTCTGTATATGCTAAAGCTCCCTTTCGCCCTTCGCCTACAATCACCCTTTATAATGTCAATAAGAAAGAGGTGAAAAAAGACTACGAAACCTCTTATCTTAAGGTGAATGGGAAAACTCGCTGCTAGTTCTCAAATATCTTAAAATTTTCTGTAGTGAACCTATCAAGGAATTACTGTATTTTTTAAGAGTAAAACTAAATCTACAGCCCTTTTTCATCAAGCCTAGTCTCATAGCTCAGCAAATTTGCTTAAAAAGTCGTTGAAAATGAGTTAATGACACATTTTCAACACAGTTTTTTATATCAATAAAACTCAAACTATAGAGTTGGTAAGGAAAAAGAGCCCTGTTGGAATCTTTCAACTTTATTTTAGAATGAAACATATTTTGAAATAACGCATCGTAGAATTAAATAATGCGTCAGAGCCGAATGCCAGTGCGGCAATTTTCGCTTACCAAGGTGGCCCCGGCTTACCAAGGCGGCTCCATTACTACTACTGCTACTACTGCTACTGCTACTATTACTGTTGCTACTACTACTACTGCTACTACTGCTGCTACTACTATTACTGCTACTACTATTACTACTACTATTACTACTACTACTACCACTACTGCTACTACTGCTACCACTACTGCTACTGCTGCTACTAATACTAATAAAATTATGACCTGGTGGCTCCCCTTTCCAGATCTATCAATTCCCGGAGTGCGACAGTGACGAAGACGAGGATTTCAAGCAGCAGGACAGAGAACTGAAGGCCTGTGTCCCCTTCGCCGTGGTGGGGAGCAACACCGTCCTGGAGGTGGCGGGGAAGAGGATCAGGGGCCGACAGTACCCCTGGGGGGTGGTCGAAGGTACCTATTAGCTCACTTGTCCAAATCTGTAGCTGTTGAGCGCAAAGTAAATACGTATCGCTGGTGGAGGGGAGAAGAATATTGTTTTTACTGGCTGGGCTTGTGGTCAGTGAGCTCAAATACATCAGAGAGTTAATTTGGGTACACCCGCTACGATTTCCACCTATGGTCCAAGAATTTTCTAATGGATATTATTGTTTCGTTCTCAAAGTTTCTGAAAACTTAATTTTAGTCCTCTGAGTATTTAGAGTTTAGTTTTAAAGTATAATGTGCTTAAAGATTTTTTAAATTTCAATTTTCTTGCCGATACTGACAGGGACATCATCCCTTTACGAAGGATACCTAAAAAAAAAAAGTCATAGTAAATAATAACAATAATAAGAAAATACTAGCTAATCCTCAAAGCCCAGTCAACTGCTGCACAGCGACTTGTCCTAAACAACTGCCATAGATCATTTTAAACCTTGATCAATGTTACCGCAACACGCTCTCGCTAAGGCATTATATACTATTTTTTTTCTTGCGGCAACACCCTTTATACACCCCCTATATTACGCGGCACTTTTTTTTTTTTTTAGAAACCTCTTTATTTCTAGGCGTTATGTGCTGATGAAATCTTTAGTAAAGGATCTAAGTAAACTAAAGCTATTATTTATTGATTGACTTTAAAAATAACAAATTAATATAAAATAAAACTAGAAATTTTTTAGGTTACACTTCCTGAACTTAATGGTAATTATTTTCACCAAATTTTCGTGAGAACCTCTCTAAGAATCACTGCGCAAAGGGACACTGTTTGTAAAACTTCAAGACGTGTATGTTTATAAATCAAGATACTTGCTGTTTGAGGTATATTATAACTAATACGTCCTGGGATCTGATTATTTAAAAGTATTATATTATGCCTAAAATAAGCAATAAATAATTAACTCCCTTCTGGTAAAACTTGTAAGATAGTGACTATTAGTGGTTCTCTCCCCACAGGTCACGTCTTCAACCTTTAGAGGAGTTCGCATATTTAACGGTCACTATCCACGATCTTCATAAAGATTTTGAGTTCACAAAAATATTTTTTTTTTAGTTTTAGTTTTGATAAGATCACATATTTGTTTTAAAATTTAAATAAGTATTCCTTGAATATAGATTAGAGATTAAAAACCCATAAGGAAATGAGTATTTTTAATTATCATGTTTAATACCATGGCTATTGACGGTGTAATCTACGGGTTATGATTGTGGATAGCTGTTTTAAAGTCCCTTCATATTAGCGTGGAATGAGGATCAAATTGTCACATAAATAACAAATGGGAAACCCCCTATGGCAAACACTACTGATAATCCGAACCAAAGCTTCTTAGTCACCGGAAACACATTCCATTTCATGTCTGACACCTTAGAACGCGTGATCATCGGTGTGTATAGGAAAATAGCTCTTATCTGACACCTTAGCTCAGTCGGTAGCATGTTTCCCAAGCAAGTTGAGAGGACCTGGTTTAAATCCTGGCACGGCTGAACAAAACATCAGTGATGAAATGTGGTCTTCCCCTTTCAGAGTGATGAATTAATGGCCGGGGACTGGGTGTTGTGTCTGTTCTAGATGCAAGCTAGTTTATAGGTCGTGTGATGTTATAAACAGTCGGTTCATAAAGTGCACGTTAAAAGAAATAGCGCTCTTGACACCTTAACTCCAGGCGTGTGTTCCACCATGACGAGACCCCGCTCACTACTTTGTGTGTGTTCCGCCAGTGGAGAACCCAAAACACAGCGACTTCATCAAACTTCGGACGATGTTAATCTCTACACACATGCAGGATCTGAAGGACGTCACCCAGGATGTCCACTACGAGAACTTCAGGGCGCAGTGCATCTCTCAGATCTCGCAGCAGGCCATCAGGGAAAGGAGGTGAGCACAAGCTTCTGGTAGGAGCACTCAGGTGGTCAGACAGCTTTCCAACTATAACACAGTTTCGATCTTTAACACAGCTTTCGAGCTTTAACACAGCTTTCGAGCTTTAACACAGCTTTCGAGCTTTAACACAACTTTCGAGCTTTAACACAGCTTCGAGCTTTACACAGATTTGAGCTTTAACACAGATTTTGAGCTTTGATACACTTTGAAGCTTTAATACAGATTTGAAGATTAAATGAATTTTTGGAGCTTTAATACACTTTGAAGCTTTAATACAGATTTGAAGATTAAATACATTTTTGAGCTTTAATACCGTTTTGAAGATTTAATACAGCTTTGGAGATTTAATACAGCTTTGGAGCTTTGATTCACTTTGAAGCTTTAATACAGATTTGAAGATGCATTACAGCTTTGGAGCTTTAATATAGCTTTGGAGCTTTGATTCACTTTGAAGCTTTAATACAGATTTGAAGATGCATTACAGCTTTGGAGCTTTAATATAGCTTTGGAGCTTTAATACAGCTTTGGAGCTTTGATACACTTTGGAACTTTAATACATATTTGGAGCTTTGATACAGCTTTGGAGCTTTGATACAGCTTTGGAGCTTTGATACAGTTTGGAGCTTTAATACAGATTTGAAGATTAAATACATTTTTGGAGCTTTAATACAGTTTTGAAGCTTTAATACAGATTTGAAGCTTTGATACACTTTGGAGCTTTAATACAGATTTGAAGATTAAATACATTTTTGGAGCTTTAATACAGTTTTGAAGCTTTAATACAGATTTGGAGCTCTGATACACTTTGGAGCTTTAATACAGATTTGAAGATTAAATACATTTTTTGGAGCTTTAATACAGTTTTGAAGCTTTAATACAGATTTGGAGCTTTGGTACACTTCAGAGCTTTAATACATATATGAAGATTCATTACAGCTTTGGAGCTTTAATACAGATTTGGAGCTTTGGTACACTTCAGAGCTTTAATACATATTTGAAGATTCATTACAGCTTTGGAGCTTTAATACAGCTTTGTAGGTGGTTGTGTGCTTCTTATCCGACCTATACAGACTTACTCTGCCAATGTTAGTTATTTCCACGCAGCTGTCCTATTTGACTGCTTGTTTTGTGTTGACGTTCCAGTAAACTGAAGCGGGACTCTGGTCCTCAATTCGAGTCCAGCATCACGGACACAGACAGACTTTTACTTCAGAAAGATGAGGAGGTAAGATCTCATTTATTCTTCTGTTGGAGAAAAAAATGTTTCTATTTGTGTACTTTTTAATGTGTTTACTATACTCATTGTCTAGTTGAGGGATTCTCAAACTTTATATACTCGGGCCTCCCTTGACTAGTAAGTTTAGTTTGACAATAAAAGTAATATATATGAATATGCACAGTGGTGGTTCTAGAAAAAACAATGGGGGAGGGGGAGGTTAACAAATGTCTGCATGTACCAATAATTAATTAAAATTCATATGTAACATATAAATAAAAAATACACGCCCCAGATACAAAATACATACATATACATGTACACTTTGGCTTAAATAGTGATATCAATCTGTGGATACTGTGCACTGTTAATAGATCCTGCATTCAGGATAGAAGCACATACACTTAAAACAGTTGATTTGTACTCCTGTTATGTATGGCACTAATTGAAAATAGATAGAAATCAAATTGAAATGACAGAAGCAATCAGGATAAGGAAATTCACATCACATCTATTACGGTTTCCAGCCTGTGGCCTGGGTCAATTTTTTATTCAAGCCATATATTTTCCAATGTCGTAGCTTCACAGGCCTTATAATCGAATTTAAGACTAGGACAGGCACAACAGCCGTTAATTCATCACTGTGAAAGGGTAAATCCATATTTCACCAATTATACATTTTTCAGCCATGCCAGGAATCGAACCCAGGAACCTTAGCTCAGTAAAAAAGACACGATACCGACTGAGCTAAGGGGTCGGATAGGATAAGGAAATTCTTGGAAAAATTATTTTTACCAAACGACTTATTAATAATTTATTTTACATATAGATAAAGGCAAAAGATAATTTTCTGATCATCATTTAAAGGGTGGTTTATTTAAAATTGATTCTACGATTTCTAATATCAGCAAATGTTGGTACAATTTCCGCTGATCCAGGACCAGTCTTTCACTTAACTCTCTTTATATTGACAGGATAGCGAGGCTACATAGTCTTTTACTCGTCACTGTCAAATCGCATAGCAAGCCCCATTAAACAATAATAATCTCGTACTTTACCGTGACATAATGCTGTTATATAAATCATCTAAATTGATAATTTAGACTTTTGTTCATCACATGGCATATATTACCGGGAGCAACATTACATTCAGGTTTGGTCGCCTTTGTGTAGACTATTTGCCGCTCTGGTGGAACAAAACGTTGACAACGTTATAATTTACCAACTCCTGGCGACCGTTGGGATAATTCCTCTTAAGAGAAACGTACCCAAGGTACCGGCCGGAAGTCGAAAGAGGGACCCCTAGGTTCGTATCCAGGGGCACTGACCACTACACCACGGGGCCAGATAATGTAGTCTATTGATTAAAACTAAATACAATCTGGCCAAATATGGGGGTGGGGGAAGGAGCCGCCCTGGCCTAGAACTACCATTGAGTATGTAGTCAGCCTTATGACTGGTTAGTGTCACACACCATCTGGGAGAAAGCACACACACACACACACACACACTAGGGACGTCCTGAAAATTCAATGGTTTATCGTTGATTTTCACACTGAATTCCTATGAGCGAGAGAGAAAGAGTCCACAAATATTGCCGGAAAGGTATCTAATATACCTTTCAGGGATATTTTATGTGTCACAATCGACATAGGACTGAGAGCTTTACTTTCCCTCCACAGAAAGTTGTGCTAATAATTTTTTCATCGCTCAGCAGGTTTTGAACCAGCGATCATCGGGTCCTGAGGCGAGCACTTTGCCCCAATACCACTGGGGTTTTCTTTTAAGTGTAACCTCACTAATATTATACATTTCAAATATGATTTTGGGATCAAATTAAAAAAGAAAGCATTCAATTTTACATCAGTTAATATATTTCTGATACACATTTTGAAGACGTTGTTTAAAGTTTTATAGGACACCGATAAAATATTAATTTGATAAAATTACTGTTTTTAGATTTGATGACATTTAAAATATATAGTACAATAACTAGGTACTTGTCCATAAGAAGGACGAGTTTATTTCCTAGTGGAATGCAAGAAAGGTAATTTAGTACAGTCTGATTTTCATAGGAATCTCGTTATTTGAAAAACTTGTTACTCTTGTTGCCACAATGACGGAAACAAAAATATTATGATTGTATTTACAGTCTTAGTCCGTTTAATTAATGATGTAAAGAGATACCATACAATGATGCATAATAAAGTATTATTGAAGGTTTTATTACTTTTAGATGGAACCTCATAATTAATTAATCAAATAAGACATTTTTAAAATGACAAATTTTAGTGACTTTCAATCAATGTTAGTGGTCTTTCCATAAAAATCAGGTTTAACTGCCTGTTGATTTATGTAGTTTGTAGAAAATGAATGATTTCTTCAAATATATAGCCACCTCATCTGAAACACCCTCGTGCCTCACATTTGAGAAACTCTGACCTAGTTATACACAATTATCATAAAATTAGATATGATATTCCGCTATATATTCGATAAAAAAAACTTTGTTTCGCCATTTCAATTTCTTTGTTCCCTTGGCTCCTCTGGGTTTTTTTTAATGATCCATCCTAGGTCCTTTTCTGTTGTAACATTGTTATCAATCATATTTGTGGCATTGTTAACATTATTATTATTATTAGGTGTTCTGTCTTATGACAGGTCCATTCCTTTTGTCAGTGAACGCAGACCACCAATGCACCTGTCCTCTGCACTCCTCCTCCAGCTCTCAGAATTTTCTTTTTCTTTGAAGTCATCCAATATTTGAATCCTCCTTCCTAAGCTCCTCTTTCCCTCAACCTTTCATTCTATGACGTCGTGCAGAAGACAGTTCCTCCTAAGAATGTGTCAATCCAGTTTGCTTTTTTTTTTTACCGACTAATCAATTCTAAAACGGTTCTCTTCTCGCCCACTCTTCTTTGGACTTCATTTATCACCCTGTCTGTCCACCTAATCTACTCAAGTCTTCTCCAGTACCATATTTCAAAGCTCTCCTGGTATTTCTTTTTCCAACTTCCTGAGAGGCCAAGTTTCTGTTCTATGCAGTTTCTTCCTCAGTTACAAACTCAGCAGTAACTGTGGGATATACGAACATGAAACTTTATTCTATTTGTTTGAATTTAAAGTTAATAAATGACACCTGGACTGGGGAATTGAACCCAGTACCTTGGTCAAACTGCAATGAAACAGTTCAACCCGTGCGTCCTTGTAATGGAGAGTTTGGTCTGTTTGAATGCCCTAGATCCGTCGGATGCAGGACATGTTGACCCAGATGCAAGAGAAACTCAAGTCTAAAGGTCACACCCCAATGTTCCGAGGTCAATTGAGCAGCCCTGGAGGCAAGGGTGATCCAGACCACAAAAGGGACAGTGTTGTCAACGTCTGACTCCACTCAATGACATAATATGATTCAGGGATTTTAATTTTTTAAAAAAACCTGCCCGATACTTTTCATGTTGTTCTTTCTAAAAATACATATTTTTTTGAAAGAAAACACAACCATTTTAACTTGCTGTTTTTGTAGATAATATTGTTTATTGTTGTTTGATCTTATTTTGTGTGTGTTATTCAACTTTTGTACCATATTTTATTTCTTAGATGTTTAAAAGGAAATGTTTTAATGCCAGCGTCCAGCGTAGTTTTTGATATTTCTTGAAATAATGTTATTTAAAAATAAAAATAAAAGAATAATAGACTAAGCAGAAAGGTTTGGAATAATGTTACTTCTAGTAATAAAAATGATATCTAAATAAATGGGAAATCTAGATTTCTAATAAATAAAAGTTGTTCTTTAAAGTCTCTGGTTTAAAAAACATTTTATGATATACTTATACACAATTTTCAAAACTCTTTTGTATGAAACAAAAGTAATTTGGTAGTTTTTAAAATTCTCTCAGAACTTTTTTTTTTCCATATTTCTAAGGGATGTATATATTTTTTAATCCCTTTTATATTCGCAATTGGCAGGCTACAAGGAAGTTCAAATTTAATATTTCATACTAGCAAAAATTATAGTGTATATAATGCATAGCATAATGGTAAATATTAGCTGGTTTTTGCATCTGTGTAGTTGACTATTTCCATAAAATTTACTTAATAGGTACTTGGGACTACAATAATTAACTAAGCACAAGCTAAAGTACAAAGCCTGAGAAAAATAATTTATTCATTTCACTGTTCTTTAAGAGACACCTTGTAACACATTTAACTAAGAGATCCTAAAGCATGATTACTCAGGGTGCTGTTACCAAATAAAAAAACGCTACTTTGGTAAGGAATATATTGTTATTCTTTTTTGAAATAAGGAACTTTCTTATGTTTTGTACTGCTGAGTGAAAAATAAAATATTTAATACAAATATAAAATTAAAGACAAGATGTATGCCATTTAAATTTAGAACTTTTAGAGAGTAATGATATATCAGCGTGAAATAGTCCAACTATTTCTGCACTACCTCGATATTTTCAAGTGTGTTTGTACTTCTTGATGTTAGCAATGTACCAATCAGTATTAAATACTAATGTGTGATGTGATTAAAGAATATAATAGAAAAACTAATTTTGGGAACACAATGTGTACGTATTTAATATTGTTTCTTAGATCACTAATATTTTCTGTGAGATAAATTATTTCAATAAAAATACAATCATGTTTAATAGTGTATCTAGAATCTGTGTGAAAAAAACATTGTAAACTAAGTAATTGGCTAAAGTAAGAGAGCCAGCTTCTTTTACACATAGAAATATATATATTATATATATAAAATATGTGAATTTTTTAAAAACTTATCCTATATCTTGTTTATTTCTGGTCACACATTATAAAGTCCCAGCATCCATTGCTCATTTCTTGTGTTTGTTCCTATCTAAGTGTCCTATCATTCTTTACCAATTTCATTTTTCTCCCTTTTGTGTTTTTCTGTTTCCTCTTTTAGGAAGTTGCGTTGCACATTTCACACTCTCTCCTAGGGATGTGTTATCAAAAGAAAAGTATCGGAAGAAAAATATCGATACCGTACTAGTATCGAAATAAAATTATTAAAAACAGTAAGTATCGGTATCGACATTTTCTTCTGGATTTTTTTTTCATTCATAATTCTCTTCTGGAAGGTGCTATATTTTAACTACATTTGTCGTTTATATACTCTATCAAGAGATATTATTAACTAATGACAAACAATAAAAAAATGGACACCCTCTTCTGGCCTGATTCATCTGCTTAAACAACCCACATAAACTTTTCTGCTTCATTTTCTTGGGCCACCCTTGAGTTGTATGAGTTCATTGAGCTCTACAGAAGCTTATTTTGTTTAGTTTGTCATGACTGTAACCATTGATAAAAGAAGGGGCAGTAAGACTAGTTGCCAATATCCCCGTCGCCTGATCAGACATCAGGTTGTATTGATAAACACATATGAAAGAAAAGCTATGAATTATGATGAGCCATAAGAGATCGAATGCTAGAGTTGCTTCTTGCTTGTCATGCAGAAAATGAGTGAGAATTGATAAATATTGTCAATTTGTCTTCTTTCACAGCCCACCCAAGTAAATATTTAATTCCAGCATGAGTGAAGATGCAAAAATGTTGCTTCTTTCGAAACCGTAGTGTGAGTACTAATATCAGTAAAAGTATTGGAAAAATAGTATCGAGTAAAAAAATACTAGTATCTAAAGGAAAACATCTATATTAGTAAAGTATCGATACCTTTTTCATATCTCTACTCCCCCCTGATGAGTTCTGATAGAATGAAACCCAGGTCGGGGGATTGGGTGATAACGATCGATTTTCTTAAATAAGCAGCCAATACCTCTTTGTCCAGTGGCAGCAATGTAAAGTGTGAACTATGTTCTTCTTTTCATTGTAAAATTCATATTGTGTTTGTTCCTTTTATATGTTTCTATCCATCTTTCCTGTACCTTCTTCCAAATATAATACAACATAGAATTATTAAATTTATGAAACTATTATTTGTTCAAAAATATAATAAATAAGACGCATAAAAGTATGTTGTAGTCTTTGTGTTTTATACATGTATCCTCCTTTTACTAGAGAATTTGACCGGAAATGCAATTCTTTATTGTAGCTTTTTTAATGTGTGGGTGAAATTGAAATATCAGAAAAACTAGTTTGAAGAAAGATAAAATAAATGTATAAATGTATCTCAAAGCTTGGTATGTCTAGAGGTTGGTTCTCTGACTTAATACTTTGTTTGCACACTATTTTATCATATAAAGTATGTTAATGTTAATTGTTCGTGTATAATTACTCAATTCATTAAACATTAGCTAAATAATGGTTTATAGGTCCAATAAGTCCTGCACAAAACCAGACTAAACACAAAATGAGCCATTGTTGCCGTACTCACGACATGGTATTGTGGTCTGCTTGCTGCCACACAATAAGTCAAAATATTCCTACTAATAAAAAAACAATGACCCGCAATATCTTCTTTTTACTTTAAAGCTTCTCCTTCTCCTAAAATTGTAATAAGCTACAAGAAATAATAATTCAGGTACAAGTTGGAACCTTGTGAATAAATAAAACAATAAAATGTAAATTATTCTAAATAGCTATGACATAAAAAAAGAAGTTATTTTTTATCATTTCTGTTGAAAGCAACCGTCTTATGGAAGGCGGCATGAAGGTATTTTGATTTCGAGTTTACGTTTTCAAAAGTAAAAATAATTTCTCATTAGTACTTACTCGCTCTCAATTAATTTGTTTTGCTATCAAATCAATTAACAATCTGTGTTTATTTTGCTTCACTTTACTGCAGAAACTTCAATTTTAATACAAAAGTTTCAGAGGACTTTTAACTTGGCGTTTACTTGCAAACTTGTTTGTATCGCCTTAGTTTCGAACAAATGTTTGTAATTCTAGTTTTACGTCACAGAGAAATAAATACGGCTAGATAAAATGCCATATAATACTCAAAAATAGGTTTAAAGTTTTGTCAATAATAATGTTGAGCGAGAAAGAAAATTACATTAGGTGCAACTTTGATCCTTTTTTTAAGGTGAAATAGTGACGATAATGTTTCCGTATTCATCCGTCCCGCAAAAATCTGATAATTTTTTGACAACAATGTAAAATTTTAAAAAGAATGTGAATTGATACCAATAAGTGAAAAAAAACAGATTTGCAAGGAGTATTAATATTGAACATTTAGTCACATTTTTGCTTTCATAAAAGGCTAAAACCACCGTGAAAGGAGGATACTAAAAATCAAACTTGGTTTTTATAACGAACGCAAGCAAAATGTGCTTTCTTGAACCCAAATATTGTATTGTGATTTGTAGGTTTATCGTTCGAATGTAATTAAAAGTTATCTCAAAATTATTGTTCGTATTTGCAATTTATCTACTGTTTACAGTGCTACTTTATGTTCTATATATTAGTAATACGTTTGTAGCATGCGACTATGCATCATTACTATGTTTCTCTAAAACAATATTAAATATAATTTAATCCAAACTAAACACATAATCATATAACAAATTGAATAAAGACTCAATTACAAACTTGTTTCGCTCGTTCATTCCAACAAATATGTCCAACGTATGTAGATGATATTATTACTTTTCAAACCACGACAATATCATCAGTGTAAGTTAAAAACATAGATCGTAAAATAATCCATCGAAATAACTATGTAACAATGGCATTGCTTTATACCCTATTTCAAATCTAAACACATTTAAACTGGCCATATAAAGTGCTAGTGAAAACATACAATTTAATTTTCTTTTTGAAATAATACACTTTTAAAATGTCACAAAATGTATTAGTATTTTTAAACGTCCATCGTGGTTGACAATGTCTTGGCTGATATTGCCAACTGTGCAATCCTGTACCGACAAATGTAAGTCAATAAAATTAATGAGCACCATCGTTTCGAGTTATATTATACAGCTAATCCCAAACCTCAGGTATAGCAGGATTCTGAAAGGAAGACACTTTTAGATAATGCAATATAGAAGAGTAGTCTTAGACGTAAACAACATGCCTAAAGGACTTTGGTTTAATTCCAGGTATAAGTGCCAAATATTCTAATTCCTGCTAAAATATGACTCTGTTCAGCAAGAGCCCATTAAATCATCTGTTACTATTATTGCTACTAGAAACTAAATAAAATCTAAACATGTAATACTGTCCCCAAAACAGTTTTTATATTTTATGAATGTAGTTGTACTTTAGGCAAGAACTTAGTTATATCACAAGACTACTCGTTTAAAGTGAGCTCTTGTAGATATAGTAAAAACAAATAATTATTGTTACTTCCTCATATCAAGTGACAGAACTGTATTTGAGAAAATTTTCTAACTTGAGATTATGATGGATCTTTACGTTTTATGTGTGTCCGAACAAAAAATATATATATTTTTTAATTTATTCTGTTTCCTTGTATGAATGTATGGACCATCTGTCTTTCCGTCCTAGGCCATAGATCTGAAACAACTTGATGGATTTCTTCAAATTTGTTATTTATATGTAACAGTACATAAGTACCTAAAAAAATATTTTTTTTTGAGCCTTGTTCTCAAATTAAGGGTAGTTTACTGATGATAGATAATTTTGAATTCAAAATTTCTTGAAAATGGCTCTAACGATTTTGATTGAAATTGATATCCAAGGAGAGTTTTTTTTTATAAATGTATATCTATGAAGTGTTTGACATGACAAACAAAACTGTATACTTGTTTTGGCAGGAAAATTAGTTTAAGAGAGTTTACTGATGATTCGTTTTTAAAAGTTTGAATATTTTAAGAAATAAATCTAGTGATTTTTTCAAAATGGATATCTGTTAAGTTTTTAAATTATAAATAATTATATATTACATAAAAAAAATCATTTCATTGTAATTTACTAATTACTGATTTATATTTAAAAATAATAGCTCTAACGATTTTGTTAGAAATTGGTATTTGGAGATAATTTTACTCAATAGTAAATAATGTTTGTTGGTTTGAAAAAAAAATTAATTTGGTACTTAACTTTAATCTATATCAGACACAGCACCCAATCCCTTGTTCATTAGCGCAGCACTGTGAAAGAGAAAACCCACATTTCACAAATGCTAAGCTTTTTCATAATAGGAACTGAACCTGGGATCCGTAGTTCACTAGACAGACACGCCACGACTGATCTAAGGTGGATATATTTTATTTTAATTAATGAAGCGACTTTGGTGACCAAGTTTTCAAAAGGTATCACGGTTCGTTCGAAAATATTTTGGGCATGATTGACGTCATTGCATATACTACACACACACACACAAAAGTTAAATAACACATATATTATCAAAGGTAGTATCAACTCTTTTATAATACATTTTACAAAATGTGAACGTACCTTTCTTATAGGGAGAAAGTTATTATACTGATAATGTTAGAACAAGTTTTATGTATAGAACACAACGAACGAACAAGCAACCAGTATAGCGTGTGGTAACGATAGGTTGCATAGCTCACAGGCTTATTCCCATATGTTTGATAAGCACGTGTTTTTTTTTTGCACAAAGGCATTTAAATAACATAATATTGGTCGTTTACAAATACACTCGGTGTTCTTTTAGGTATCATCATGATTTTAATCTCAAATTTCATGCGTTGGCGACATTTTTATGTGACTCAAGTTGAGCCTATAGCAATTATCATTTTCGCTATGTATGTTGTTAAACTAAAAAGATAGATCAATTCATTAACTTTGTTTAAGAAATATTACATTAAGCCCAAGCAACATAAAAATATATCTCAACTACAAAACCTTCAATTTTATTTTACTTGTGATCATATTATTTATTACACGTCTAGTTTAAACACATAATTACGCTACTATGTTAGGGAAGAATAGGGTGGGATTTTAAAGGTAATGTAGTTTCATTTGCATAGAGGGAGAGGGAAAATCGTTTTGAAGGGGGGGGACTCCTCAGTACACCCATCTGGGATTTAAACCCTGACCTTACAATTTACAATAACCGGACAAGACGAGACTTGCGTCTTTGTACTATGTGTGACCACCAGTTCAGGTAAAACTATCAATTAGGATGTATACTATACCTGCTCGGTAGTGGAACGGTCTATAAGACATTATCACTCTTACAATAACCTCTACTGCCGATGACAAGGAGATCGTTGTTCGAATCCCGGTCGGTTGTACTGAGGTTGGCATTTACCTGGTAGGTTTTCCACTACCCCTCCAAGAAAATGTGAGTACACCTTCTTTAAGTTAAGCCTTCCTTATCCCAAACATGTTAGCGTAATTACTACAACTGCGTATAGCACGAACCGGTAATGAGACACGGTGAACAAACTGACAGAAAATTTAGAAATTAAAATGATCTAATCTACTAGATTATTATTTTTTCTAGATGATAAAGAATATTTATACCATCAGCCCCTAACTAGGACATTAACTTAAGTTACCATTTTAAAGACGAGGAAAAAAAAAATGCTGGCGAAGCCACAAAATCTTGTTTGAGATCGTCGAATGGAGGAGACAAGTTACTAAACACTTGAGAACAGAGTTTGCAGAGAAGAACAAAAGGATGCCAACGTGTGTAAAAAAAGTTTCCCAAGTGTCGATGATCCGAATCTGTTGCTGGAGTTCCAACCTTACCAACTCCATTCCACCCCGCCCCTCTCTTTTTTCCCCTTGAATACCAACCACCCCCCACTGCTCCCCTGTAATCTCTAACTTCCCCGCAGCATCCCCTAGACGGGATGGATCGATACTGCCCGCCACTCATAGGGGGGAATTCGCAGAAGCAGGGATACATAAAACTCGAGGGAGGAGTCCCATTTGACTGTAAGGAGCTTCTTCAAACAGGTATGACGTGAGCGTGCCCCATAACACTGTGCAAAAATTCCAACTTTCAAATTCAAATCTGAATCTTGTTGGGATTCGTATTTTATTCGAAGTTCCGAACATTAATGTTGGAAAGACTCGTATAGAATTTCAAAATTTCAAATCCAAACAGATTCTAGATTCGAATTTGATGGGATTTAATTCGAAACTAGAATCTAGAAGTCAAATATTTAAATAGTTTAAACCTTTAAAAGAAGTAAGCAGTATCCATTATTTGACTTAACCATATAAAATTGCTGCTTTTATATAGAATATTTAAAATCTAGTCACTATTTGGACACGGTTTATTGAAGTTATTTAGGATTCAATTAAAACTATGAATTATTGAACCAGATATTCGATTTGGATTTGATAACGTTTCATTTATAAAATGTTCGTTTAGAAGTATTTTCATTATAAAATATTCGAGTTGAATTTAATTCAAAACCTATTCATTTCAAAATATTCAATTTGGATTTGACTCGAAAATTTTCATTTCAAAATATTAGCTTTTTATTCGATTCGAAATGGGAAATCTTAGATTCTAGCAGGCTTAGTGCTCAAAATACTTTAATAAGGAGCAAGAAACTAAAACTAGATTCGACAAAGTAAGATTTGTGTGTGTGGGTGGTGTGGTGTGTGTGGTGGTGTTGTGTGTGTGTGTGTGTGTGTGTGTGTTGGTTGAGATACTTGTGGTGGAAAGCTCTCTTTTACTTTCTCGCTATCTTACAGGTAGAGAAAGTATTGTGATTGTCAAAAAATCGAACTCGAGATTTTGATGAATCTCGACGTTTCATGACCCCCCGAATCCGAAAAAGTGGTTTTTGAATTTTCGTCTGTCTGTCTGTCTGTACCTCGAACTAGATCCCAAACTATTTTACAATCGGGCTAAAACTTGGTATTTAGAGTTTTCATAGGGTTGCCCCGAAGTTTTTTTGGAATTAGATATCTAACCCGAAAATTAATGTAATTTACAAAAGGGCAAAAAAAGAAAAAAAATCGATTTTCTCAAAATCAGGCTCTAACGATTTTGATTAAATTTTATTTCTAAGCATTGATCAATATTATAAATAAAATGTCTACTTTCATATTTCGGCAAAATGACTTTAAGGGTTCCGGTATGATGCGTAAATTCTCATTTTTATCACATCTCCGAAACTATTTGAGATATGAAATTACTTACATTTCATACGTAGTCTATTATAATCAATATTTATTTGAAACATATTTTTATAAAACCAATAATTTTCAAACTAAACGCAAATATATTTATATTTTTTAACTTTTCAAACAATCAATTGCGACCCTTAAAAAAATCTAACCTGAGATGTTGATGGATGTCAACGTTTCATGACCCCCCAAACCATAAAAAGTTGTTTTTTGCAATGCCACCTATCTGTGTGTCTGTCTAACCCTAAAATTAAAAGTATTTTAACAAAGGGCGAAAAAAGAAAAAATCAATTTTCTCAAAATCGGCTCCAAAGATTTTGATTAAAATTCGAATCTAGGCGTTGATTAAGATTATAAATAAAATGGCAATTTTCATTTTCCTATGAAAATGAATTTCAGGGTACTTAACAGAAGTGGAAATTTCCTTATCTCCACAACTATTTAAGATACTAAATAACTTATCATTGTAAAATTGTAGTACTATTAAAAATAAAAAAACTTTTTTTGAAATATATCTTTATAAAATCAATAGTTTCTGAGATATTGGCAAATATATTAATACATTTTTGTGAGCTTTAGTTGTACAGAGATACTACTTGAGTTTTAACACAATAATTCTCTAATTCCATAAAGTAGATAAGTAAGTCCCTCAAAAAGTTTATGTTCTTTTTCCTTTAACCTCTTAGGGGAAATGTTTGTGCAGCAATGATCTACCTTTATCATTTTAGACTCAATAGTCAATATTTACCTTTTTTAATGATGTAAATTTATAAATGAGGAATTTAATAAAAAATGCGATAACCATAAGATGTGCAACCCCTAATAAAATGTCGAAAATTTTAACAGGAAGTTGAAATTTTAATACACGTGTAAAGAGGGGGATTTAAGGTAAATATCATGACTAGCGATTTTGTTAAGTTTTTTTCTTTTAAAACAATGATTGTTTGTTTATGTATTAAGTTTTAGATGATAAGTAATAAATTTGAGTGGAAGAGTGTGAGAAAACTACAGATATAAACCATATGCAATGGAATATTTGAATGTTAACGATATCAAAACTAGATCAGTGGCTAAATGGTCTAAGGCGTCACTCTTGAGTTAGACTGGCCTGCTGACTATGGAGAGTTTGGGGTTTGAATCCCGGTAGGGTCTACTGAGGATGTTTGTTTACTTAATGTTTTCCCACTCTCCTTCCACGCAAATGCGAATATACTGCATATAAAATGCCTTCTCCCATCAGAGTAATTATCATGTATGCGTATAACCTGAACAAGTAGTAAGATGCGGTGGTAAAAAAATTAATAAGAAACACACACTTTAGAAATGATGTAAATGTGGAGTCATATAAGAAACACACACTTTAGAAATGTGGAGTCATATAAGAAACACACACTTTAGAAATGATGTAAATGTGGAGTTATATAAGAAACACACTTTAGAAATGATGTAAATGTGGAGTCATATAAGAAACACACACTTTAGAAATGTGGAGTCATATAAGAAACACACACTTTAGAAATGTGTAATCATATAAGAAACACACACTTTAGAAATGTTGTAAATGTGGAGTCATATAAGAAACACACACTTTAGAAATGTGGAGTCATATAAGAAACACACACTTTAGAAATGTGTAATCATATAAGAAACACACACTTTAGAAATGTGGAGTCATATAAGAAACACACACTTTAGAAATGTGGAGTCATATAAGAAACACACACTTTAGAAATGATGTAAATGTGGAGTCATATAAGAAACACACACTTTAGAAATGATGTAAATGTGGAGTTATATAAGAAACACACACTTTAGAAATGATGTAAATGTGGAGTCATATAAACAACACACACTTTAGAAATGTGGAGTCATATAAGATACACACACTTTAAAAATGTGTAGTCATATAAGAAACACACACTTTAGAAATGTGGAGTCATATAAGAAACACACACTTTAGAAATGTGGAGTCATATAAGAAACACACACTTTAGAAATGTGGAGTCATATAAGAAACACACACTTTAGAAATGTGGAGTCATATAAGAAACACACACTTTAGAAATGTGGAGTCATATAAGAAACACACACTTTAGAAATGTGTAATCATATAAGAAACACACACTTTAGAAATGTGGAGTCATATAAGAAACACACACTTTAGAAATGTGGAGTCATATAAGAAACACACACTTTAGAAATGTTGTAAATGTGGAGTCATATAAGAAACACACACTTTAGAAATGTGGAGTCATATAAGAAACACACACTTTAGAAATGATGTAAATGTGGAGTTATATAAGAAACACACACTTTAGAAATGATGTAAATGTGGAGTCATATAAACAACACACACTTTAGAAATGTGGAGTCATATAAGATACACACACTTTAAAAATGTGTAATCATATAAGAAACACACACTTTAGAAATGTGGAGTCATATAAGAAACACACACTTTAGAAATGTGGAGTCATATAAGAAACACACACTTTAGAAATGTGAGTCATATAAGAAACACACACTTTAGAAATGATGGAAATGTAGAGTCATATAAGAAAATGTTCTGTTCATACAATACAAATATTTTTTTCAACCAATTTTTATGTTTCAAATGTTGCCATTTTACTTGATAAATAAATAAATATAATGTAATAAAATAGCACATATTTCATCAAAGACTGCCAAAGATTTTTTATAAATATATTTATGAAATGAATTTTTTTAGTCAAATAAATTAGTTTCTTTTATAAAATAAATATGACAGTGTCTTCCCAAACTTCATGACCACTCGTACAGGTGGACACTCGCACTAAATGCCAAACTAATCCAGTTGGATTAATCTGTGACTGGGAGGTCAGAATTCGAATCCCAGCCCGGAGATATAGAAAGTGTTGCTTTTCTTAATTTTGTTCCACTCTTCATCTAATCAAACTCTGGAACATTTCTTCTCATTCATACCATGCGTATCCTTGCCCCATTTGGACGATTAAATTCGTATAGCCCGCAACGGTTGTCGCACTGTCCGACGCGTCACTCTCATGTTAGAGTGGATTACCGGTGACGGAGAGATCAAGGTTCAAATTATGGTCAGGTGCATGTAAGGTATTTCTTTCTAAATAGTTTCGCACTTTCCATCCACGCAAATTCGGGTACATTTACTTTAAAATTCTACCTTACTCACACCTATACCCCTAGAACGACTAATGTACATGTTTAATCTGAACGGGTGGTAAGGGGTCGATATTTCCTCGCTATAACAGCTCCGAGCGAGAAGTTTGCTCAGCCCTGTTGCTCGGCTGCCACTCCAGAGATCTTTCTCATTATTCCCAATTACGGAGGGCGCCAGGCGCGTTGCAACCATCCTACTCCCCTATTTTTCCCCTCTCTTCTAAGAAGGAATGGGGTCGTAGCGAGACGCAGCAGCGTCGCTTCTTGGTCTAGCTAGATTCTATAGGACCACTCGTGAAGTGGTGAGGAAATTACACTTCCTTATGAGGTTATATGATGATTGTTCGGCGGCCCTACGTTGGCTACTTGGTCGCGTCGGCTGTTTTAATTGAAAGGTACAAGGGAAAGAGGGGGAGAGTCCAATTTTAACTCAAATTGAGTTAGTGCTGCCATCTGTTAGATAATCAAGAAACATTTCTAATGAACTTTAGATTATGGTTACAAGAGGTCTCTGTCGTATTTAGATTAATTTAAAAATGTATTTTCTGGGATCTTTATTAGGTTTGAGATATAAGAGATGTTGTACTCCCCTATTTTTTACCTGTTCCCTTTAATTTTTCAGGGTTGGTTGAGGATTGCTTCACCCCCTCCCCACCATCACGTATTACTACCCGTCCAGGCCATTCGTATTTTAGCTAAATTAATAACCTGCGCTGGTGGGAACGTGGTCTTGTTATCAAGCTCATTTAGTCTGGTTTGTCAGTTGGCTAGGTCGGGATTCAAATCCCGGCCAGGTGTACTGAGGGTGTTGTTATCCTAAATGGTTTCCCACTCTTATTCCGTAAAAATGTGGCTACTTTTATTTAAAAATCTACCTTACTCATCCCCATCCTATTAGCATGATTAACGAATGCGTACAGCTCGAACAAGCACTAAGACACGGGTGGAATGAGGTGGGTAGAATTTAGAGTAAATATGCCTTCATTTGCATGCAGTTAAAGTAATAGATCACTTAGGGGTGAATAAACACCCTCGATGGACCCGGCCGTGATTCGAACCACAATATCTCCGTCATCTGTAGACCAAATCATTACGAGATTGACGTTTAGGTCACGTGTGCCTACCTATGCGGGTATATATACTGCCTACCTCTCCTTGAACATAAATGTTTCTAGAGCTTGGGATTTAGCAACAGGTAGCTGTGTACATAACCTCAATAACCAAGGTCAAACGTTCGGTCAGCTGGTATGAATTGAGTGTGAAACTTAAAACCCGTCACAATAGTTTCGTACTGGTTGGATGCGGTGAAACACGAGGATTATTAACAACTTAATCTAAATGGATCAATAAAATTAAATTTGGTAGTATGAATGATTTATTGCAGTTAAAAAAATAATTATGATACATTAGTGAAATAACGTTTGAAATAATTGAATAGATAAAGTCCAATTTTAAAAGAAGACCCTTTTATCTAAAAGCTAGAAACGTGACTAATTCTACTTTTATTTATTTATGCGTCGGGCTATGTGATCTGCAGCGATCAATTTCGATTGATATTATCAATACCTATAAAACAACACCAATTGAAAAGTAAAATTTTGCCCGCAAAAAAATGTTTGTTTATTCTAAAAAAAAAAAACTTTCCTGTGAATTCTGAACTTTAATAATGGTACAGTTTGGTTGATTTATTGATTATATTTCTAATTATTTTATTAATATTTTTGTTCTATGGGTTCTATTAATTCTTTTAAATTTAAAATGTCTGTAAATTATTATTTACTTTGTATCCTGGTAAAAAAAAAAAAAGACAAGGTGGTGCGCCTTAACTTCACCAAACTAGTTTTTTTTAATTCATTACTGTCTCCCGCCTGTGGCCTGGGTCAGTTTTTTATTCAAGCCATATATTTTTCCACTACCGGCTTGCTAGGCCTGTCGTAGCTTCATATGCCTTATAATCTAACTTAATACTAGGACAGGCACATCATCCAGTCTCGGGCCGTCACTTTATCAATGTGAACGGGTAAACCCAAATTTTCATAAATTATAAATTTTTGACCATTCCTGGAATTGAACCCGGGACCCTTAGTCCAGTAGGCAGAAACGATACTGACTGATCCCAAACTAGTTAAATACATAAAAATAAATAAAAATAAAAGGAATAAGGTAAATTGTATTTGAACCCACAAGAGAGTAGATAGAGGATTAAAAAACCCATCTGTGTGGGAAACCACCCTTGATCCATGACGTGCCGTCAACAGCGACAAGGTAAAATGTGACACAAACACCTTAGAGCTCGTGGCCATCGGTACAGTTGACAGACAATTGGATCAAAATGACAGACACAATCTCTCCCAAGTTTTGAATATGTTAAGTATTATATTTATTCACCAAAAAATTAATTTTATACCATGACATCTGTTAAAAATCGAGATTTTAAATGTAATTGAAAAAAATAATTTTACATTTTCTCATCTCTTAAAAATCAAAGTTTAAAACTTGGTTTATTTTGTAAGTTTTTCAATCTTGGGGTACGAATTCCAAAGAGATTGGTTTGAGAGCTTCAGGGATCTTAATTTGTTTTCTCATAAGATGGGAGATTTCCATCACATGGAGTAGGATTCCGGTAAGAAGAAACTTTCAGAAAATGTTCATGTTCATGTTTTTTTTATTATCAACGTTGATAACATCTTGCATTAATTTATTAGTATTATTTTATAGATATTGATAATATCTATCAAAACTTACAGGTATGTAAATCACATGACCTGACGTGTTAATACGTGAAAGTAGATATAGTAACTTATAGATTTATCAGATAAGTTTCATAAGAAAATTGAGCTATAACTGACACATTACTTGGTACCGCTGGTACCATTAAAACTTATTGTCTTATTATTTTTATAGGTCTACTGTACGTAAACGAAAGAAAGCTGAGTTTGATATGAATATAATTTGATTTACGATGGACAAAGCGTAAAATACAACGCGAATAACTTTATTCTTCTGTATTTTGTGTGAAAATCTAGTCTCTGTGTTTTATGCGGTTACAAGCATTCCTATTATTATTTTTTTAAATCAGCAGAAATACCCGGCATTGCCCGGGGTAACCACACAATTATTTGCGTAGTTACTCCAGACAACACTTTTCTTTGCTTCAAACAGACGGAGAAAAACTTAGTTTTTTTTATTTCTTCCGACCCCGTTTTTAATAGCTTAAAAAAAGCTAGTAAAAAATTTAAAATTCCATCTTTGTGGTGCAAATGTTTGTGCACAGGGGCTACTAATTTTAAAATTTTAAAACCTCTTCTTGTGGTAGATATCGCACAAAGCTCATGGTAGACAAACAAACTCTTTATTTTATTAATATAGATACAGGAAATAGAGAACAAAATATAAAAATGACAATCCCAACATAAACTATTTTTTTAAATCTATTAATATTTTAAATTCCTAGCGCCTTATATAATACTGCTCGAGACATTATTAAATACAAACTAATTGAGTTTTGGATCTGGGAAACAAAACGGGAATCGAACCAGGTATCCTTTAAGTACAATGTGTTCTATAGTTGGACTTCCAGAGAAAGAACCTTATATATATATGGTTCTTTATTTATTTTCATATATATATATGAAAGTACTCGCATCAATGGGCGTCAGTTGTGTCTGGTCTAGTTTGATAGTTACGGGAAGGTGGAGGTTTGAATCTCAACCGGGCATACTAAGACGACTTTTTTTTAAATAATTTTGTTTACCACGAAAATACTGGTTTACTTACTTTAAAATCTTACTTTTTCTCCTTTTTTCCATTAGGAGTGCGTTCAAGTATCACTTAAGCATCCTAGGGGGAAGAGAGGTTCGAGATTTGCTTTTTTTTTTTTTTTGCTGACAAGGGAGGGAAAGGCGTCAGAACAATGATTACGTAAGACAGAGCGAGACGGGTAAGAATGACGCAGTGACCCAGCAACCCCAAATTATACTTAGCACCGCGTCTTACTACCCGTTCGGGTTATACGCTTAAGTACAAATTATACTAATGGGTTAGGAATTGGGAAGGTTTAATTTAGAGGAAGTGAACCCGCATTTGCGTGGAGGGAGAGTGGAAAACCATTTAGGGAAAACCACCCCCAGTTCATCCGACCGAGATTCGAACCTGGATCTCCCCGTCCTCGATGGTCTAGCTCAACACGACTGGCGCGTTAGCTAACTACGCCACCGAGGCGGGTCAACCCCAAATTGACACATAATAATTAAAAGTATCGATACGTGGATTCAAGGACCTTGCTCATCAGATTAAAAGTAGCAAATTTTTTTTATAGCCATATTAATTCATTTATTTACTAATACTTATTTTATAATTTCAAGTAAGTGTATGTTATTGATTTTTTTTCTAATTTTATAGCTTTTATTTTACTTTTACCTGTTTAGCACAATAAATTAAAATTCATTTTACAACAGTTTTTATTGTTAATTATTTCGCACCATTAATTTACACCTCTACGCTAATAATTACCAGCAATTTACAATATGAGTCTGAAAATTTTCTTTCGAATATCGAATCTAAATTCGAATCCTCCAATCTTTAAAAATGTACGGTTTTAATTGAAGGGAAACTATTTAAAATTGAATAGGAAAAAAATCCACTGACAAATGCTTTTTAAGTAATTTAAATAAATGAACACATTTTTACTTTATTGTGATTTTGTATTCTCTCAGGTACACCATTTTATATAATTGCTTTTACCATTGGTTGAAATAGTTATTTCACTTCATGGCTGTATTCGAGATTTTTAAGAATCTCGAATCTCTCGAATACCATAGGAAACCATTTAGCAAAAAATACACTGTCAATACACACGGTCTAGATTTGAACCAGGATATTTCCATCACCAGAAAACTTGACTCTATGAGCATGACACCACGTGCCTTTCGGCGTGGTCTTTATTCGTTTAGGGAAATAATTTAATTTTTGGCAGTTTTCAAATGCCCATTGCTAGTAAATTTGACAAGCATATATCAGCATTTACTATTTCATCGTGAGTGTATCTATACCCATTTTACTACTTCATTTGACGCCTCCAACGTATATAATAATAATAATAATAATAATTATTATTATCATTAGCACCGCGTATTACTACCCATTCGGGTTATACGCACTTATGCTAATGTGTAATGTTAGGGTGATTGGGAGATGAAATGGAGGACCTACAGTTTAACGTGGGATCCGAACCACGGTGGAGGCCTGGCATTCCACACATTCACAAGTTGGGATTAATTCACGGCTTGTCAGAGGTGAAGGAGGGGTTTGGCAATCAGATAAATCTGTGCCGGGACCGAGGATTGAACCCTGGACCCCCAGCACAGAAGTCTGACACCTCACCCCTAGACCTCCAGGTCTCCTCCAACGTGTATCGATAACCCACTTTTCCTCTCAAGATATTCGATCATGTCCTTTTTTTAATTCGCCTTCCCCATATCACCAATTTAAAACGACCCTTTAATTTTTACGAAGCAGAGAGAGACATAAATTAGAATAAACCTAATTACATCAGGTGAAGAAATAAGAGGCCATCGTAAAAATGTATTCAGGTAAATAATGTTTTAACACGGGGAAATGACAATAGCGCGCGCGCGCGCGTGTGTGTATGTGGTCTATATAGCTAGAGAACGAGAGAGATAAAGGAATCAGGCGCATGCGCACTAGTCTTTGTCGTCCTGGTGTTTTGCTAGCAGGCAGCGTGCAAGGCGGGATATATTGCGACTGTATGCTTCCAACGAACAGGGACTCCAAACAACTCTAAGTAGACCCTTGCTTGAAACAACCGTCCCTGAATCTTGTTGTACACACGGTCGGGAATGACTCAAGGCAACATTTTCTGAGAGAGTCCTACCCTAGGTGAGTCTTGAACTTTGTCATGAATTGTCATGAGATAACATGATATATATCAGTCATGTTTTAAAAGTGAATTATTCATTGTTTATCCTTGTGTCATTTTTAATGCATTAAAATATTTTCCCGCACGATTTTATCCTTGATTTCGTGATCATCTGGCAATGCGAACTTTTAAAATAATATCGGCACTCATTCGATTTATCATTGTGTTTTTTTTTTTCACGATGGTTCCTACGTTTTAAGGGGGTGTAACCACCTATATGCTCTTAGCCGTAGAAATATCGCACTAGTATGTTTACTGTGGACCATGCCTGTTTTTCTGATGAGACACGTCATTTAAGGGGTTTGATCATACATTAATTGTATTAACTTTCAATCGAAGTAATATGAAACTTCAAAGATATTACGAGATATATATAAGATATTATATTTATATGTTGAAATCTCTTATTCTTTCATGTCTAATAATCGTCCTTGTATGGTTCAGATTGTGAGATATATTTAATTAGCTAACTTTAGGTTAAATTTGTTAAAATTATAACAGTGGTGTATTATTTTGTTTCCAGTATTTGGACAAGAACAAAGCGTGTCAATCAACAAAACAACTGGTCCATGAGGTACACTCCAGCAATTTCGGCCTCCAGTAAATTCTCCCCAACATCATGAGGTAAGGGGTTCAACTCTCTTATCCATGAATTTAATTTACATTTACTGTTTACTATTAATACAGTTCGATTCAGGAGGGAAGAAAGTTTTTCGACACCTATAAAATATACAAAAAACAATTTTAATAACATTTATACAAATAGTAATGTGATATACAACTGTCACATTTCATATATATTATAAATACCTATGAAATAACACTAACAATAAAATAGAATGCTATAATCTTTTGCTAAGAATAAACACGTTTACATTTTAAGGGTACAAGGAAAACGGGGGGGTGGGGGGGGGGGTAGGGGGGAGTCTAAAGTGAATTAGAAACTCAATTTAAGTTAAAATTGAACTTTACTCCTTCCCCCCTGTACTCTTCATTTTATAAAGGTTCCTTCCTACCTGAATCCGACCATACAATCCCCCATTGAAACCGGAAGAGAGTATGAAATGGAGATTATAATCAAGAATGAGGATATCTCATTGAGAAGAAACACTGAACTTTGCTATGGGAGATCAGCAGCTAGAGAGTGTTGAAAATATTTTAAATATTTAGGAAGTTTAGTTGCGACTGGCACGATATGTACACAGGATATTAAGTTTAAAAAAAAGCAATGGCCAAGGGTGCTTTCAACAAGAAGAAACCCGCTTCGGTGGTTGTATGGTCTAACACGCTACTCTCGTGGTAGACTAGACTGCCAATGACGGGGAGATTGAGGTTTGAATCTCGGCCGGATGTATTGAGGGTGGTTTATTCCTAAATGGTTTTTCCCTCTCCGCGCAAATGCGGGTACACTTATTATAAATATAACCTTCCTAATCCATAAAATTATCAGCGTAGTTAGTACATAAGCGTATAAACCCGGTCGGGTAGTAAGACGTGGTGCAAAAAAAAAAAAAGGATGTATTTCAGACTAACAAAAAAATTGAGGGAAGTGTTGAATTTTTAGAACAGAGCTTTGAATGAGGCTGAAACATGGGCTTTGAGGAAAAAATGGAATTAATGTTTGGAAAACTTTAACATATGTTGGAGGAGAGGAGAGAACAGATCTGGTGACTAGTGAAAAAGTTTCAAGAAGAGCCAATGAAAATAAAACCATTCTGCACGTGACTCTACTAAGAAAGGTCATCTGGGTGGGTCATATTACGAGAAGAAAATGACTTATTGAATGATTTCATAGAAATCAAGGTGGAAGGGGACCGGAAAAAGTATGAATGCTTCTTCTGGATGACCTCAAACAAGTAAGGAAGATGAATTTTCAGGATAATAAAAGGGAATCCGCTGTTAGGGCATGCTGGAGGACTTAGTTTAGATGGACCTGTCCGAAAGACATACCGGCCACATGGAGTGCCTGTTTGCTGGCCTACAGTGCTCTCTCTACACAATACATTCTCCTGTTCAAAGACGACTGAATATTTTAACTACGCTATTTTACATACAACTATAACTATTAATAGAAAACATAGTTCAGTGGTCACATGGTATAAGGCGCACAATAGATTAGACTGCCGATGACGGGGAGATCATGGTTCGACTCCGGTTAGGTGTACTGAGGGCTGTTTTTCCTAAATGGTTTCCCACTCTTTCTCTTCATGCAAATGTGGGTAAACTTCCTCTAAATTCAACCTTACTAATCCCTAACCCACTAACGTAATTAATTCATAAGCGTGGGCCTATAATCCGAATGGGTGGTAAGGTATAGTATAAATATCAAGTTGTTAGACTTTTTATTTATACGCTTGAAACCAATATTGTCTGCAGTGATTAAGCATATAGCCCGAACGGGTAGTAATACGCGGTGTTAAATTAAAATCTGCACTGACTATGAGTGAATAATGACCTTGAATGTGGGAAAAATCCTGGGCAGATCAGTGGTTAGGGCATTGGCGCACTAAGCCAAAGGTCCTAGGTTTGATGCCTGTGTACAGGTGTCAGCTCTCAACTTTCGGCTTCATGGTGTAGTGGTCAATACACCTGACTATAAACTTTGAGATTCCGGGTTCAATTCCCGGCTATTAGCTTGGGTACTTTTCTATTAGAGTGAATTATCCCAACGGGCCCCAGGGGTTGGTAAATTATGCTTAAGTTAGGTTATGACTCACACCGGCTCCACAACATCGTATCCACTATAATACATCATCTCATTACGGGTACCTGTAGACAACCTCCATAGGTGTACCCTGGGCAACGCTCTGTGCCACCTGGGGGGCGAATAGTCCACACACAGGCGAACAAACTGGATGTCATGTCTCTCCCAGTCAGTAGTGCCATACGTTTAAAAAAAATATCTCATTGGGACACGGAAAGAGTGCCCGATTAGTATATTCGGGCGTCCCCTGGGCAACGGTACATTAATAATGGCTAATCTTTCTACAAACTAGGCTACGAATTCTTTAGCCCAGACACGCAATATTATTAATATATTTCAACTAATTTAAATTAAATGAATTGTGGTCACCTTCACACAGACATTTCAACTCTCTACATCGATTTACACTTTGTGTGTCGATGTTCATTGAGAAGAAATTGTTAAAACTGTACCAGTGATATGTTCTCTCCAACTCTGGTCCAATTTATATTAATTAGTATTAATAGTTAATACATTTACATTTTAAAACTTTTAAAATTAATTTATAAGAATTTGAATCAATTAAATTAAGTTAAATCTTAGTATGATTATTTTAAAAACTGTGAATTAAATTTAGGAGTACTGTTTAATATATAAATATACTAAAAAATTTAAAATTAATTTATAAGAATTTTAATCAAACAAGTTAAATCTTAGTATGATTATTTTATAAGTAGTAATGGGAAATTTATTTAATTTCAGTTGATACATGATCAATGAGGGTTCTAATTAGGTATGAGAATAATTCACAGGAACAGTTTCAAACTATAGAATATCTACGGTAGGAATATAACTAAGTGACAGTCAACAGAAGGTTTTTTATTGCCAACATTGGCTGAAATTAACTAATACCAACCTATTCAGAAATAATTATTATTTACCAAAAGTGACATCAGCTCAACATCATAATATGGTCTTGTAGATCATAAGGCTTGGCGAACGGGTACATGAAAGTAGATCTGGTAGCTTTTACTATCTGTCAACTAACTACACTCTACCGTAGATGGAGTATAGTTCTGCTTGTCCTGGCAACATTCCACGCTACTGGATATATTATATTTCCTTATTTGCTGAGGAAGTCAGTAGCATGTATGCCTACTGAGTTAAGGGCCCCGGGTTCGATTCCCGGCATGACTGAAAATGTATCATTGATGAAGATATGGGTTTACCCTTTCACATTGATACATTAAGGCCTGGGGGACTGACTGTTGTGCCTGTTCTAGTCCTAAGATAGATTATAAGGCATATGAAGCTACGGCAGGCCTTGCCAGCCAGTAGTGGAAAATAAATGGCTTGAATAAAAAAGTGACCCAGACCATAGGCTGGAAACAGAAATGGATGTAAGTAATTTGCTGAGGTGGGGTATGAACATTTGGTTTGCAAACTCCCGCTTTCTCCCTCCTCCAATCACACACCTGAAGTTGGTATTGGTGTGTCTGGAAATATAGACCCACCCACACATCTGAAGGGGTAACTCAATATATGAATTCGGTGCATCCTGGGAGATGTAAAGGTCACATCTATCGAGCGCAAGAAGGGACCTCGTTTTAATGACACACAAACTTGAACCTAAGCCTTATGTCAGGTTTACCGGTAACGGGGAGGTCATGGATCGAATCCTGGTCGGGTGTACTGAGGGTGAATTTTATTAAGTATATTCATACCCTCACGCCAATGAAGGTTCATTTGATCTCAATTCTACATTCAACATCCATACCCCATTAACGCGAATAAAAGGTTTATAATCCAATACTTGGTGGATAAAAAAAATCCTTGACTCTAAGAATAAATGTGCAAAATTAAGGATTTAAATATAATATTATGTTTAATAAAAGATACAAAATTAATATGTTAGAACGGCAGTCATCCCGCCATACCTGACGTTAATTTCACTGTTTGATGTAATTTTTCTCAATAAAGTTTGGTTCTACCGACTTGATTTTGTTTTTATTCGATTCAGCATACAAAAAAACATGATAAACGACACTTCACATGACTATATTACATGCAAAATAAAATTTTATTAAATTCCCCCTCCCTCCCCCTAAAACCTCCCCCCCCCTAAAATTTTTATGGACTCTTTGGTTTCGTGAACCTCGTGCCAAAGTTGACTTATAACCAAAGTTTTATGAATGTAGGCATTTTTTCATTTTTTTTTGGTAAATTTTGGACATATTTTACCTGTACTATAGGTGTGAATGCTTTTTTTTAATAGTTACGCACTTTTATTTGTTTGGAAGATTTTTTTATCCCCGCGTCTTACTACCTGTTCAGGCTAATACGCATTTATTATAATTACTCTTATGGTGTAAGGATAAAGAAAGAAGCATTTTAGAGGTAATCTACCCGCATTCGTGAGGAAGGAGAGTGGGAAACTATTTAGGAAACACCACCCTCAGTAGACCCGACCGGGATTCGAACCCCGATCTCACCATCATCAGCAGGCCAGAGGGACGCCTTAGAGCATTCGGACACCAGAGCGGGTAGAAGATGTATTGATAAATTAAAACTAAATAATAAATAATTTACGCCATCCAATAGGAGCATGCGAAGACTACTTTTTAAATGCGAAGCAAGTCGAAGGGAAGCTTGAAACATTCAAGGAAAAGTAGAAGACAAGGTTTTTGTTGTTGTTACATAACAATACTTTTAATTTTTAAACTATCAACTTACCGCTTCGGTGGCCGCATGGTCTAAGGCGCTAATCTCGCAATGGACTAGACTGCCGATGACGGGAAAATCGAGGTTCAAATCTCGGCTGGGTGTACTGAGGGTGGTCTTAAAAAAAAATCACTTCCACTCTCCCGCCACACAAATGCGGGTACAATTCCTATAAACATAACATTTCTCATCCCAAGTAAGACGCGGTGCTAAAAAAACAAAAAAAATCCATTAATGCATCTAGGTAAGTTAATAGGTGTTTAAAAACAAGTAAACTATATTATTTTATGCTAACATATCTGAATTTATATATACTTACGACTAATGGGTGGAAGTAAATATCGTGATTTTTAATGTTACCCTCAAAAAAAAAAGTCAAAATGTCCATGAACATAATTATATATCCTGTGATCCGTTTTATAACTTTAAAATCCGTGAAAACAGATTGTATCCTTGTAAACGGCATCATTGGAATGGCGCTATCTCCAGTGTTACCAAGCTAAAAATTATATTGCATGACGTGGCGTTTGCCAAATTACAAATAAATTGTATTTATTTAGAAAAAAACTTAAATTCGTGTTACTCGTGGGAAAACAGTAAAATTTGCATTATCACAAATGCGAATTTTTCATGTCCCAATTTATAACTTATAGATTTCATTTAATCACTAGTTGGTGTAAAAATACTGTTAATTAGCTGTTTTTAAAAAATATATATTTTTTAAATGTCTTATATTTAGTGAGAGATTTCACCTTTTTTTAAATTTTATATCTAAGTTTTCTTTTTCCTTCAAAAGCTTAGAAGATGCTAATATAATTATGGTTATCGAAGTCGAATCTAAGGTGATTCGGGCTTCAACTTAGACTTCGAAATTTCGAGTTTTTCCACGCCCCTACCATCTAATATATTTTTCTGACAGGCTCCGTTAATATGGTAAACACGTTTTAGGAGGCACGCTTTCAGTGTATAAAACAGACACGGTGAATATGCAGGCGCCACCATTAGAATAAACTCGGTTCCATCACGAGGTTGGCAGCTGTTTTATTTTTTTAGGTTTATCACATCCATACAACAATATTCTTACAACTGGAAATACCTGACAGAAAAACTATTAGATCTAATATCACATATTCATACGTCAAGTAATATTATCTGCAGGGGCAAATTTCTATAGATATTTGGTCCAAAAAGGGATGAGGCTATTGGGGAGTGGAGGAGGTTACATAATGACGAGTTACATACCCTGTACTCATCTCAAGACATTGTTAGGATAATCAAGTATCGTAGATTATGGTGGGCAGGACATGCAGCGCGAATGGGAGAATCTGAAACCTGGAACCTTGTTCAGCATACTGACTGGTAAACCCAATGGAAAAAGACCATTTTAAATATAATAGTAACATTTAAATTTTGACTGTAAAATCATGTTTGTAATTTTTTTAAAGACTATTCAAATTTTCATTCGTAATAAAATCAAGGTTAAATAGTCAAATTTTCATAGGAAGGGCCTATTAAATAACACTTATTATATGGTTAAATATTATCAATTTTGACCGCAAAAAATTTGTTTGTTATTTCTAAGAGCTCCTTCCAAAATTCTACTGTATGATAATGATACCTACTTCGATGGCCGCATGGTCTAAGGTGCCACTCTCACAATAGACTAGACTGCCGATGACAGGCAGATCGGGGTTCAAATCCCGGTCGAGTGTATTGAGGATGGTTTTTCCTAAATAGTTTCCCGCTCCCCTTCCACGCGAATGCAGGTACACTTCATCTAAATTTAACCTTCCTCATCCATAGCTCATCATTGTAATTAGTACATAGGCGTAAAACCTGATAAAGGTAGTAAGTGGCGGTGGCAAAAAAAAATACCCCAGAGACGGCAAGGGTAGGCTAGGCAACCGCGCACAGCATCTATGTTGAGGCTAGTGTCTAGCAATCACGGCGAGCGGAGAGGTCGGGTTTTCAAGGCCTATATTACACTCTGGCACAGGATGTGATATAGCTGGTGGGAAATTTTCCGGCCGGTGTTTGACCGCGACCTTGATAAATCTTGATTCGTGTGTGAAGGTTTGTAGGGGAAATGCGATGGTGCGTCTTCTAGTGACTACTTTGCTAACGATGGTCTATTGGTGATTGCTTTGAATGTAGGTCGATATAAATATCGGGTACACTTTTACAGTCCAATTTTCATAGAAAGATTATTATTATTATTATTATTTAGCACCGCGTCTTATTACCCGTTCGGGTTATACGCTTAAGTACTAATTACGCTAATGGATTAGGAATTGGGAAGGTTGAATAGAGGAAGTGAACCCGCATTTGCGTGGAGGGAGAGTGGAAAACCATTTAGGAAAAACCCCCCCAGTTCACCCGACCGAGATTCGAACCTCGATCTCCCCGTTCTCGGCAGTCGGGCTCAACACGACTAGCGCGTTAGCCAACTACGCCACCGAGGCGGGTTTCATAGAAAGAGCTTGTTCAAAAATAGTTTGTTTCTTCTCACCGTGTATTACTACCCATCCGGATTATACGATTATTCACTAATTACGCTAATGTGTTAGGGATAAATAGAGTTAAATTTAGAGGGAGTGTACCCTCATTTGTGTAGAGGGTGAGTGGAATAAATTTTAGGTAAAAGAACCCTCAGTTCGCCTGACCGGGATTTGAACCCAAAACTTCTCATCATCAGCAGTCCATTCTATTGCGAGAGTGACGCAGCCCTTTCACGCTCGCTCATAAAACTTCTTATGTCCTGATATAATCAGTCGTTTCAGAAAGTGCACAATAAATAACTCACATAAATAAAACAAAATAAATAAAGATAATATTTATCAGAAGTGACAACTGCAGATCACAAGACTTGACGTATTAATACGTGAAAATAGAACTAGTAGCTTTTCTAGCCCTTTCTATGAAAATTGGACCGGACTTTTGCCTCACACATAGGGGAAATGTTTTCGTACTTAATTCAATTGTTAAACTTGTACTGAAATAAGGATAGCAACTATCACGAAATAGCTAAAGAAGTAGGCACAGTACTACGAAATAGAAGGGCATTCCCAATGTCATTATTTTCATCCTTGGTTTGTAGATAATTTATTTTAATAAAAAAATATTGATTTTAGAAAATGTTATTTGTGTGAATAGTTTAAAAATGTAATGCATGTTTTAAAACAATCTGACATTAAAAAAAAATTGAATATATCTTTAAAATATGATGTGTTTGTGCTTGACCATCGCTGAAAACTATGACCTGCACTACTAACAAATTACGCACACGTTATAACTTCTTGTTTTGCTAATAGTAAAGGTAGTTGGCTATACACACTGGCAAAATGTATGCTGAATTAAGCACAAAAACGTCACCCGTGGGTAGATAAGTCGCGTCACCGTGGCACAGCGTACAGGTATGGAAACAGATCCAAGATACTCGGGTTCGATTATAGTTGTTGTTGATCTCGTTCTATTTCACAAATATTCAAGTTCTCAAAATATTTTTAATTGAGTTTAGATATTTTTTCCTTAGATTACAAGTTCTATACTGTATACATTAATAATTGGAGACAATTCTATAGTTTTTCCATCTACTCGTTTAAGACCTGGTTCAATTTCTCCACGGAAGAGAGTGTATCACTTTTAAATTAGTTTTTCCTTTGAAAACAGGATAGTTGAAAGTTTTTGTGGGTTTTATTTTGGGATTATTCTATAATTAAATAAGAATAAAGCCCAGTCTACAGAGTCCGTAAGCTCCACATCCTTATAGTCCTTAAGTCCTTATAAATATAAATCGCGTCTACATAGTCCGTATCCTTAATCACGTGACCGCGCAAACTGATGAGAAAGTCCAATTAAACTCTTCGAAAGAAAATCGTCTAAGGCAATGCCAGAAGAAGACGTGATTTGTGAATTATATGTTATTAAGATTAGTAATGGGAAGTTTTAACTTACCAAAGGGACGCCACTCTTTCTGAGAACTTGCTACATCTCAGAAAACTGTTTCGGAGATGCAACTCTTCTTCTAAAGGCTTTTTAAGTTTTCAGAAAAATGTTTCTGAAATAGCTCCATTCATAAAACTATAATAATTTCATTTTGTATTGGTTTCCATAGCAACGCTGCCAATGATGCTTTCATTTCGATGCACACGCACATATTTATCTCGCTGTAATTGATAGTCCTTTCCAATCCGTATCGATTAGTCCTAAGAAAGTCCTCAGCTAACTCAACGTCTACAGACAAAGGAATTAAGGATCAAGGCTTTGTTGACAGTGAGTACAATCTGTTAATGTGTGGTTGCCGGTCGGTCTCTTACGGATCACTACACACCTTACGGATACGGAGTCTCTAAACGGGGTTCAAGTCCTCAATTAGCCTAATAGTATCCAGCCCCATGGCATATTGGTCAGGACACCTGGCTACGAACTTAGGGATCCCGGGGTCGGTTCCCGGCTGGTATCACGGGTATTTTACTCTTAAGAGGAATTATCCCAATGGTCACCAGGGGTTGGTAAATTAGGCTCAAGCTAGGTTTAAGACTCCCACTGGCCCATACAACACTACATCATCTCATTATATATATAATATACCATTAGTGCATATATATATATTATGTAGTACCACTGACTTATTTACTAATGATTATATTTATTATTATATTAAACCGCAATTTTAACATACGTTTGTACTTGTGATAAATTAAAATCAACCCACTTTGGTGGCCGCTTGGTAAAATATGCTACTCCCGCAGTAGACTAGACTGTTGATGACGGGGAGATCGAGGTTTGAATCTAGGCCAGGTTCACTGAGGGTGATTTTTACCAAATTGTTTTCCACTTTCCCTCCACGCAAATGCGAGTACACTTCATCTAAATATAACCTATCTCATACCTAAAACCTTTAGCGTAATTAGTATATAGGCTTGTAGCCCGAATGGCTAGTAAAACGCCATGCTAAAAAAACTAAACTTAAATTTTAATTTTTAAATGTTAGACACTAAAATAGCAAAGTAGACCTACCACAAATAATTGAGATGTTTACATAGCTGGGCCGAAAATTGTAGTGAGCACAATTTTATTTTAAGTGGGAAGGGTTGGGTGGTGGGATGGAAGAGAATGTAAGCTAAAATCGGTATTTTTTTAAAAATTTTATAACATAACAGTTTTTTGGACTAAATCAATCCTATATTGCTTTAATAAATACGTTTAGTATAATTTTATTCATAATATAATATCAACATTTCCTGAATATTTATTATGTACTATTGGCATTTGAACAAAAAAAAAAAAAGTTAAGATGTGGAAAAATCCTGGTCAAATTCTGCGATGATCCTAACAAATATTCAATAACTGGTTATATTAATATCTAAATAAAATTTTACTGAACGCATCTACTATGTGAGCAATATTTTATTTATTTTGGTCAGAAATAATTTTTGTTACAAAAACTTTAAAAAAATATATGGATCTTAACTTGAGCTCACCCCTTAAACATAATATTATATTTAATAATGTTAGACACAAAGTTTACGTATTCACAGGACTAATAAATCTCTACAAATATTAAATATTTAAATACACAACCTAATTTGATTTTAACAGTCAGATTAATGTTTTATGACGTGTATGATACTTAATTTTAATTAAATCGAACCATTCGTTGTTGATCAGTAACATTTACATAACATATTAAAATTGTAATTAAAAATAGATGTTTACTGTCAGTACATTAAAAGCTTCGCCCCAGCGTGCCCAACGACACAGCCTCGGAACACCAATAAGAATCGTTGGCTCCGTCATTCAGGTATTGTTGAGATGAACAAATGAAATCGGACATTCACTCTCATTTTTCACTAATGGGCAAGAGGACAAGGGCGTATGTTTCGTATTGTCTGGTTTGCCGGTAGTGAAATGGTTGCGTTTTGAATACAGGTTATATGCAATAAGGTTATTTTTTTCTACACGATTTTCCCCCTCTACATCCATGTAAATGGTATAAATTCTACCGCCATGATTCCTACCTCATTAGTGCAAATATTCCGATATAATGTGTGGGGTCGTAAGACACGAATCACGGAAACAGACACAAAATACTATTCTTTCTTCGAGCTAGAGAGAGAGAGAGAGGGAGGGAGGGAGGGAGGGAGCCGTATGATTGTGTTAGACCCCCTCCCCCCGAATCTAGTGACGTCGGAATGACATGACATGATTGTTCTTGTCAAATGAAACAGTTTGGAAGTTATGAAGTTTATTGTTCTCTCACTTCCTGCTAAAAATGAAATATCAGATTTCTACTATCCTGTACAGTTACCAAAATCATCGTTCCAAACTATGAATAGCTGTTATTTTAAATAGCTCCACTTGGTGGAACTCCATTTAGAAAATAGACAAACAAAAAAATTATGTTATTTTATCTCTAAAATTGAGAAATATGTTTCCATCCCCGTGGTGGACAAAGTTTTGTTTTACAATTAAGCTGAAAGTAGAGAGCAGAATAGGATTTATTGGCGTAGTAATTCAAAGTTTAGTATATAGTATAAATGTGTGTTGATCCACGATGCTTTGCGATGCAACCCAGAAATAAAGTCTGATTTTAATAGGAAGCTCTTTATTTGAAAACTGGAAACTCATATTGCCACATTGGCGTAGATAAAAGTATTACAATTTTTTTTTATTCTCTTTCCATTTATTTATTGATGTAAAGTGAAACTATACAGCAATTATTAAAAAGTATTATTGTAAGCTTTTGACGACTTTTTAAATAATAAATCAAATAAAACATATCTATAAATACCAAATTTTAATGACTTTCAATTAATGTTGGTTGTTGAAAGTAGGCTTTCTATAAACATCAGGGTATAGCTGATTAGTCTATTGATGGGATCCTCAGATCCTCGGATCCTCACATCCTCGGACTCTCGAATCCTTAAGAATATTCGAGATTCGAAGATTTGAGAAAATATAGGAATTGAGGTTAAAACCAAATAAAATAATTCTTTTTTGTCAAAGTTTGAATTTGAGTTTTTATTATATATTTAAAACTGCTTATTGGTGATCAATTCCCAACATAATTACAGTACAACCAAGCCCAGACCAGTAATTTATCATTTAATTGCATGTATGAATGTTATAATGAATTCTTTGTAACCGAATTGTTAACATTTAGTTAATATTTATATTTTCTCTTGTGTTCATAATTTTTTTCCAAGGATTCGACTTAAATTAGAGATTTGGGATTCGTAGGTAAAATTCATATCCATATTCTAGATTCGAACTAGCCAAATAGTGTATTCTACCCATTTCTACAGTTATTACCATGCTTTGTTATAGAGGGGGGAGGTTTTTAATATTCATCAATAAATGTTCTGCCGTCACGACACAAATCAACACACAATGACACACTCTTGTTCCTTTTCTGGCAATTTAAAATCGCTTTAAAAAGTCCACGCTGCTGTCTACCTTTATTTAGTTTCACAGCGCATGCTCCTTGAATGTCACTTATTTTAAGTTTCTGCTCTTTTTTTTTTTGGTCACCGCGTCTTACTACCGGTTCGAATCATACGGATATGTAGTTCTACTAATTAGGATAATTTATTAGGGATTATGAAGATTGAATTGAGAAAGCCCTCACTCCAGCTGACCGGTATCCGAACCCCGATCTCCCCAACATCGGCAGTCCAGTCTATTGCAAGAGTGACGTCTTAGTAGACCATTCGACTACTAAAGCATGCATATAGTTGAATTGAAAATATAATATTACTGTTTATTTAGCTTTACAATTGGATTATTTGTTAGCAGACACAGTTTGACTCTCGGTTCAGTTGGTAACATGTGAGTTCACTTGTCCAAGATCCTTTGGTAGGGCTGAAAAGTAGGTAGCACTTTACAGAACGCAGGGAACACCAAAGGTGGCGGTGAACAATGTCCTCTTCTTACCTCACAACATCTCGCTCCCCCCACCAGATAGTGGCAACCACGAGACACCAGTCCGCACTTAACGGACGTGGAGATAGGACCAGGAAATAATATTACTCAACAGAATGGACTTCCGTATGGACAGAAACTTTCGACTGGAGGAGGGTTCGGAATACTTGGCGGTTGTTGTTGATAAGAAAATATATTAAAGGCCAACCTTTTCTGAGACTCTTTAGTTTAGAGGATCGACCTCAGGTCTAAGGAGCCCGGTGCGTTTCTGTAGTGGCTATTAAATGTGTAGTACGATTTTACAGTTTTTACATAAAAACCTCTTTTGGGACAGACTAAATAAAAAAAATTACTCTACTAGAAAAACAGAATTTGATTTTCTTAACATGGTGATATCAACAGTTGTTGAATATCTGTCATGAAGAAAGCGGCATTAGATGACAAACTTTTTAAAATGAAGAGCTAAAGTTGTCATTAAATTCCAGGACACCCTTGACAGAAATTCAACAACTGTTGATAGCACCATGTGAAGAAAATTAAACTCTATGTTTCTACTGGAGATTTTTTATTTTATTTTGGCCAAAATAAGTTTTGATATTAACTCTGAAAAAAAAACTTCCTTTTCTTGCGTTCCTCATCTTAATTTGGACGTCTTAGTGGAGAAAGAGTACGTTTGTAAAGTTAGTTGTACAGGACTAGCGAAGCATGAGAGACTAAATGATCTTAAGGTTACGGATACATCTACATCAAGTATCATATTAATTCATATTTATCATAGTCACATACAATTAATATTGTACTCTTTTGCTTTCTCCATGTTATTCGCTTTAATGTACAATATCATTTTACTAACCACAATACAGAGCTACTGTCGAGTCGCCGGTGGTTGTGGTATTAATTATAGCTCAGTGGTGGAGCATTGGTACGCTGAGGCGAAGAGCCCCGGGTTAGATTCCCATGTCGAGGTGTCATTTTTTAAATGGCATATCTTAGGTGACACTAGTTACAAGAACTTTCCAAAGCTATAGTCAGATTAAGATTGGAATAAACTTTTTGACCATTTTAAAAAGCTACGGAAACAATTTCCATATTATTATACGTGAAGTGATGTGATTTTTAAATATCACTTTTCTAAGACATTATCAATACCTATAAAGTAAAACTAATAAAAGGGTAAAACTATATCAATATTGACCGCAAGGAATATGCTTGTAACTAGAAAAAATTCCTTCCTTATAGAATCCAACTATAGGAACAAAACATTTCAGCCAACCCGGACATTTGATATAATGTTATGAATGCACTCAACCGCATCTATAGCCTCCATCATTTTTGATCTGACTTTTAATCTTTTCGTATTTATGTTTGAGTTTGCTAACCGGTCAGTTTGTCCGTCCACCGAATGCGTGCAAAAAGTTCAAAACCACCTAAAATACAAAGCAGAAATTGTATTGCGATATTCGGCAAAAGAGATATAGACTAAGAACAAGTAACCAGCAATAGTAATAAAAATTACAAGCTTATGTGTTTTTTCTTAACACCGCTCTTGCTTTCCGTTTGGGTTATACGCATATGTATTTATTACGCTAATGTGCTAGAGATGAGTAAAATTTAACCAATAATAAGTTTACCTGAATTTACGCGGAAAGAGAATGGGAAACCATTTAGGAAACACCCTCAGTACACATCCAATCAGGATTCAAACCCCGATCTCCCCGTCAAGTCTACTGTGAAAGTGTCACCTAAAGACCGTTCTAAACCGAAGTGGATAAAACTCATATTGAAGGGTTTTATAGTGATGGGTATTGGTGGGTTTTTTAATCCTGAATGGGTGTATTTAAGTGTTTTTTAAAAACTGTTTTATCACTCGGCCTACTCTAAAATGTCGGTACACTTTCTATAGATTAGACTTAGCCCCTTCTTACCCCCTTAATGTCAATAAGCTGATACCGTTGACGGATAGTAAGATGCGAAGAAAGGGTGATTGCTGGGTTCATGAAGAACGGATTATACGTAACGTGAGTGAGCAGATTTACCAAATAGACGTCTTGAGGTACGCCGGGAGAGAGCTATGAGAATGGCTTTTTCATGGAGCGGAGCAAATATTGGTTTTGTGGTTGGCCGTCCTCTTGAAATAGCGCTCAAACAACGTTTGAAGCTCAGGTTCATCGCCATAGTCCCTGTGACAGAATGGTCAACTACAGGTCAAGGAGAACCTGTCTACATTTTGTTTTTCTAATACCCATTCTGGCTGTACACACTTATACTAATCAAGCTTTTGTGTTAGGAATGAGGTTGGATTGAATTTAGAAGAACTGTATCCGCATTTACGTGGAGGAAGGGGGTAAAACCATCTTCAGTACAACTGACCGGATTTGTACCACAGTCTCCCTGTCATTGGCAGTCAAGTTTATTGTGAGAGTGATGACTTAGATCATACGGTTTTATTGCTGAGCGAGCCTAAAACATCGCACCCGGTTAACCAGGCTACAGTTTTCTTTTTAAATTTCTGGGCACCACGTCATTAGTGTCCGGGGCGTATGGGTAGAATAATACATTTGACCTTTGACCCCAATCTGTGTGACGTCATCATTGCGTGTTATGTCGCAACACTCCGCTTGGGTTTTCCCTGGTGACGTCATCGCAACCCTGGTGCCGGTATTTTTCCGTTGGGGTTACTGATCTGAATTTTCCCTCTGGTTATTTCCATGACGACATGGGGTTAGGGACCTGTTGTCCTCCTTCAATGTCGCAAAGGTTTATTTCTGGAGTTTTTTCCTTCCGTTGGTCTTCTATGTGGCAATGGGTTTTTCCCTGATGACTCATACCTGGCGCCAGTTTGGCAGCTCGACAAGACAAGTCACCTCGATCTGTATGACGTCATCATTGCATGTGATGTCACTTTCACTTCCCCTTTACCCCTTCTATGTGGCAATGTGTTTTTCCTGAGGACTCATACCTGGTGACAGTTTGGTGGCTCGACAGGACAAGTCACCTCGATCTGTGTGACGTCATCATTTCGTGTGATGTCACAACACTCCTCCCTCTCTCCCTCTATGTGGTAATAGGTTTTCCCTGATGACTCATACCTGGCACCAGTTTGGCGGCTCAACAAGACAAGTCGAGACAGGAATAGATCACGACCTTGAATGATGTCGCAACACTCTCCCGGCAATGGGTTTTCCTGGTGACGTAATCGATCATTAGGGTGATGTTGCAACTATATAGCGTTGACACAGCTCTAATTATGCACAATCAGGGGCCTCTCTCCAAATGGAAGCCTCATTTAGGGGCCGATATCCCCACAAAATTCTACTAAAATTGGTTGCTTGGTATCGTCCGTTGACATGCGCGGATGTAGGTATCCGTCATACCAACATGGACCACTGTTGGCGAAGATAAAGAGTAAGGTAGAAATGTTTCAGTGTTTACGTGGAATGAGGGAGAGTAGAAAAAAAACCCAATTCACCTGAGCGAGATTCGTACCCACGACTTCCCCGTCGTACCTAGATGAGTTACACGCACCATTTCTGGATAAGCGTCTATATATTAATTATGATCGTGTGGTAGTGATGATTAAGAAAATGTTCCAGCATTTTACGTGGTAGGGAGGAGTAAGGTAGAAATGTTCCAGCGGTTACGTGGATTGAGGGAGAGAAAAACCACTTAGTGAGAACTAGTGACAATACAACTCAGTGGGGATTTGAAACCCCGACCTCCCCCACTATAGCTAGATGAGTTACACAGGAAACCATTTAGTGAAAACTAGTGACAGTACACCTCAGCGGAGATTTGAACCCACGACCTTCCCGTCATATCTAGATTATATTATTTAAATTCATTTTAATTGTAGTAAAGAGAAGTAAGAATGAGTATTATATGGAACGTTCTTGGTAGAATGACAATTGGTTGATTAATTGTTACACTTCTGAGTCAATTAACATACAAGTTATTAGAAAGAAAGAAGGGGTGGTTTAATAAAAGGGAGATTGTTAAAACATAAAAAATTATATGCTAAGTCAATTAACAATATAAATTGATGGAAGTGATAAATAATTAATTATTCAAGGCTAAAAATTGATGTCATGAATTAATCACATATAAATACATAAGTTATTCACCTAAGTGTCACCTTGAATTGTTAAAGAGCAACTTAAATTAAAAAATAAGAAAACAAGTAGTTGAACAAGATTCTCTAAAGAAATGAAATTATTAGAATTTTTTTTTATAATTTTATCAAAAACAGAAAATGTAAATAGTTAGTTACTAAACTGGAGTTGTTAACACAAATGACAATTAATGAATGATCAGTTTGCTAGAATCTAGGAACCAGTCGACAAGAGCAACTATGCAGTATAGACAATTTTACTAATTTACTATTAATATGTCAGGAACTAAACACTTATAATTATATACATTAATTTTCTAAGAATTATCTAGAAACTGATCAAAAGCAATTTGAATTAATGATGTGGATAACTGGGCTCCATGATTCACAATAAGGGCACTTTCAGCTTGCTTCATTGTAACAAAAAATCGATTAAGATGACTGAAATGTTTTTGAATTACTAATTAATACATTTTGTTTGATTAAATTAATCCAGTACCATCAATTTAACTGTATTTTAATGAATAATGAAGAAACTCGCACCATGATACTACACATGGTTCTATAGGTTTTGGTAGGAAAGGCCTTCTGAAAGTCCTTTTTTTCCACAAGAATCCTATTATACTAAATTAGGATTCTGGTACGGAAAAAGGCCTTCCGGAACGTCATTCCTACCAAAATCATGTATACCCAAGTTGCCTCCAACCATAGAGTGAAATGTGCGTGTGATTGTTATGGTGTCGACCTCCGTGGTCTTGGGGTACAGTACTCTCCTCACGACCCGATGTTGGTTCAAACCCAGCTGGGGTCGACGGATATTTCATTAGCGATAAAAATCACTTGAACAACTTCCTTCGGAGGGGAAGTAAAGCTGTCGGTACCATGTTGATTCTGGCATGTAAAAAGACCCTGGAAGGTTATGAAAATACCTTTATCAGACAAATTGTTAGGCCCTCTCGCTCTCGCTCCTAGAAATTCTTGTGTGCTGATATAATCAGTCGGTTCAGAAAGTGAAATTTTAATACCTCAAATAAATAAAATAAAATATCATACTTGCCGTGATCCTATGTATACAAACGTCTGATATTAGGACCGAGTGCTGCTGTGCTTTGAGTTAAGTTGTCTGCTGACTTGGCACTGTGGATAGAAATTTCACTTTAAATATTTTATTAGTACCGCTAGCCACGGGGTCTAAGACGCTAGACTCATGTTTATAAGGCTACAATCAATTAAGAGATCAAGATTTGAATCTCTATCAGATTCGATAGGCTGGTGGTTTTCTCATACTTTCTCCACGCTAATTAGAATACACTTCCTACATTCTTAGCCCTTATATATTAAAAATGCTGGTTGAGAAAAATTAGTTTTTGTCGCCTTGTCAGATTGTACGCGTAAATGGTAATTAATCTAATGGGGTAGTGATGAGGAATAAAGCATTTTAGAAGTAATCTTCCCGCATTTGCGTGAAAGGAGAGTGGGAAGTCATTTAGGAAAAGCCACCCTCAGTAGACCAAGTAGGGATTAGAGCTCCGATCTCCTCGTCATCGGTAGTCCAATCTATCACGATAGTGATTCCTTAAACCAGGGTCGACGACTGGTTGATCACGATCGATTAATCTCGTGGCAACTTTTCAGTCGATCGCGTATTAAAGCTACATAGTCATTAAAAGTCGATCTTTGTGCCCACTAAGATCGCAAATAAAGTTTCAAATAATATTTGTGTGTGACCAAAATAACCATAATCGGTCATAATCTGTAAAGATATAAGAAAATTACATAATTTAATATTAAAATATACTTTTTTTATAGAACTAGAGGGACATAAATAATTAAAGAAAGCTTAATCTAATGAATAATATAATATGTATAGACAACAAAAAAAGAGCAAAAATTATCAGAGAAACGATGGATGTTTGCAGGACCTTTGGTAAGTTAATAATTCGATCTGGGCCCAAAAAAAGGTTTACCAACCCTGCCTTAGACCATTCTACCACTGAAGTGGGTGTTATTATTAACCATTGAAAGCTCACTAACTTCAGCAGGCTGGAAGGGTCTCGCGGGCCCCATGGTGATATCCTTGTGTATTGGATTATTGACCGCCCCCTCCCCTTACTTCTGCCGTCACAAACGCGCGCTCACACACACACATTGTGTAGGCTCACCATGGAAGGGAGACGGGGTTGCAATTCCCTTATCTGTCGGAGGGACAAATTGCCCACTCTCCGTTTACCACCACCACGCCAATAATTATTCGCACAAAATGTATTCATCTACAAGTTTTAACGGTGGCAGTGAGCCCAAATAGGAAATATTCTCTAAGGAATGTTTTCATCTGAACTACATACTGATTAAACTCATTACTCCTAGACTAGATAATGATTAGACTTATTACTCCTAGACTAGATAATTATTAGACTTATTACTCCTAGACTAGATAATTATTAGACTTATTACTCCTAGACTAGATAATCATTAGACTTATTACTTCTAGACTAGGTAATGATCGAACTTAGTACTCCTAGACTAGATAATAATTAGACTTATTATTCCTATGCTAGAAAATGATTAGACTTATTGCCTTTAGACTAGATAATTATTAGACTTATTATTCCTAGACTATATAATTATTAGACTAACTACTCCTAGACTAGGTAGTGATTAGACTTGGTACTAGACCAGTTACTTATTAGGCTTATTACTCCTAAACTAACTACTGATTATTCTTAGTAGGCCTACTCATAGACTAAGTAATGATTATACTTACTACTTCTAAACTAGATATTGATTAGACTTGGTACTCCTAGACTAGATAATGATTATAATTATTACTCTTATATTATGTACTGATTAGATTTATTATTTAAAGACAATGTAGTGATTAGACTTACTTCTCCTAGACTTAATGTTCCTATACTAGGTACTGATAAATGCTCCCACATCAAGCCATGTAATCTGAAGCTGTCACTTTTGATAGAGTGTACACTGTCATTATCGATACAAATATGATTAAGTAGAATTAAAATCAGTTTTGGCCGTTAAAAAACAAGATTGTGTTTTCTAAAACATAATTTATAGCGTGCTATTTTTCTAAACTCCCCTTTCATTGGACAAAGGTGGTGCTAAACATCCCCCTTACCACCCAAACCCCCCCCCACACACACACACAAAAGACAGATCAATCACAAACATATTCTTGAATTACAGTTTAGAGAATTTTTAGCGATTTCTATCAATTGGTGACCTGGTGGTCTAGGGGTAAGGTGTCGGACTTCTGAGCTGGCGACCGGGGTTCAATCCTCGGTCCCGGCACAGATTTATCTGATTACCAAACCCTTCCTTCACCTCTGACAAGATGTGTATTAATCACAACTTGTGAATGTGAGGAATGCCAGGCCTCCCCCGTGGTTCGGATTCCACGTTAAACTGTAGGTCCTCCATTTCATCTCACAATCACCCTACCATTACACATTAGCGTAAGTGCGTATAACCCGAACGGGTAGTAAGACGCGGTGCTAATAATAATCTATCAATTAATGGACACTTTATATCCCTCTAGCCCTGAGCTTACTGACTTTCAATCATAAACGTTGATTATGCCTGTAACCGACAGCCCATTGGAGGTTGAAGTAATTATAGGACCTTCTCTACCTGTGCGACGATAAAGGGGGGATAGTATGTCGAGGAACCATGACATATTTGTTAATAACGCTTCTAACGGAAACTCTCGATGGGTGAAAGTTAATTATGACATCATAAAGGAGTTAAATAAATCACACATTACGGTTTTCCCTACAATTTTCTTTTTGTGCTCCTTGTCTTTACGAGCTAAAAGTATGTTTAAGTTAATGGGATAGGGATGAGGAGGGTAGAATTGAGGCTAGTTTGGAGTGGTACAGTAGCCCCACGGCTTCTTTGGTGCTGACTGACAGTTCACAGCTGACTTCTGACAGTCAACATTTAGGTATATACCTAAATTTTGACTGTCAGAAGTGACAGCTGCTAAACACATGTTTTTTGCAGATCATATGGTTCGGCGTAGGGATACATAATTTGGTCTGGTAGCTTTTCAAAGCCGTCCGTCAGCTGTGAGCTGTCAGTCAGCACCAAAGAAGCCATGGGGCTACTGTAGCTAAGAAGAAATTCTCCCGGATACATATATAGAGGGGGTGTAGAAAAATAGAGGGAAAACCTCACATTGCGGAACCACTCCCAGTGCGCCCGACCGAGATTCGAACCGCGACCTTTCCGTTACCGGCCTGGAAGACCAGTTTATTGATGTGTTCGTATTGCTACATTGTTGCAATTTTTGGTGTTGGTATTGGGGGAAGTAAGGAAGGGGGTCGTTCTAATCTAACTTAGATTTAGTTGGTTTTGAAATTGTATACTAAAACAACACATAGGAGTACATCTTTAGAGTCTACACGGCAAACCACTGCAATTAAATAATAAAGGTTTTAACCAATTAAATTAAGTAACTAATATATCTGTTAGAAATACACCTACAATTTAGTATTATTATGTAATTATATTATTGAAATGACCCACATCTGCGGCCACGTGGACTGAAAGTCAAGCTCATCTGATATGATTAGATGGTAGCGGGGAACCCAAGTATTTGAATCTCAGCCGGAAGTATCGAGGGTGCTTTTTTCCTAAATGGTTTTCCACTCTCCCTCCAAGTAAATGTGAGTCCGTTTCCTATAAACTGTACCTTTCTCATCCCTACTTCATCAGGGTAGTCGAAATGCGTACAGACTAACGGGATAATTCTTCTTCTCAAGTCAACTACCTGAAGCTTGGTTAGTGCTACCCGCACCATCTGGTAGAAATCCCATGTACTAAAGGAGTTCGTGAATTACGGTGGTTCACCGTTGCCTTCCACACTTAATTTATATGATCTAGCTCAGAAGGACCTACTGATTTTGACGGGAAAAGGTATTTTCATATACCTTACAGGGTGTTTTAATACATGCCACAATGGACTTCAGACCAACGGCTTTACTTCCCATCCAAAGGAAGGTGCAGATTTTTATCGCTCAAGAAAAAATCCATTTGTAAGTAGAGGTAACTTATATTTAAAAACAAATGGAATGCATTTAACTCTTAAATGGAAGCATCAAGTGGCCCAATTGAACTTGAGAAGTTTCATAACATGACTTTTCGATGAATATTTTTTTTAGCCCCTGGTTTCACTACCCGTTCGGGTTATGCTCTTATGTACTAATTGCTCTCTTGGTTTTATGGATTGGAAAGGTTATACTTACAGGAAGTGTACCCATATTTGCGTCGAGAGAGAATGTAAATTCATTTTGGTCAGTACAACCGACTGAGATTCGAACCTCAAACTCCTCGTCATCGGCAGTCTAGCTTACTGCGAGAGTAGCGCGTTAGACACCGTGGCCACCGAAGCGGGTAGGAGTATGACTGAAGAACGTTTCGGAGAGGTTATATCTCTGTCGGATTATGTCACTTAAACCACAAATCCCTGTCTACAAGCTCCATAACTGTAAGGTCCGTAGTCCACAGAAGAAGATTATCCTGTCCAAAGAGTCCTGATCCGTAAGTCCGTAGTCCGTAGCCCATAGTACTCCGTAGAAGTTTGGTCAACTTCAAATTTCTTAAGGACTGCCGCTACGGAAAGCTGTGGAGAAACAATCGCAGATATATAAATAAATGAACGGTGATCTGGAAATCAAAATGAAAACATCGATAACGGTACTAAACATATATTTTTAAATGGTCTCATAAACATGTTTATTGTGTTATAATTTACGGAAATATCTCTCTTTCAACAAATTGGATTGGGAAATCGGGTGACACGATATCATATGAATAAAGGCACGAAGGATAGGGTGCACAAAATTAAAGACTAGATAGTCTCAAAGACTAAGGATAGGGATCTTACGGACTATGTAGACCAGGCTAAAAAGCCCTTCTCACCCCAATGATGATAATAATGATAATAATAATGGAACGTCTAGACTACATCAATTTGTCAGTTTTGCAGAAAGATAAGCCAATACTAACGTACCGTTGCCCAGGGGACGCGGAACGCCCAAAACGCACTAATCGTACAACCTATTTTGTGGAGGCTTTTCCCATACCAAAGGATGAGGGGATGATGATAGTGAATATGACGGGGTGGAGTTAATGAACCTGGTGACCATGGGTATTATTCCCCCTTTCAAGAAAAAAAAATCCATGGTACTAGCTGGGAGTCGAACCCGGGACCTTTAGGTCACCAACCAGGGGCTACCTAGGTAGGTAATACAGCCCTAACCAGACTTTGCATCGTGTTGTGGTTTTCTCTATTCTAATTTTTACTTTCTCTCTATCTTACAGGTAGAGAAAGTATTGTGATCGTAAAAAAAATCGAACTCGAGATTTTGATGAATTTTGACGTTTCATGACTTCCTGAATCCGAAAAAGTGGTTTTTGAATTTCCGTCTGTCTGTCTGTCTGTCTGTACCTCCACCTAGAGCCTAAACTATTTTACCGATTGAGCTGAAACTTGATATCTAGGGTTTTCATAGGGTTGCCCCGAGGGGTTTTTGGAATTGGATATCTACCCCTAAAATTAAGGGTAGTTTACTGAAGGGAAAAAAGAGAAAAAGTCGATTTTCTCAAAATCGGCTCTAACGATTTTGATTAAATTTCATTTATGAACATTAATAAATATTCCAAACAAAGTGGCTACTCTCAATATTTCGGCAAAATCGCTTTAAGGGCTCCGGTCTGATGCGTCAATTAACATTTTTTATAATAGCTCCGAAACTATTTGAGATATGAAATTATTACTATTACAAATATGTATATATATTTATAATACAAATATTTTATTCGAAACATATTTTTATAAAATCAATAACTTTCAATATATACGCAATTATATATATATTTTTAACTTTTTGGACATTAAAGCTTAAGTATTGCGATCGTAAAAAAAACTAACCTGAAATGTTGATCGATTTCGACGTCTCATGACCCCCCGAACCGTTAAAAATAGTCTTTGCAATGCCGTCTGTCTGTGTGTCTATAAAAACTTAAAATTAAGGGTAGTTTACTGAAGGGCAAAAAGAGAAAAAGTCGATTTTCTCAAAATCGGCTCCAACGATTTTGATTAAATTTCATTTTGAAATATTAATAAATATTCCAAACAAAATGGCTACCCTCAATATTTCGGCAAAATAGCTTTAAGGGATCCGGTCTGAAGCGTAAATTAACATTTTTTATAATAGCTCCGAAACTATTTGAGATATGAAATTACTTAGCATTATAAATATGTATATATATTTATAATACAAATATTTTATTCAAAACATATTTTTATAAAATCAATAACTTTCAATCTATACGCAATTATATGAATTTTTTTAACTTTTTGGACATTAAAGTTTAAGTATTGCGACCGTAAAAAAAAACTAACCTGAAATTTTGATGGATGTCGACGTCTCATGACCCCCCGAACCCTAAAAAATAGTCTTGGCAATGCCGTCTGTCTGTGTGTTTATAAAAACTTAAAATTAAGGGTAGTTTACTGAAGGGCAAAAAGAGAAAAATTTGGTTTTCTCAAAATCTGCTTAAACGATTTTGATTAAAATTCGTATCTAGGCGTTGATTAAGATTATAAATAAACTGGATATTTTCATTTTCCTATGAAAATGATTTTTAGGGTACATTACAGAAGCGTTAATTTCCGTATCTCCACAACTATTGGAGAAACTAAACAACTTTTCATTGCAAAATTGTAGGACTATTAGAAATAAAAAACTTTTATTTGACATATATTTTTATAAAAACAGCAGTTTCTGAGATATTTGCAAATATATTAATACAATTTTGTGAGCTTTAGTTGTAAACATATACTACTTAAGTCTTAACGCAATAATTCTCCAATGCCATAGAGTAATTAAATATAAGTATCTAAAAAAGTATGTTATTTTTCCTTAAATCTCTTAGGAGAAATGTTTGCATAGCAATGATCTATCTCCATTTTAGACTCAATAGTCAATATTTACATTTTTTATTGGTCAAAATGTATAAATGAATAATTAAATATCAATGCGATGACTTGAAGATCTGCAACACCTTTTAAAATGTTAAAATTTTAACCAGAAATCGAAATTTTAATACGAAGTGTTGACCCTTGTGGAAGACATTAAACTGTTTGAAATGCTCTTAGGTGGACAAAGATACGCCTCTTTTCTCATTGATTATATATCATTGTATATTATTTTATGCGTGTTCTTATGTGGAGTGGTGATGATACAATGAACATTATTTCGTTCAGAAATCTTACGAGTTTATAGAAAGAGAGAGAAAGTCTGTGCGGTGTGCCGTACCATTTATTTTTTTAATATTTGAACTAAGACCAATGAAAACATTTTACCAGATTTAAATTTAAATATTACACAATTTAAAGAAATAGATTAAATAGTTTCTCTCTTGTCAAATGAAGAATGTAGAAGAACAGACTTCAAAACGTTTTCTGGTTTTGAGTGTAATCTTGTATCTTAATATCCCGACTGATCGTGTGAGGGACGGGCTCTTAAGATGAAAAATACAACAAAAAAACTGTTGTGGTGAGGTTTTCTTCCTGGAGAGTCCATTGAGAAGCAGACCCAAGGACTGTGACGCGAAACAATGACAGTTTCTAGGTCGCCTCTGGAGAGCGCTTTTAGTCGATTGAGGAGGATGTTGGCGTAGTAGCCACTTTCGTGTGGGACAAGAAACTCCAATAAAAAGAAGACTAGTCTCGCTCACAAATAGGATACACTCTATTTAAAAAAAATTATATATAATGGTGACCCGCACAGGTGAGCGCTTGGACTAATTAATGTCAAGCTCATCTAGTCTGGTTTGCTGGTGACGAGGAGGTTGAAATTCAAATCCCGGTCAGGTTCATTCTATCTCCAAGAAAATGTGGGTATTTTTCCTTTAACATTCTGCCTTACTCATCCCAAACCCATTAGTGTGATTAATTGCTGGGATGGTAGTATGATATGGAGCAGGAAAGTGTTTGTGTGTCTGATATCTTAGCCTGGTTTTTAGCGCATCTACTCACTGAACTAAGGGTACCGGGCTCGATTCCTGACATGATCAAAATATGTTACATTGATGAAATCGGAGTTTCCCCTTTTCGAGCGATTAATTCACGGCCGGGGGACTGGGTCCGTTCTAGAATTAATCTCGTGTGTAAGTTGTGTGTTGAAATAATTAATTGGTTCAGTAAATGGACGTTGAATAAACATGACCTTTGTTCTCAAATTTTCAGAGACAATCCTCCAAACAAGACTTATATACTGGACTAATTTTGTTCCCAATTTACTAAATAAATTGATGCGGTTTGAAAGAAGATACCTACATTATTCCTATGAATAAAATTTCATCCCAAGCATCTCCTTTTTAAGATAATTGAGGTTCTGTTAAAATAATGATGTCTTACATATATTATTATATTTTTAAATGTATAGTTTAAACGAATAGGCAAATTCACTATTTTCTCGTACACTCCGTTTATCCTAAAAGACAGAACTTTATTATTATTATCATTATTAGCACCGTTTGGGTTATACGCACTTACGCTAATGTGTAGTGGTAGGGTGATTGTGAGATGAAATGAAGGACCTACAGTTTAACGTGGAATCCGAACCACGGTGGAAGGCTGGCATTACACACATTCACAAGCTGTGATTAATACACGTCTTGTCAGAGGTGTAGGAAGGGTTTGGCAATCAGATAAATCTGTGCCTGGACCGAGGTTTGAACCCCGGACCCCCAACACAGAACTCCGACACCTTACCCCTAGACCACCAGGTCACCAAAAGACAAAACTGACTACACTATTTTTTAAGCTACGCCATAGAGTAATCTGTCAAGGTAAGACTGCTACCTTATTAAGGCAAATGAGGTGTACTATCAATTTAATTATATATTAATACCGTTACATTTCATGGAATTAACGTAGTTACACTGTTCAACAACACAACTATTAAACCCATGATCATATGATATATTACGTAACATTTAATTGCTATAAACAATCTCCGGTTATAGCTAGTGATTTTAGAATGGCTGTCCCCGAAAATACAAAAAAAAAAAAGCTACTTTAATGCTAAATGCCCTTGATAAGGATAAATTTGTGTTGTGAATAGCTTGTATCATAGCTACATATAAAAAACACACAATACACTCCCTATGCTTTGTATATATGAAAAAATAAAAAATAAATTATTCAATTTCGAGGGTGGAACGACCGACCCATCAGGGCAAAGGAAACAAGTGATGATTTCCCTTTAAAATTGTTGTCACGTAAAAAATAAAAAAAAAACTTGCTGGTCGAAGCATAAAAGCCAGTAAAAGAGGGAAATTATTCTCTGTAATCTTGTAAACCTGACAGAGCCAGTATTGCCTGGGCCACAGACGGGGTTGGGTTGGGAGAGGGGGGATCCAATCTGACCTACCTGACGCAGGCACACAAATATAAATCTCATGCGCAAGATGTAGAGATCAGTGGTAGGGGCGAACCATGGGGTTGAGCCCTTCACCCCTATAAACCACCGGTGGGATAGTTGGTATAGTGCGAGTTAAGGGCAGTTTTATAGTTAAAAAAAATCGGAAAAATAAATAAAATATTTCTCCAGTAGAAAAATATAAGTTAATTTTCTTCACATGGTGACCTCAACAAATTGTTGAATATCTGTCATGGCTGTACTGGAATTTGATGACAACTTTTTCTCTTCATTTAAAAAGTTGATCATCAAATGCTAAAATTCTCATGACAAACAATCAAGAACAATTTTGAGATTTACTATGTGTAAAGAATTAGATTCTATGTTTTTACTGGAGCAATATTTGATTCGCTTAGGCTAAAAAAATTGTTTGCTATGAAAATTGCACAGACACAGAATTTTTTCGCGTCACCTACGAACACAAACATGTTTGTTCAACCATCTCCCGACTCAGGGCCGCAGAAGTTCTTGGGGGGTTAGCCAGGTGGCCATATATGAGTTGATAGGTAGGACCTTATTATTATGGTTAAAACATGGATTAGTAATTTTTTTTACAAATACATACATTCATACATTATACAAGTGACACCCTACAAGAAATTTATATGGAAGAAAACATACAAAGTAAATGGTATAAAACAATCGCACAAACGTTCTCATATTGTGGATTATAGCTTGGAAGAAAATTTTCAAAAATTATTTTTCAGTAAACTACCCTTAATTTTTCCTCATAAAAACAAACACATTATCTTGTTAGTCCCAATAAACAAACACTATATATGTTATACATTTTAAACAAAAAAATTTTTAAAAAATTTTTAGCAAATTTTCAAAAATGAATTATTTGTAAACTAACTTAAAATTATTTTTTAATTTGGAAAGATCAAAAGGTCGTATTTATCATGAAAAACTATTCGCAGATTTCCATTTTGAGCTCAATCTTCAAAAGAAATTTCGAAAAATTTCAAATTTTCTATAACTTGTCGTGAGTAAACTAAACTTAAATTAGGTTATTCCAAAAGAAATAAACATACATTATTATGTATTATGTAAAATAAACAACCTATACCATTTTTATAGAAAAATATTAATCAAATAAAATTTTACAAAAAAAAGTAATAAGTAAACTACTATAAAATGATTTTTTTAGCGAAACAAATATATATAGTTACTTATAATGTAAAAAAAAAAAACTTTTCAGATACCAATCTTGAACCAAGCTGCTAGAGCCATTTTTTTTAAATATTCAAATTTAAAATAAAACTTTAAACAGTAAGCTACCTTTAAGAAAAATTTTCCCCAAAAACAAGTATACAGTTTTATTTGTCTTGTTAAACACTTCCCAGATATACATGTGAAACAAAATCGTTAGAGCCATTTTCACAATAGTTTGAATTTTTGAAAATCACCATCAGTAAACTAATCTTTAACGAATATTTGCAAAAAAAAAAAGTATACAATGTTATTTGGGAGGTCAAACACTCCTTAGATATCTATTGTTTTTACTTAACACCATTAAAAAAAATGGAATTCAAAGAAACAACTCATAAGAAAACTAACCCTAATTAGAGGGCTAGTGTCAAAAATAAAAATCCTAAGGTATTGCCCCATAAAATCTACATATCAAGTTTCAACAAAATCCACCAAACAATTTCAGATCTGTGGCCAGACAGGCAGACTGTTAAATCCACCTTTTTGGGCTCGGGCACTCATAAAAACTAGAGATTATCCATAATCACTAAGTAAAACATTTTTACGATTACAATACCTTCTTTTTATATGAAAAAGTAAAATGTAAATTCAAATTAGCACCCAATTAAATAGGGCATGAAATACCATTTTGATGTTTATTTTTTTAATTTGAAGTATTTAAATTTGAGAACAAACTTGGAGGCTGTATGCGGTCCAGAAGCCATGGATTAGACATGCTTGATTAAAGCCATCAGCCTCGCATTGGTTTGACTTTCCGGCGACAACATGAAGGTGGAAGTTCAACTCTAAGCTGAGATATGGTTAGGGCGGTTTCCCAAAATATATTATAGATATTATTATTTAATGGGGCTTACCAAATCCCCCCTTAAATTATGCGGGTGTCTTTATTCTAAACAACTTTCCTTATCCGCATTCCTTAGATTTAATCGTTTATATCCATGGTGTTGGCAGCCTTTCTAGTCTAGTGGTCATAGTTCCTGGCTACAGATTCAGATGTTCTAAGTTCGATCCCTGGTTTACAAAATTAATCTGTGAAGTTGGGGGTCTGAAACGGGCTCAAATTCAGCCTCGTGAGGACAAATGGGAAGCTACTTGAATAAAGAAGTAGCAGCCTTGGTTTAGAAAACTGAGATGTATGGCTGAAGGGTTCGTTGTGCTGACCACATGACACCCTCTATTCGCAAATGTCAGTACTATAATCACCAACGGCAGTGGCCGCTCGGTGTGTAAGCCATGGTGTTAACCGTATTCATTAAATAACGTTTTATCTACCTCTTTTCTTCACTAAAAAAAATTGTCCTTAACAACGCGTGTCCGTGATCAACAATTTGGTTTAGCACCATGTCTTACTACCCATTCGAGTTATACCCTTATGTACTAATTACGTTAATATGCTATGGATGAGGAAGATTGAATTTAGAATAAGTGTACCTACATTTGCATGTAGAGAGCGGAATATTTTTATTAGGAAAAAAACACCTTCAGTACACCCGACCGGGATCGAACCTCGATACCCCCGTCATTGGCAGTCTAATCCATTGAGAGAGTGACGCCTTAGACCATGTGGCCACCGAAGCGGGTAGCAAAATATTGTTAAAGTAAATGTCCATAAGGAAGGTAACGATTTTTCTAAGGAGCCATCAGAGAGGAGGGTAAGTGTACAGGAAACAGTTGGAGGTCTTCTCTTACCCCACGAGGGGCATTACCCTTTGTGTTAGTAAACATTTTACTAGGACAAAACTCCCCCCACCGTGACGTAACTGGCAGATTTAGGTGAAAGATTAGTGCGTCTGACTGGAAGGACATGTTTCTAATTGCTACTGGTAGCACTGAAGGAATATAGTTTAACCATAATAAAGTTATTTCTTCCTACCTCACAGGTTTGTCCTTAGAAATTCACTCTCTTCATCCTGTTTCATTAGACGTTAACTAGTAAAACTGTTAAGAGCTTTTTTTTTTTAATCCCAGCGTCTCACCACCTTCACGAGTTTATACGCATACATATTAACTACCCTAGTGTGTTAGGGATGAGGAAGGTATAATTTAGAGGAAAATGTGTTCTCACTTGCGTTGAGGGGGAGCGGGAAACTATTTAGGAAAACCTACCCTCAGTACACCCGGCCAGGATTCAAACCCCGACCTTTTGCGTCTTTGGCGAACGAGAATAAATTATTCTTGATGTTAATATAATTTTTATAAAAATTGTATCAAAACTGAATGTAGTAAACGAGTAAAGATACATTAAACTAATAAAGGAATGTCACCGGTAAAATAAAAAATAAATAATAAAAGAGTTTCATCAATAGTTAAAGGAAAGAAAATAATCAAAACATGATTTTAAAATGTTTACTAAAGTTTTAAACGTTTAAAACTTTTAACTAACACTTGAGAAAATACTAGTTATTTAAAAGTGTCTTTTAAAGAATTTTTGGTTTGTTTTTATTTCGCCTCTTTCTACCAGTTCAATTTTTACGCAAATATAATAATTACTCTAATGGGTATGGATGAGGAGGGAAGCATTTTAGAGGTAATATACCCGCATTTGTGTGGAGGGAGAGTGGGAAACCATTTAGTAAGAGACTATCTTCAGTAGACCCGACCGGGATTCGAAAGTCGATCTCTCCCTCTTCAGCAGGCCAGTCTAACGTGAGAGAGAATGATGCCTTAGACCATTCGGCCACTGAAGTGGGTAAAAAAAAAAAAAATTAATGTTGCCTATGTATCTTGTAAAAAGTTACTAACAGAGGGATCTTTCAATATTTTTATGTCACCAACAACCCTGGAAAGTAAAAAAAAAAAAAACTAGGTGTAAGCTTTGTAATATTAAACTCAATAAAATACGTGAATGTCCAACTAGAAATAATTTACCTGAGTGAGAAGAAGTGCGGATCAACTCGTCCGAGTTTTCCTAAATGGTTTTCCACTCTCCCTCCACGCAAATGCGGGTTCACTTCCTCTATATTCAACCTTCTCAATTCCCAACCCATTAGCGTGAATAGCACTTAAAGCGTATAACCCGAACGGGTAGTAAGACGCGGTGCTAAATAAAAATAAAAAAAACTCGTCCGAGAATAAAATTAATGAGCTTGATCTTTAGAGAAGGTGACCTGGTGGTCTAGGGGTAAGGTGTCAGACTTCTGTGCTGAGGTCGGGTTCAATCCTCGGTCCGGCACAGATTTATCTGATTGCCAAACCTTCCTTCACCTCTGACAGATGTGTATTAATCACAATTGTGAATGTGAGAATGCCAGGCTCCACGTGGTTCGGATTCACGTTAAACTGTAGTCCTCCATTTCATTCACAATCACCCTACCATTACACATTAGCGTAAGTGCGTATAACCCGGCGGGTGTAAGACGCGTGTTAATAATAATAATAATAATAATAATAATCTTTAGATCCTACACCATCATCGTGTGTCTTTGGTGCTGATATACATATTCGTAATATATATAGCCGTGAATACAATTATTATTAAAAAGAGTAATTGTCTCACACGTGACATGGACAGAGTCGTCAGTTTGCCTTGTTTGCTGGTGACGTGAAGTCTGTGTTCTCGTCTCATCGTATTTACTAAGGTTTTTTTTTCCCCTAAGCGGTTTCTCCTTCTCCCGCCACGTAAATAGGTATACACCTCTTTAAAATTCTACCTTCCTTATCCTTAATCAGTGTAAATAAGGAAATAGTCTGCCGGTGAGTAAAACAAGAGCTTGGGAAACACTCCACCCCCCTCCTACAACTATTACGTGACGTGACTGCACCTGAGGCGTCACTCTAGTGTTAGACTGGCCTGCTGATGATGGGGAGACCTGGGCTCAAATCCCGGTCGGGTCTACTGAGGGTGTTTTTTCCCTCAAATGGTTTCCCACCCTCCTTCCACGCATATTCGGATGGGCTACCTCTAAAAAATTGCTTCCTTCCTCATCTCTATCCCATTAGAGTAATCATTTTTTTTTTTCCAGATAACCTGAACAGTTAGCAAGACGCGATGATAAAGAAATATTCTCTTGAGTCAACCTCCCAATAATTCTATACCTTGGACCGCTCTGTAAATGGGCCAAGGAACGGTGAAGGTGGTTGCGGATAGACTACAGTGAGGTCCCGTTATTTTATTCATGTGTGTGTTGTGTGTTACGTTTCCTGTCCTGTGGTGCCTTTGCCCGTCCATCCACATAAGCCTCAGCCTTTATATTATTCCGGGACGTGCAGCATCTGACGTACACGTCTGGTTCGTGAGGAATGCTACGACCTCCCCAAGGTGTTGTTTTTAAACCCCATTTTTGTTGTTGTTTTAGAATCGCGTCTTACTACCCGTGGCGGTTATACGTTTATGAACTAAATTTTCAAATGGTTCTAGGAATTAAGGAGGCTATATTCATAGGAAGTGTACTCACATTTGCGTGGAGGGAGAGTGGGAAAACCACCCTCAGTACACCCGACCGAGATTCGAACCTCGATCTCCCCGTCATCGGTAGTCTAGTCTACTGCGAGAGTAGCGTGTTAGACCACGCGGCCACCGAAGCGGGTAAAACTCCACCCTTACTATTAGGAAGCTTAACTTATCTTTTTTAGGTATTATCATCCACATTTCCCTTTATCTAGTTTTTTTTTAGTACCGCGTCTTATTATCTGGTCAGGCTAGTGTTAGGAATGAGTAAGGTCAAATTTAAAGTAAGTGTACCCAAATTTATGTGGAGAAAGAGTGAAAAAACCATTAAGGTAAAAACACCCTCAGTTCACCTGACAGGGATTTTTAACTCCGATCTTCCTATAATCGGCAGTCTAGTCTACTGCGAGAGTGATGTCTTGGCCTGGAGACCATTGGACTACTTAAGCGGGTAAGTGATTAAAGCTGTCTCGAACATTTCTCGAGTGTAAAAGGTTTGTGTTTAAATTCTTACATTGGGTGGTGGGCACCTTCACAAAGGCGTTAATCTTATCTTGTTTGGTTTGCCGTTGATGGGAAGGTCAGGGTTTGAAAACTTTCCAGGTTAATTCACGAAGATTTTCCTAAAAATTTTTCCTCCTCTCAATTTCACGCAAATACGGGTACACTTCTTACAAAATCCTAGCTTTCTAATCCTTACCTTATTTGTGTGATATTAGCACAGTACGGACGGTAGTAAGACGTTAAACACGTAGAAATAGGTTAGCTATTGGTAGGAGATTGAGTAGTATCTTCTATCATACACGTGTACGTACAGTATATTGTTATTTCACATAAAGAGAAAATATTGTAATACTGAAAATTTCATATCCGAGATTAAGGAGCTTGAGTCTTGATGTTTCTTTGTGCCCCCAAACTCAAAAAAGTGAGTTTTACAATTAGGTATTTTCCTCTGTTTGTACCTGCAGCTACAGTCGAAACGGTTTGCTTGGTTTAATTCAAACTCGATATTTAGATGCAATCTGGTCAAATTGTGTTCTCGATTCTATCCCTAAATTAAAGGTGGTTTACTGAAGATTGATTTTATTAAAAATTATGAATTAAATTTTTTTTAAATGATTTTGTTTTACGTGATAAATAACACTGATCTTCCCCCCCCCCCCCTCTACCCTTTTTCTTTAGGGTAGCTTACTAATTAATTTCGAAAATTACCCTAACGATTTTGTTCAAAATGGATATCATGGGAGTGTTTTACATGATGAATAAGAATGTTCGTTTGAAAAAGAAATTGAGGGTAATTTACCGATAAACAGTTTTTTTTAAATATTGTTACAAATTACAATAGAAAACTATGAGAAAGTTTAAGTCTTACCCTGTCAGACACAATATTATTAATTAGGGTTTTTAAAAGCGTAATTTTTTTTCCACTGGACCGTTTGATTATATATTACAATCGGTCAGTTAAAATTGTGGGTCAAACGGTAGCGTATGTATTGTATATGTGAAACCAGCTTGAGCGACTTTGATTATATCTTAAATTTTATTTGGGTTATTATACGGGCCGAAGCAGTGGTGTAGAACATTCACACATAATAATTAACATAGTTATGAGGCCGTGTTTTACGCCCACACGGAGAAACTTGAGGTAAACAAAGCAAGCACTAAAGATGTTCTCCCGACACAAGTTTTTGTCTCCTATTACTCTCACGCCAGCTCGCGGTCAGCGGGCAGATGGAGTAAAAGGACATTTTTGTCACCGTCAAGTTGGTATTGTCACGGCAAAGAGCGTGTGGGTCATCCTCTAGTTACTTTATATGTCACAAACCACGAGCTAAAGCTACATTTAATAAAAAGTGTGTTTTTTTGAAAGTAGGTTAAATGTATTTCAATAAAAGTTTAGTTTATTTCTTAATCTAACGCGAAATAAACGTTTAAATTATATCAACTAAAGCTTGGAGTATTTTAAAATAACGATAGATGGTAGATTCATTGTATTTCAATGACATTTTGAGCATTTTTAAAGTGATAAATACATTTCAATTAAAGATAGTAGTATTTTTAAATTAACAATAGATGGTGGGATTAGTGTATATCACTTAAATCGTAAAATGTTTTTTTAAAATGATCTTTGGCGAATTAAATTTATTTCAATTAAAGCTTAAAGTAGATAGTGGATTAAATGTATTTCAATTATACCTTAAAGTATTTTTCTAAACTAAAGATATTGATTAAATATGTTTCAATTAAAGCGTAAAGTGTTTTTTCAAACGATATATAGTGGATTAAATATATTTCAATTAAAGCTTGTTTTTATTAAAAGATGGAGTTAATGTACTTCAATTAAAGCTTAAATATTTTTTCAAACGATAGATTTGATTAAATATATTTCAATTAAAGCTTATGGTTTCCAACATGGTGGTTATGGCACGTTTTGGTTTGGGTCGCAATGCTTGTTGAGGTTAGAGCTTTATGTTTACTTTCTGAAGTGATTATATTGATTATATAACGGTGCACAATTTAATTTAAAATGCAAACAGTTAAAATGATAAAAACTGTCAAGTTACTGTCTAGGTTATTTTTGGTTACTCAACTCTGGCAGTTGATTAGCACCACATCTTACTACCCGTTCGGGCTATACACCTTTCTAACAGTTACCTGACTTTGTTTTCTGTAGTAGTTTCGTGTTCAGGAGATTGGTGGTGCTTCCAGGCTAACTTACAAAATACCCATTGGGCACATTGATTTTTTTAGACATCCTAGTCGCATTTGCATAATCATTATCAGGTCTCACATTTTTTATGACTTAAAAATGGTCAAAAGATGACTTCTAAAAGACCTAAAAATTAACTCAAAATTTCCCAAATATACTTAAAATATTAATAAAAACTCGTAATAAATGCACACGACTAAATCAAACACGCACTATAAAAATGTAAAAGGCAATGAAAAGCCTTTAACAACTGAACTCTTACTCTGCTAAATATAATATTGATTTACAGATATCTGCTTCAGAAGTATTAGCTACCCCTTCCCAACGCAACCCTCTCCAGGTAATTCGAGTGTCTAACCAAGAATGTTTTTTTTTTCAACAGACAAGCGAAGTGGATATAAAGTTCATTGACTACAATATCTTCTCATTCAGACAACTGTGCGTCGAAAAATTCATACATTTATTAAATATCGATTAGTATTAAAAATATACTTACTCAACAAGAATTTCTTAACATGACTCAAAAATGCCTACAAATGACTAAAAAATAAAGCAAGCCAAGAAAGTATGACCTTAAATTCCAATATGACATAAAATGGCCTATAAAACATACATTTTTACAACGAGGAGATCATGAACAGAGTTTATATACTTATGAGTAGTGTGTGTACGGATATCCCGGATAGGTATCAAGGGCAAATACAGGGCCTGTTGTCGCGGGGGGGGGGGGGGGGTGCGGTATTGATTTTCACAAGGCTCCATCAAGTACACATTTCATAATTTTAATTAAAATAACAATAATAATGCTAGTTAATACAAATAATTATAATTATAAAAAGAGGACTTTGAAGGAAAAAACACAATTTTAATTTTTTTAAATTGTAGTTTGAATACGGCACACAAAAACATAAAACAAAACGCCACTGTTACAATAAAATTAATAAAAATGTACGTAGCCTAAAAAATTTAGTATCAATAGAAAAAATATGAATTTAAATAATAATACTTGCTATCTTACTAAACTTAGTAATCTAATTACTGGACGATTTTAGTTTTAAGCCACTTGCTTTTCTTCACATTAGAGCTAAGTTGAAAGAGTTATTGGTTATGAGATAGGGCGAGGGATGTGTTAAGTCATTTTTTACAACATTAAGGTATTGGTATCAATATATTTTGATTAATTTTTTATGCGGTTCTTCCCCATCGCCCTTCCAAGGATCCTTCACTGGTGGATAGTAAGATTCAGTGGAAGTTAATAACTTAAAAAACTAGGATAAGAAAACTTTTAAGTTATCAAGGGGTCGCGATGGCTTCAAGGATCAAAAATTGAGGTGTCAAACCCAGCAAACGGTTGGAAAATACTGGTCTATATTCTAAATTCCTCGTCACTATCCCATTAGTATGAATCTGCGGGTATCCAGAAGCGTATCAAAGGGGGGGGGGGTTAAGGCGGGAGTGTAAAGAACGTGAGTCAAGGGCAGTGTTTTTGCAGTTTTTATAGCAAAACTTTTTTTGGGCCAAAATAAATCAAATATTGCTCCATTAGAAACATAGAGATTAATTTTCTTCACATGGTGATGTCATCAGTTCCTGAATATCTGTCACGAGCATAACGGCATTAGATGACACACTTTTTAAATTAAGAGGAAAAGTTGTCATTAAATTCTAATAAACCCTTGACAGATATTCAACAACTGTTGATATCATCATGTGAAGAAAATTAAACTCTATGTTTCTACTGGAGAAATATTGTAGATATTTTGACAAAAAAAGTTTAAAAAAACCTGCAAAAATACTGTCCTTAGTTTGTACTACCCACATCCCCACCTTACAGGTGCAGTATGTGTTACGGCGAGTATCCTCATTCCTCTAACTGAAGTCACAGTGCCAGAAAGAGGATGGCGCTAGTGTCGGTTACCCAGTCAGTCCAAGTGCCGTCACAAAGAAAGGAGCCAAGAGCCACTAAGATTCGTCAGTCGGTCAGTAGGCAGAAGTACCCTCACAAAGAACGTATCCGAAGGCCATTCAGTCGGTCAGGTGAAGTGTAAGTGTGTATGTGTGAAGTGAACAGTGAGCAGCATCTCGACAACCAGGAGTTCAAGGTGACTCCCACACAAGGTTAAAGACACATTTATGGTTTGTTTTTTTATTTAGGCAGGAATTTTACCGAGGCCAGCTGAGCAAAAAACACGGATAACTTTGACCTTAGAGACAAATGTTCGATACTTTACGGTTACCCTAAGTTACTTATTTTATAACCCCCTGGCAATATTTCGTTCTCTCTCTAATATAAACTACAGTGTAGTTTCGTTATGATACTTTCTCATCTTTTCATTAGAGGAAGACAGTAAATATTAAGTTATTATTATTGATTTATTATATAGAGAAAATAATGTAATAGTGAAAATCTTCAGTCTCGAGATTGTGATGGCTCTTGACGGTTTATGTGTCCCCGAACTCGAAACAGTCTCTTACTCATTATTTCTGTCAACCGAAAGGGTTTAATGAATTTCGTTCAAACTTAATATTTAAATGTTATGTGGTTAGATCTGTATCTCGAAGCCAAACCATGATTTTGATTCTAGCCCTAAAATTGGGAGTTGAGGGGGGTCCGTAATTGTATGGAAACACCCCATAGAGGGAGATTTATACATACGTAAGAAAACTTTTATTGGCTCAAGGTTATAATTAAGATTTTATTAGTGGACCCCTTTCTTAAAAAAAAATACTAGTTTTTTTTTCTTATGCCTTTGCTAGTTAATTATTTTCTTAAATCAGAAATTTTTTCGTAAATACTATAACAATTTTTTTCAGAATTTATATCTGAAAAGTGTTTCATACAAATGTCAAAAAAAAAAAAAAGGAAAAACTATTTAATGGTAGTTTACTAAAATCATATTTTAATTTTTTTAATTCCTGATTAAATAGATTATATGAGAAAGTATGTACGATTGTGTCGTACCACTCATTTAATTATTTAATTAGTATGTTCAACTCCAGTTCTATTAACTACTTAATCTAAGGGGTATGAATTTGTAGATTAACTCAAAGAGAATGCACCCGCATTAACGTGGAGAGGGAATGAAAACCCCTCAGTAATAAATCATATTTGAACCCCCCTCACCCCCACCTTTCATTGCACCCAGCCGTGATTACAATCTCAACCTCCCCATCAATCCAATCTATTGCGAGTTTGGCGCCTTAGACCATTTGACCACCGTTCCCGGTGTTATACCAGTAATAAATAATCATTCGAGCTCACTATGATCTTTGACACTTTTGGTCATTCAACGTCTTAAAAACCACGTATGTTTGGATCCTTACTGGTTGGGAATGTTAATCGTGTAAGTTTTGATGGGGGTAGCTGACGTGAACTTTCTAAACACACACATTATCACCACTCAACTTACAAGCTAACCTAATTTTGAACATACCCGTACTAAATACTTAGCACATATATACAATTACTATTGGGGTTATAGGGTGAACCCGCCTACAAAATGGTAAATATTTTCTTCAGAACCGCCCCGTAATCGAACTAGTGTTCCCCACACTCATGGCTAATCACTCTAGCCACTTGAACGACCCTCGTGTGAACAAATGTGCTGAAGAAACACGGACCAGGAAGTTGTTGGAAGATGCTTTTTTTTTCCCCCTCTTTGTTTTAGTGCCGGGAATCCCCGTGATTATTTAACCATCGCAACAATATTACTCAAGGTGATTGTACTGATCATACTCTCGTTTAAGGCACCTGACCGTTTACAGTCCAATCTTATTGGGAAGAGCCTCCTTATATGACATTTATAGAAACTACTCGATATACTTTAACGTATTCATACATCAGGTCATGTGATCTTCAGTGGTCAATTTTGATAGATATTATCAATAAGTTTAGAATAACACTAATGATATAGTAAAGGCTATCATTGTTTATCAGCAAAGCTTTTTTTTCCTAAAAGACAGTTTTTATGAAAACTCGGCTGTGCACTTGCATTTTTTTCCCCCACAAGTATTATTTTTCTGCAACGCATCTCACTTCACATCCAGTCCATTTCCAGGCTGTATTCCTTTAGGTCAGGAGAAAGGGTTTCTTAAACTGGGGTCCATGGACCCACCTTGAACACTACTTGATAGTTAGTGTGTCTCATTGATGGACTAAGTATAAAAATATTTCTGCTTGTACCGAGTTTTGCTCAAACCAATTTTATACGTATGTAATCGTATTGACATCAATTTAATAAATTGAACAAATTTGGATAGCCTTTGTCAGTAGTTATTGACCTCAAGAGCAAACTTTTCTCAAATTACCTATTATGGTTATAACGAGTTTGGTTGAAATAAAAATAAATTGTTATTTTAGGACCATGGCCATCCTTTTCCTGGGCACAATGGGTCGTATAAATAAAAATACATAATAATTGATTCCGAAAAATATATTATTTTATTTTTGTTGAAATAAGAACGAAACATTTTCTCTAGAAGTGTATGAATTAGTTCGAACATCGTCGGCCCAGTTAGTATTGGCCATAGAAATCAAAATGTTTACAAACAGTTTGGATAAAAACTAAATTAATTTATTTTTAATCTTGGGAATCCTTTTCCCTGTTAGTTTGAACCTGTGAAACAAGTCAGTGCATATTTTAGTGATGCCCTAAAACTCGTACTAGGGTTCACATGGATAAGGTGTCGAGCGCACACTGTACTGGGTTTCCAGTGATAGAGAAGGTCAAGGTTCGAGCCTTGACCGTGCGCTATAAAGTTGGTTTTATCCATGTGATTTATCACCTTTGGTTATTCCATCTACTTTAAATGGAGGTACTTTTATCCTTTACAATAATCTTTACACCTGTCACATAGATTAAGTAGTTAATAATAAGCGTAATCATTTTAAAAATATATATATTTCTGACTAGGACGCTTACAAAGTTCATTCCAAGATAAGTTGAAAAGTGACGTAACAGGCCGGGTAGCATATTTCACGTGTGCCTAAATTGGCACATGAGAATATGTTCTTGGTACGTGGCATTCCTTGCTGTCCAAAGGTTATTTTTGAACCTAACCAAATCTTGATATATATTATGAAGGTGTTTGTGTTGGGATAATATATGATTATCAAAACTACCAAATTATTCTGCAAATCAATAGTATTTCTATAAAAACTCAGAACCATTGACTAATAAGTTTAATAAAAATGCCCTCAACTATTTACTTTGGAAAGCCAAGGGGGTGTTTAATAAAACCCTTTTTTTTTTATCACCGTGTCTTACTACCTGTTCATATTATATGCATATATGATAACTACTCTGATGGGGTAGAGATGAGAAAGGAAGTATTTTAGAGGTAATATACTTAGATTTGTTTGGAAGTATAGTGGGATATTATTTTTGAAAAACCACCCTCAGTAGACCCAGCCGTAATTCAAACCCCCGATCTCCCCGTCGTCAGCAGGCCATTCTAAATGAGAGTGATACCTTAGACCATTCTGCTATTGATGCGGGTCAGAATATTATTGGTATACAAAAAAATAAACAACTATTATAAATAGGATGTAGGTGATTAAATCCTTTGTAGCCTAACCATGCCGAGAGATTAATGAGAGATTTAAAAAAATCTAATGAAACTGTCTTAATTTTTAGGAAACCCTCTGATTTAGAGTATCTATGTTGTAAACCATAAAGAAATAGTGGCAACAGAAAAATTATTCCCTAAAGTAACATCAAAGTTTTTTACACTTTCTGGTCAGCCTGTATCAAGCAACAGGCTACCGGTAACTGTACAAACTTCCGTCCCGCCTTTTTGTAGTTAACCTTCGTCATTAAGTTGTTCGAAAATAAAACAAGTCCTTACTTAGCTCGAATAGTAATGAAATCTAAAGTTTGGACCACACCCAAAAGTTATGTTATCTGATACCTGAACGCATTCACCCGAACAACCAAGATTTATTAGGGGTGCTTTAGATTTACATACATTTGAATTGTCAATAAACTCTATAAATTATGTGCCTTACATAATATTGATGACCTTGGTGATCTTGAGGTAAGTTCTCACCTTTAGAACCAGATGTTTGTGGCCCGTGGGTTCAAACCCAGACGGGATTGACGGATTTTTTCTTGAGCGATAGAAATACGTAGCACAACTTCCTTCGGAGGGGAAGTAAAGCCGTCGGTCCCAAGTCGATTGCGGAATGTACAAGATCCTTGGAGGACATACGAAAATGCCCTTCATGACAGAATTGGTAGGGATTTTCTCTCTCGCTCATAGAAATTATCGTGTGCTGATATAATCAGTCGGTTCAGAAAGTGTACGTTAAATGCCTCAAATAGATTAATCATATAGATATATTTTGCTTCCCATACAGTATAATCACCTATTTACTCTAACGGGTAGAGATTAGAATGGTGCAATTAAGAGTAAATGTTGCCGCATTTGGTGTGAGGAAGAATTGAAAATCATTGAGGGAAAAATTCTTCAGTACACTCACTCGGGATTCAAACCCTGTCTATTCCATCACTTGAAAAAAACTTGACTCTAGGGCTTGACGTTTATTCCATGGTCTCACCAATTTGATTGTGGAATCGTTATTTGATTGCATAGATTTGTCAAACTTTCCACTATTGAACAATAGAATAGAATAATATATTTGAGAAAGATTTGAAACTAGAGCCTTAATGTATAGAATCACTGCTCTTCCAATTGAGCTATCCAGGTTTTGTTAGACATTCCGTTGAATATAATTGTGACAAAGGTCAAGGTTTCGAATATTTTCTTAGGGTAATATTGGTAAAATTATCAATTCTGTTTATCAGACTTTTCTGAATAAACTTTAATGAAATATCTAAATATCCTAAGTAGTTATCCTACTTAATATTTTAAATATAAGTACTATTTCAAATTCATATATACTTAATATTAATACACTGCTATGTAATATCACTAATTTACGCTTCACAACTATTCTACACGTTTTAAATATTAATTAGAATACAGCGCATCGAAGACGGTACAAAAAGGAGTAATATGAACAAGCACCATAAGGTTTTTATAAACAAAAGAGGAACAAAGATCGCACTCCCGAAACTGGCAAATATATAATGGCTGCGCTCGAAGAAAATTCCTATCAACCATTCAATCCCTCAATCTAGATTTCGTTTGTTAGAACTCTTCAGAAAGGAGTGTGAAACGCGCAAAGCTACTTCCTGAAAAAAAAAAAAAAAGAGTGAATCAAAGAACAATAGGGAGAAAAAAATAAATTGAAAAAGTGCTAGGACACACAAAAAGGAACGTTTTTTTTAAAGAACGATTAACACAAAGGAAATATAACGGGAAAGATGTGAATATACTATAAATAGCTCTTTTTAACTCTTTTGAGCTACAAAATTTTGTTTATGAAAGAAGGATTGGAACAAATAAAAGGAACAAACTCAAAATAGCTTTTAGGCCTGAATTGATGGATGTGCGGAGTAAACATCAATCTTGTCTAGTCTGGTTTTCTGCTGACACGGGAGTGGGGGGTGGGATTCGAATCCCAGAGGGTATATGTAGATTTGTTTTTCCGAAATTGTTTTCCCATTCTACCTCCAAGCAAGTGTGGGTATATTTACTCTAAATTACAACTTTCTGATCTCTACACCATTAATGTAATTTAATTCGTATAGCCCGGACAGATATTAAGAATCGGTGCAAATATAATTAAAACAAAAAGGCCCTTCAAAATGAACAGAGGAACTCAACTTGCCGCGTTACACTGCTACCACTGGACAATTTTAATCAGACTTGACGCTCAAAGGATATCAATGGCTTGGTAACTACGTTAAGGGGAGCGTTTGAACTAATTGCAGACATTCAGCTGTCTCGCAATATTTGAGTTGTTATTTGTTAATTCAAAATATAACTCCCCGAAAAATAAAGTTGAAAGATACTCAATCAACAGGGCTCTGTGCATACCATAAACAATATTGCAATTTGAGCTGTAAAACAAAATTATATTTTAGAAATGTAGTAATATGATTAGAATCTCATTTTCAACTATGTTTTAAACACACGATCGCATTTATTTAATCAAAATGAAGGGTATAGGAAACTAGATAAAGCTTTCCCTAAACAAATGCAGTGATTCAATTGTTATTTTCAAAACTGCGCGAAAGATTTCAGGAGGTGCGTGACGTTCCACTGAGCTTTACTAACTATATGTATTTAAAAAAAAAAGAAGTAAATCTGACAGACAAACGCAGATCCAAGCTTTCCCACTAGAGATTTATTAAAATGTTAAACGACCGTTTGTACTTTACAAGATACACATATTCATTTATTTATTATTAAGAGCTGGAAGACTCGCTTCAGTGGACGCGTGGCGTCTCTCTAGCAATAGACTAAGATTGTGGATGACAAGGAAATCAAGGTTTGAATCCCGGTTGAGTGTACTGAGATTTTTTTTAAAAATACGGTAGTTTTTCATTTTCCCTCAACGTAAACGCGGGTACTTCCTCTAAAATTTAACTTTACTCATCCATAACCCATTGGCGTAATTAGTACATAGGTTCAAAACCCGGACGTATAGTAAGAAACGGCGTTAAGGAAAAAAAAAAGAGCTGAAAGGGGTACTTTGGTTAGGAAATGGCCCCGAAAGTGGTAGTGACTGACGAAAGTTTAGGAAAGACTACAGTAATATATTGTTACGACCATCGCAGAAAATTCTAAGTTATTTGAGGATTATTTTAGTGGTTTTGAAGTGTCAGAGTTGTCATTCTCATAAGAAAAATCGCAGCATGAGTATTTTTTTATCGTCATAAAAGGCGACGCTCTAGAAGGATTTTGGTAGAAAGAAACTAAAAAAAAAACCACACATAATTTTTATTGTCAACAATGATAACATTTTATATTAATACTAGCGTTATTTTGTAGGTACCCGCATCAACGGTCGTATGGTCTAACGCGTCAATGTCGTGTTGGACTAGATTGCCAGTGACTGGGAGATTGAGCTAGAATCCCGGTGGTTTTTCTTAAATTGTTTCTCACCCTACCTTAAATCAAATTTGGGTACATTTCCTCTAAAATTTTATCTTTTTCATTGTTAGTTCCTTAGGTACTAATTAATGTGTGCGTACAGATCAAACGACTGCTAAGACGCATTAAAAAAAAAGGTAGCTTATGTTATATATTTTCTAGGTATTGTTAATATCTATAAAAAATTACAAGCTGTAGGTATCATGACTTGACGTATGAATACGTACAAGTAGACTAATAGCTTTACTGTTTTTTTAATGTATTCTCAACACCGCGTATTACTACTACCCGTTCGGATTATACGCATTTATATTGATTACACTAATGTGTTAGAGATGAAGGTTGAATTTAGAGGACGTGTACCCACATTTTCGTGGAGAGAGAGAGAGAGCAGAAAACTATTTAGAAAACCATAAGTTCACTTGACCGGGATTCAAACCTCAATCTCTCTGTCATCGGAAGTTTAGTATTTTGCGAGAAAAGTTAACCAAAGTAGACCATGCGTCCACTGAAGCAAATAAACTTTGCTAGCTCTTCCTGTGACAATAATTGGACTGTAAGTGTGTGAGTGAAAGTATACTCAAATATTCGGCCAACCAGACCAGGCCTCTTAAGTGTAAACAACATTGGATCTGCCTGCTTATGACAGGCTTCGAACTCCGGTCGGTCCAATGGGAGCGGTTTTCCCTCAATAGTTTCCACTCTCCTTCCACGCAAATGCGGGTAGATTACCTATAAAATGCTTCCTTCCTCGTCCCTACCCCGTTAGAGTAATTATAATATATGCGTATAACCTGAACAGGTAGTAAGGAGTGGTGGTAAAAAAAAATATTGGAGCTCTTGACATCATTTACCAAACTCGTTAGATGGCGGTGACTCGAAGAAGATATTCTTCACCGCGCAGTCGAGGAGCAGAACAGGAGACGGTCGTTAACTAGTGACCCAGTTGTTTTTTTTCAGTAAATCGTCTTACCTCAGGAGTAATCAAATACCAAGGAAACCGTCTAGCTCTCGTTAACATTACTCATTTCTCCCGGAGATATGTCTGTGTGTGTGTGTTCAGGAACTACTTTCACTGACAGTTGTCCGAATCCGAGTTCTGATGCATCCAGAAGGTGGCACGAGAACAACTTGAGTCATCATTGATTTACAGGTCACACCATTATTTCAACCTTATCTAAAGATGGTATCAACATTTCTTGAATATCTGTCAAGGGTGTCCTGGAATTTAATGATAACTTTTACTCTTCATTTAAAAAGTTTCTCATCTAATGGTGCTATGCTCATGTCAGATATTCAACAAACTGTTGATATCACCATGCGTAGAAAATTAAGTTCTATGTTTCTACTGGAACAATATTTTATTTATTTTGGCCCTAAATAGTTTTGCTATAAAAACTGCAAAAATACTTGTCTTTTCTCGCGCTCCCTACATACCCGCCTTAAAGTGACGGGTTGTCGCGTTTCGCGATATACACCTGAAATAGAAAAGGATTCATAGACATCTAATTAAAAACAATGTAAACCTACAAAGATTCTTAGAGATATGTTCACTACTTTCCCATGAACTGGGTGAGAGCAATGGTGGTGGAACCCGGGGAGGGGATAACTTGCCCCCCCTTCCTGGAATAAATTGGTTCCCTTAAGATATATTTCAAATCCTTTGATATTATTGAATACGAAGCTGAAACATGGCCTTAAATCAAACTCCAAATAACTTCTAAATGCATTAAATAAAAAAAAAAAGCCGAATAAGACCATTTCAATCAGAAAAAAATCAGGCTATGATCACTCTAAATAGCTTCCAAGATCATACAAATTTCAAACATTTTTAGAGGTTTACACTCTAAATAGCTTGTATAAACATAACATTTTTAAAAAATTCAGGAAAGACTCCTTTAAATAGCTTATAAAAACTAAAAATAAATCGGGGATGAGGACCACTCCAAATAATTTTCAGGGACACTCAATTTTCAAACACTTTTCGGGGATGTGGAAAGGGGTGAAAGGCAATTACCTATAAAAAAAAAATTGTTGCTTAGTCCCTATCCTTTTACACAAATAAGGTTCCAGCACCACTGGGCGAGAGCCTCCAACAAACCCCTTGCGATCAACAACATCTCGCTTATCCATTAGAAGGATTTAGGACGTCTATTTTACCCTTCTGGGTCTATCACAGCTCACAATCCTCTGAGTAGGAGGAATGAAGAACTCATTACCTTATCGTAGCAATGAGAAAGCTCCCGGAAGTATTCATTGACACTCGTTGTATCCAAGTTTCAATCCAGAGGCTCAGTGCAGACATACCAGTGTGTGTCAACAGCAATGATTCTCAGACACAGGTTCTGAAAGCCTGCATCCTGTGCACATGAGAGTACACCAGGTGCTCCTGCGTGGAACACGCATACTCGACAATCTGCCTGAATAACTGAATTCCACTGGTGGGTGCGAAGTTGACCCCCTTACCACGATGGGACTATTTGGCGAAGAACACTATGCAGCAGGAAGAGGTAAATGTTCCGTGATCCTGTTCTGAGTATTCCTACTGCGATAGTCTACGAAGGTGTCAAGTAACTTCCGTTTCTTTCTCTCTATTGAACGCATTCTCTCTATTGAACGAAACCCTCCTATTGAACAATCCTATTCACATCGTAGCAACGGGACTCTGGGTGAAGCAACCCGTTGCTAGAGAATTTCTGGGAAAGAAAAGCGCGTTTTGTAATGGCATCGATGACTTTTTAGTCCATTCACGCAAACTTAAAAAAAATTGTTCCATGTTTATCCACGCAGCAAATACACTTCGACGGGCCAATGTGAAACGCAGATGACTATGAAATTACTCAACTGTCAGGAAAAATCAAACGCTACCGTGAAAGGATTGATAGCTTTGCTCATACCTTTAATGGAATCACTGTAAATATATTGATCACGATTGAACAAAATATGTTTTGTTCTTGGTATAGCAAAAAGCTTATGGCATAATTATTTACGGTGAGGGTTACAGTATCTAGTTCTGTCGCCAGGTATGTAAACTTTTAGCCGCTCTTTGGGAACAGAACGCTGCCCAGGGTACACCTTGGAGGTTGTCTACACGTCATACCCGCAATGAGATGACGTAATGATGATTACTAAGGTGTGCAGCTAGTGACAATCCTAAAACTATCTTAAGCCTGATTAACCAGACCATAATGATCATGGGACAGTTCATTTTTTTTGTAAAAATACCTATTATACTGCCGGGAATCAAACCAGTGACCTCTAGATTAGTAATCAGGCATTCTGACCACTGGACCAAGAAGCCGGTCATATAGTGATTAGTTATTGATCTATTTTTATAAACACAATATTGTTTGTTTGCTAAATCTTCAGCGGGCCAGATAAAATCAGTCGGCGGGCCGTAGATCTCTGAAGCTGATCTAAGAAATCACTCTCGCAATAAATTGATTTTCCGGTACGATGGAAGTTGGGGTTTGAATACTAGTAGGGTGTACAGAAGTTGGGTGTGCTTTTTTCCTAAGTGGTTCGCCGCTCCACTTCCACGTAAATATAGATAACTATTACCTAAATTTTACTCTCACTATCCAAATGCCGTTAGTGTAAATTTGCAATATGTGGATAGCCCGAATGGGTAGTAAGACACGGTGCAATTTTGTTGTTTTATTATTAACTATTGGCATTGATACAATTTGTTACCCACACCGGTGAGCACGTGTGATAAATGCCAAAGGTCATCTAGTCTGGATTGGTGGTGACGGGGAGGTCAGGGTTCAAATCCCGCCCCTGTGTATTGTGTAAATTTCCCTACACTATTAAAGTGATTAAATGCGCATAGATGAAACAGCTGTGAATAAGACACGAAACAAAATAATAAAAATATTTTTTTCAAAAGTGATAGTCACAGATCATAATGATTTGAACTATAAATATATGTATTTAAACTATCTTCTGCCTAATAAATCATGTGCGCTAACCGCTTGCCTAAGCCTACCTTTTATAATCCTTATACAGTTCAATTTTCATAGGAAGAACCTTATCTGACAGCTATAAAAGCTACAAGGTTTACTTTCTCGTATTCATACGTCAGTTCATGTGATCATTTTGATAGATATTATCAAAGCTTATAAGTTAACAATAATAATATCGTAAAATGTTATCATTATTGACCGCAAACAAATAGGTTTTTATTTCCTAAATGACCTTTCCTATGAAAATTGGACCATAGATGAAGTTATTCTGGCTTAAGATGGAATGATAGGTATTGCGAGTTAAGGCAAGTATTTTTTTGCAATTTTTATAGCAAAAATTTTCTTTAATATCTGTTAAATTTGTCTTATAATTTGATAATAACTTTTCCTCTTAATTTAAAAAAGTTTCTCATCAAATACTAATTTCTTCATAACGAATATTTGAGAACTGTTGAGTTTACTGTGTAAAAATTAAACTCTATTGTTTCTGCTGAAGCAATATTTGGTTTATTTTACCCGAAAATGTTGTTTGCAATGAAAACTGACATTTTTCTCGCTCTGTTCCATCCCAACGTTAAGAAAGTGATCTGTCGACAAGTGAAGCAATGTTAAAACTGCGAGTAGCCAAACCTGAGCTTCACTTGTTTCATACCAATGGTATGACAGTGATGTAGCCCGGAAAGAGATTAGTACTCTTAGCTAATTCACATTGTCACGCACATCCACCGCGGGAAGGAAGAACATTTCTTTTCCGGCCGACTAAGAAGCCGAACTCGCTATTTGTACAGGTTTTTTTTAATACTAAACTGAAGACAGCTAAAAAATGAATGATAAAGGGCGTAGAAACGATGTTTTAAGCTTACATTATTAATGTACGGTGACATTTATTTATGTAGGAAGGAACTTTTAGAAAAGAACATTATTTTTAGTCAATATTGATAACATTTTACTTTATTAGGCCTGTTATTATTTTATAGGTATTTATATTAGCTATAAAAAGTGACAACTGAAGATCACGTGCCTTATATAAATTATAGATCTCAAACGCGATTCATAGATAAAGCCTCGATACCTGAAAGAATCGAGAATCGATCTTAACCTAACAATTTTCGATATTTCGATTTTCAACTCTCAAATTCTAGTAGATTAAATTTTATTTTTATTTATTTGGTATTTAACGTGCACTTTCTGAACCGACTGATTGTATCAGCACACAATAATTTCTACGAGCGAGAGCGAAAGGGTCTACCAATTTTGCCAGGAAAGGTATTTTCACATACCTTCCATGATTATTTTACATGCCACAATTGACTTGGGATCGAAGGCTTTGCTTGCCCTCCGATGGAAATTGTGCTACCGATTTTTATCGCTCAAAATAAATGCGTCAACTCCAGTTGGGTTTGAACCCATGTACATCGGTTCCTGAGGTGAGAACTTTACCTTAAGACCACCTAGGTTGACCAAGTATATTAAAGTCCTGTTATTTAAACTAAACGGCAATATTCAGAATTGGATACATTTTACATTGTAGTTATGATTAGTTATTTTGTCGTTTCACTTGAGTTAACAAGAAATTGCTTGTTCTCAACATGAAATTGTCCTTTAGTGATCTTGCAAAGATAAAATATGGCTGTTTTGTTTAATTATTTTTTTCTAGTTAAATTTTTTTTAAAAACATGAAAAATACATAGCAAATTTTTTTATATGAGGTCGGATGCAAGGAAAAGTATTGTAATTTTAAATTTTGAGGAGTTTGAATAGAAAAAATGAAAATCAAGGTTAAAATTTAAGAAATTGAACATAAAAAAAAAGTCATAGTAAAAATATATGAAAATTGTTTTAGTAATTTTTATAACTGTCAAAAAAAAGTTCCTTCCTCTCTAAATCGGACTTAAGCTGTGCAAATTTTTGCTTTCTTTAGACATGTTTTGTAGCCAATCCATTCTAAGCCCGAGCTTGTGGACACGCGGACAAAGGACGTCGGCCTTGTCTAATCTGGTTTGCCCGGTGACGAGGAAGTAAGACTAGATGTTCGATCCTAAGCCGGGTGCACTGGTTTTGGGAGAGTTACTACAGTAAAAATAAAGTCATGTGATCATTTGATGACGTCAAGAATATATATATATATAATATATATATATAAAGTTATTAGCAAAATGCATAGATGCGCGTCTTACTACCTGTTCAGGTTATACGCGTTTGTACTAATTAAGTTAATGAGTTAGGATTGGGGAAGGTGCAATTTAGAAGTGTACCCGCATTTGCGTGGGGGAGAATGGAAAACCGTTAAGAAAAAAGCCTCTTCAGTACACCTGATCGGGATTAGAAACCCTATATCTCTGCCCTCAACAGTCTAGCCTATTGCGATAGTGACGCCTAAGACCATGCGGCCACCGAAGCGGATCCTATCAGCTTTATTCCTCTGCGAAACGTGTTTTCGCTCGTCCCAAACCGCTTAGCGGAATACCAAATGGTAACAACCAGATAATAAGAAAGCATAAAAATAGTCCGTGCCCTAGAGCCGATCAATTATTCAGGCAACCTAGAGGATCATCTGGAGAGGGAGGGAGGGGGGGGGAGAGAGCACGGAACGAGGCCCGTGGGACGCCCATGGTAGAAGCGTCGTGACCTTTTCAAAGTTTTATCATCAGCTCATGGGGGGGAAATTGACTAGCGCTGGGAATTAACTCCACTTTTTCCCTCAGCTATATCCACCCACAGTCCCCACCACTCTTTTTCTTTTCTTTCTATTTTTGGAAACATTTCCTTTATTACTTTGAAATATCTGTTTATTTTTCATACCTTTTATTCCTCTAGCACTATAGCTCTAACGTTATCTGCGAAACATTGTTTTACAAGACTTGTATTTGTTTCTTTAAATTATTATTAGGGTATTTAACGTGCCCTTTTCAAGCATACAGATTATATAACTACATGACTTACAAACTAATGTCACAAATGAAAGACGCTTAAGGTGAGGTGGAAGTGAACGCTAGTATAGGTCCATATTTGTACAATTTTTTAGTCAAAAAACATTTTTTGGCAAAATAATTTAAATATGGCTTTAGTATATACGATAGCTTAATTTTCTTCACAGAGTAATCTCAAGAGTTCTTGTCAAGATCATCGCGGAATTTTTACCTGGACTCTTTCTCTTCGTTTAAAACATTTGTGTTCAAATGCTGCAATCTTATATATAGTCGTCAGAGCTCCTGGCTACAGATCCAGAGGCCCCGTATTCGATCCCCAGCGCTCCCAGATGTTGTCTGTTAATTATTGGGTCTGAAACGGGTCGAAATCACCCTTGTGAAGAAAAATGAGGGCTAGTTTAATAAATAAGTAGCAGCTCTGGTCTCTAAACATGAGATTAACGACCGAAGAGTTCGTTATGATGATCAAAAAGTCATGATACCCTCTATCCGCAAATGTTGACATTATCTTCGTTAAAGGCGGCGGTCGCTCGGTTGGTATAACTCACTTGCGGATTTATGCCATGGAGCTTTATATATATATGTTATTAAATTAGTAATAGTAATTATATATTATATTAGTAAATTAGTAGTAATTAGTAATTGTAATAGTATTATACTATATTATTAAATTAGTAATAATTAGTAATTGTAATTAGCTATAGTATTATAGTATTAATTATTAAATTAATTATTTATATATATTTAATTTACTAATTTGGCATCAGTTCCATTGGAATCCATTCACAAATAAGTAGAATGTATCCTGAACTCTCTTTGATATGCGCGCAAATTTCGCTAAGAGATCTCGTCAGAATCCGTGGGAAGATGTGCCCACACATGTTACTTCAAGTGTACCCAAACTGTTTCGCGAGTAACAATATTGTTCTTAGCACTTGTTGCCCTATTTGAATGTGTTATATATAAGTTCTCTCTCTCTCTCAAAGTAAACATCAGACTATTTTAATTATATTACAGCCCGATTTGGTGACCACATGGTCTAAGGCGCTACTCTCGCAGTATACTAGACTGCCGATGACGGGGAGATCGAGGTTCAAATCTCGGTCGGGTGTACTGAGGTTTTTTTACCAAAATGGTTTTACCTTTTACCTCTACGTAAATGCGGGTACACTTCCTCTAAATATACCCTTACAAATCCCTAAAATCACTAGCGTATTTAATAAATATGCGTATAATCCGAATAGATAGATGGTGCTGAAAAAAAACGGTATTACATTTTCGGTTTATTTTTGTTTTGGGGAAAATTATGTTTTGAAGAGGAATTTCGTGAATTTGAATACTTGTCTAGTTAAAAATATAAAGTTAAATCGGGTGATGTGAACAAATAAAATGAGGTACGTTAAATAGTCCTAGAGTGGAACAAGCTTGTATTTATATCTTTTACACCACGTCTTACTACCCATTCGGGCTATCGACATTGAATTACTCTAGTTGGTTGGGGATGATAAAGGTATAATTTAGATTAAATGTGTAAGACGAGTGAGTAACCATTAATGAGAAATTACCCTCAATACACCCAGCTAAGATTCGAACCCTATACCTCCCCATCACAGGCAGACCAGATTAGACGAGTTTGACGTTTAGTCCGCGTGCCCACCGAGCTGAGTCACCGGGGATATCGGTCGTTGTCTAACGGAGGCGTTTCCATCTTTCGAAAAGATTGATACATATATTTACAAGGGAGATCGTCGCTTATTTCTTACACAGAAGAATACAGGGAGGGAGCTCGTCTGAGTCCCATGAATAAAACAATTCGTGGAAAGAAAAACTACTGGTTTTAGTCTTCGAATGACATTTTGAAGATTCCTTATTTTTCTCTGTAGCGTGTCTATGGACGGGACAGCGAAAGAAAAGTATCCATACTTTACTCGTTTCTAGATTCGGAAGAAAAATACCGATGCCATACTCGTATTGAAATATATATTTTATCACCGCGTCTTACTACCTTTTTAAGTTATAGGCCTACTCATTTATGATAATTACTCTAGTGGGCCTAGGATGAGGAGGGAAGCATTTTATAGGCATTTTACCCGTATTAGCATAGAAGGAGATTGAGGGAAAACCACCCTCGGTAGACCCAGCCGGGATTCAAACCTCATATTCCCATATTCTGCAGGGCATTCTGACACGAGAGAGACGCCTTAGTCCATTCGGCCACTGAAGCGGGTTTGTATCCCAGTTAAATCAACCATTATAAATCTCGACAATAACTCGTAAGCAAGCCGTTGTGGTCAAATGATAAGGTGAACCAACCTCTGAAACAGCAAAGTCCGGTGCAACCCGGAGTCCCAGCCTGGTGACCACATGACCTAAGGCGTCAGTTTCGCGATAGGCTGGATTGTCGGTGACAAGGAGGTTAAGGTTTGAGTCTCAGCTGAGCGACCTTGGGATTTTTTTTTTCAAACGCCATCCAGGAAAATGTGGGTGTTCTTTTTAAAAACAACCTTTCTCGCCCCCAACCCTTAGATTAAGCCATCATTAAAATGAGAATTTACATTTTGTTTGTAATGTTAAACAATAACTGGATAAAGAAAGTAAGCAAAATTGTTATTATTGGATTTAAAGAAAATCGAGTATTTTTCTTTTTGCCCTTCAGTAAACTACCCTTAATTTTTAATTAATAATTACAAAAAAACCTCGGGGAGACCCTATGAAAACCCTAGATACCAAGTTTCAGCCCGATCGGTAAAATGGTTTCGGCTTTACGGATAAATAGCCTCGCGAAAACAATTTTTTTTTCAGGGGGTCATGAAACGTCAACATTTTTCAAAATTTCTAGTTCAATTTTTTTTTTACAATGACAATACTTTTCTCTCCATGGGGTTGAGAGCAAGTTAAAAAAAACAATGCTTTTATATCGGTCAGAGCACCTAGTTCGAAATAAACTCGGTAGAAATGTCACTGATTCAGGGTTGTCGAAGAAGTTGTAGCGATGTGATTTATTTTTTATTAGATTTGTTGCTCGCTGGAGCTGACGAGGAATAAAAATTCGATGGAACGATAAATTTATTTCGGAAGCTACACAGTGTATCGGGGCTTGAAGGTAAAATATTACCTATATTCCTTCTACAATGATTTTCATTACAATGAACACAAACTATTGTATAAACTTGATTTTAATAATTACATTCTTAAAAAAAAGACTAAAGTATTAAGAGACTACGGTATATCTATAATGATATATATAATACCAGAGGTCAAATGAAAATGAAATATTTAATACCTACAGCCCACTTTAGGTACGGTCCCATTTTCATAGAAAGAACCTTTTACAAAATACAAACTTTTTTGCGATAAACATTAATAACGCCTTACTTCATTATTAGTATTATTTTATTGATTATATTAATAATATACATCAAAAGTGACAGCTGCAGATCACATGACCTGATGTTACTTGTGAAAGAAGTTTCAGTAGCTTTTTTTTAGCAATTAGATAAAAAAAAGACTCTTACTATGAAAACTGTACTGTATATATTTATTAACGGGCCATTTACCCATCAGCGATCTATTTGCAATATTTATTGACACAGTTTGTTATTTATATTAAAATAAGGAAAATTGGAAATTATTATTTGTGATTTTGTTATCTTAAATTGAAAGTCTATAAAAATTCAAACAAAATGTTTTAATCTATAGAAAATACAAAGTATCAAGCTCCTATAAAAATATGTTGTCTCATAGTGTATATTTAAAGACTGGGGTGATTTATTTCAACGTATTTTATTTGTTTTAGGTATTTAACTTGCACTTTATAAACTGATAGATTACCTATATCATAAGACGAGAATTTCTATGAGGGAGCTTGAAAGGGTCTACCAATTTTGCCGGGAAAGATATTTTCACATACATTCCAGGGTTCTTTTACATGCCACAATCGACCTGGTACGACGGCTATACTTGCCCTCCACGGGAAGTTGTACTACGGATTTTTATCGTTCAAGAAAAATCCGTTGACCTCAACTGGGTTTTGAACCCATGACCATGAGCCTTGAGGCAAGCACTTTACCCCAAGATCACCAAAGTCGACTATTTCAAAGTAATTTTATAAAAACTATAATCCTTTGCTAATTTGCATTATTAATTTCAAAATACGTTTGTAATTAATTGTTAACCAACATTGAATGTGAAAAATCAAACTCCTCCACTGAAGCACGACCTTAATACATACGTCTATCACATAGGATAATAACAAATTTGTTTTAAGGGACAAGTAGGATAGCTTAAGTTAAATGCACCCGCATCTTTGGTGGACCTGGCTGGGAATCTAAACCTCCTGTCTTCCCGTCGATATCGAAGAGATAACAATTTGTGTCTAATGCCTCAGACTGCTTGTCCATCACAGTGGATTCTTTTTTGGTTTATTTGAAAATTAACCCTAGCAATCCAATGGGGGCTAGGGAGGGAGTTTGGGGGCTTCTTCGAGCCCACACATCAATATTTTATAATTTTAACCGAAAATTTTGAACCTGAATTAACTCAAACTCCATGTAGTGGTCCACTAGATTCTTATTTATCCATCCAAGCTAGTTTTGTACTGTATTTTTTAAACCGTTTGTCAACTATTACAATTCTTTATAGGTAGGGCTATTCAAACCCTGACCCTCGAATAGAATTTTTTTTTTCATTCGTGGCAACATTGCATTTAATTGTAATTTATGGCAACAGTGTTTGCACTGCACTGAATATTATGAACCAGTAAACAGATATTTATAATATACACCTGTGGTGTGCACAGTTGTGAACCAAATACCGACTTATTTTCGGATAAGTGAGGAGTTTTTCATTGTTATGTGCTTTTACCAAAAAATTATGCATTTGTTAAATATGTTAAAACTTGAAACAAATCATCGGAATTATGTTAAAATAAGTAAATATATTAAATTAATTAAAAAGGGGGTCTCTAAGAACTCCAGAATGCTTCTTACTCCTTTGTAAAACCTATGATAAAAAAATAGCATAGGATAGTTAGATAAAAGCCACCAGCACAAAATATCCTTGGTCACGTGGTTTAAGGCGTTAGGATTGCAAGCCCCCACCCGACATGATCACATTTAATTATTCCACAAACTAATGATGAAGTTATAATTTAGAGTAAATGTAGTCGCATTTGCGCGAAAGGAGAGTGAAAACACTATTTAGAGGAAAAACTATTCTCATTACACTCATCCGGGATTCTAACCTCACTCTCCCATCAACGACAAACCGGACTGTATGAGCCTGGTATTTATTTCATGGGCCCATCGATGTGGTCGAAATAATAAATATAGATGCTGTTGTTGTTGGTGACGAGGAGGTTTGGGTTTGAATACCGGATAGGTGTACGAAGGGCGATTTTAACCCCAAAGACGCTTCCACGAAAATGCAGGTGCACTTCTCTCAATTATATCTCCTTTATATTTACCCCCCTAGTGTAGTTAAATTAAGATAGCCTGAATGATAGGTAGACTGAGCACTGCTACTTTTTTTGTAGCGCCGCGTCTTACTACCCGTTTGAGCTGTACGCTTATGTACTAACTACGATAATGGTGTTAAGGATAAGGAAGGCTGTATTTGGAGGAAGTGTAATCACATTTGCGTGGAGGGGAAGGGAAACCATTATGGAAAAACTACTCTCAGTACACCCGACCAAGATTCAAACCTTGATCAACCCATCATCGGCAGCTATCTACTGCGAGAGTAGCGCCTTAGACCATGCGGCCACCAAAACGGGTCGCTGCTTCCTTGGACCACGATTCCCCCCCCCCCCAAGTTGAAGTGGGCACTGCAAACCTAAACTTGCTCTCTCTCTCTCTCTCTCTCTCTCACTTATAATTAATTTCCATCGAACATACTGGCAGAGCAACAAACGTTTGGCTGGATAGCTTATATTTTACTGAAGTCTCTGGCGACTTATTGTATTAATTTCCTATTAATATAATTCTACACTGAAGTGCCCAATCCTTGAGTTTACAAATCCTTCGAGTTGAATCTACGCTGCCCAATCCACAAATTTCTCACATAAAAAGTTCCCAATCCCCCACCGCCCATGTACTGATACGTGCTTGGTTTCTTTTATAAAGGGAGTAGTTTTTATAATTATAATCTGCTATGACATAAATTTCCAGCGTCGCGGTGCTATTCGAAATATAACGAGACGGACGAAATGCCGGCGCCCAAGACAGCGACATGTCACGTCGTGTGAAGCAGTCACGTAGCGAGTTTTGAGACTAATTCCTCCCTCGCCTGGTGTCAGCTCTCACGAGACTTTAATTGGGGGAGGTGTAAAGTGGGGTAAAACTGTCCGCTTTCCTCCCACGATTCGTTCTGACAGTTACAAAAATCCTTCTCCGTCATGTTTGTCCCCAAGCAGTTGACTCCAGGATCCCAAAATGTCACAGGGATATCGGGGAATAAGGAAACTGTATCTTTTCTTTTTAAAAAAATCACGATTATAGTGTAACTATCCTCGCTGTGCAATACATGGCTGTTTAATTTGGACGTATTCGTGAAAACTCTACTGCGCTAAAACGTTTCCACTGTAACCACAGGTTGTCGTACAGTTAAATTCCCTTTTAATATTCACGCATGTAATGTATAGTAACAAAATACGTCAGGAATAACAGTATCTGACGGTTAGAAATGTAAATAAAATTACTTTCATACATTTAGACGTCAAGTCATGTGATATGCAGCTTTCACTTAAGATAGATAATAATATAAATACTGATCAAACTAGTGCCACATCTTACTACTACCGTATGGGCTACAGTAATTAGTTGAGTTGCGTTAACAATTTACGGGGAGGGATGAGTCGGAAACCACCTAGAAAAAAATGAAACCTCCGTTTATTCTTGACCCCCCATCACCTAAAAATCAGACAAGACGGTTCTGACACCTTTGTCGGCGTGCCCACAGATACTGATGGTCCCACCATATTCATGAAATTAGTTCTATTATAATATTCATCAAATGTATAGCTGAAGATTGCCCCAATCACTTCGTGTACAGGTAGTTAATAATAGTATATAGCGTAGGATTGTCCCCGAAAAGGGCGGAAATGGCTGGTTTAAAATGATTTCACCCTCTACAGCCGAACGGTTGTTTAGATATCAACATATATGTTTACTGTCGAGGGATACTGTGAGGCTGGTTAGCTACATTAAAATTTTTTTTAAATTATGTTAGACCGTCTTTGTGGTCTAGTGGTCAGAGTTCCTGGCTATAGATTCAGGTTCGATCCCTAGCGCTTCCAGATTTTCTGAGAATCAGTTGGTCTGGAACGGGGTCAATTCAGCCTCATGCGGACAAACTAGGAACTACTTGGATAAAAATAATAATAATAGGGTATCCGGTTTAGAAGACTGAGATTAACGGTCGGAGGACTCGTCGTGCTGACCACATGGCCCCCTCCATATGCAGAAGTTGGCAATACAATCTCCAACAGACCGTGGTCGCTCGGTTGGTATGGCTTGATTGTGGGCTGATGCCATGGAGGTTTTGTTTTCAACTTCTGTTAACTGCAATCGAAGTGAAGTCATCTAGAACGTTATACTCGCAATAGATTGGATCGCCGCTGATGGGAAGTTTGAGATTCACATCTTGGTCAGGTGCATTGAGAGTGATTTTCAACATATGATTTATCACTAATGTTTTCCTCATCCACGTTAATTTGGGTGCACTTTCTTTAAAATTACCCTCCTCATACCTACGTCTATAATTACATTACTCGTAGTATTAATAAAACCCTACATACACGGATAACTCATCTGGTAAGCTCTTTTGGTATATACTACGTGAAAGAATACATTCTTTTGGCCTTTACTACGTACGTGGAAGAACTAACGTTTTGATATTTGCAACGTGAAAGAATACAATATTTTGTTATTTACTACGTGAAATAGCCCATACTTTTTGTATTTTTGTATTTATTTTATGTAAAAATACATTGTTATGATATTTACTACGTGGAAGAATAAACTCTTTTGCTATTTACTACGTGAAAATTTCCATTATTTTGGTATTTACTATGGGAAAGAAACATTATGTTGGTATTTACTATGTTTAAGAATACAATCATTCTCTTGGTATTTACTACGTTTAAGAAATATTACGTAATTTTTGTATTTACTACGTGAAAGAATAAACTCATCTGGTATTTGCTTGTTGGAGGAATAAAATCCCGGGAGCATTTATATGATCATCACAAGTAGTGAATTATTAAAATATGTTCACCTTTTCTTTTATGAATCGTAAGCAAATATCGTAAATTTTAATAAACAAGTTGAGCTTTCTGCATTATTATTCGTTTCTCAATAAGGGTGAGGGAAATTAAGCCCTAAAAGGCTAAAAGCGCTATATAAAATATCTGAGCGAGTAATATGAATGTAATCTCAATCAAATATATATTTATCATTAGCACTAATACTCTTATGGAACACTTAGGGGTGAAAATAATGTTCTTATTAACCAATATGTTTACTACAGGTTTTTGAACTTAAAATAACTTAAACTTAAAAAGTTTCTTACATTTTTACTAAATCCTTGCTTAATTAATTTATTTATTTTAATTTGGGCATTTGACAAGAGCTTTCGGGGCAACAGTTATTAATAAACGTATTGATTTACCTAGAACAACATACAAAATTACACTAACCAAACTCTAGCTACTGACATTTTAAAGATTTGGACTAACTAAACCTATACATTTTTTTATAAAGCTCTATCATAGCGCACGTGTCAGCATAAAAGTTTCATGTTCACATTTATTTTGGTTATAAATCAATCTGAACTGACATTTCATTGTTAATCTATTTAAAAAGAGCTTTGAAATATATCATCCCAGTTTTAGATATAGTTTACTACAAAGATTAAATATTTTTGTATGAAACGCGATTCTCCCTAATTTCTTTAAATCTAATGGTTTTGTTTTCTTTCCATAGTATTTTTCTTCTAGATAACACTATTAAAAACATTTTCTGTTGCCAATTTTTCTTACTTTGTTTTTAAACAACTTATTATTCCAAGAAGTATAAAAAATTGCACGTTGGCACCGAGTCGTATCCTTTTAGTGGCGTAGAAGAGAACGCAAGATAAGACCAATATTTTTGCAGTTTTTATAGCAAAACTTTTTTTTTGACCAAAATAAATAAATATTGCTTCAGTAAATACGTTTAGTTTATTTCTCTACACATGGTAATCTTAATAGTTCTTGGATATCTGTCGTGAATATAATGGAATTTGATGTTAAAACTTTTTAAATTAAGAGATAAAAAAAGTTTTCAAATTTTGCGGTACTTATGACAAATATTTAAGAACAGTTGAGATTATTCTGTATAGAAAATTAAGCTAGACGTATTTACTGAAACCAATATATTATCACTCAACTCAGTGGCCAAATTGTCCAAGTCGTCACTCTCGTGTTAGACTGGCATGCTGATGACGGAGAGATCAACGTTAGAATCTCAGTCGGGTCTATTAAGGGTTCCCCCCCCTCCTAAATGGTTTCCTACTTTCATTACAAACAAATGCGGGTATATTACCTCTAAAATGTTTCCTTCCACATCCCTACCCCATTAAAATAATAATTATCATATATACGTATAAGTTGAACAGGTAATAAAAAAAAGATATATTATTTATTTTGGCCAAAAAAAAGTTTTGTCAAAATGCAAAAATACTGACCTTCACTCACGGTCCCTTCTGTCCTACCTTAAAATGACACATGGAACCATGTGAGGTCACTTGTACAGTTATAAGAAAACATTTGTTTTCCGACACGTAGACTCTAAACAATTGTACCAATATTTTGTCCTCCACATACGTGCTTGTTTAAAATAATAATAATAATAGACCGACTTTCACTGTTCTCTGTGTCAACATATTTTCCTCTGGTCCGATGGATTTTTTTTTAATCTTCTTCGTATTTCACTTGCGGAGAGTTTCGCGTGTCATACATAATGTGGTTGATGTGCGTTAGTAGGCCAGAACACGGCGACACATCATGTGTCACGGCGAGCTAGGTCGCAGACACGGATGAAAGAAAGACAATGGCTGACAAGGATAAAGGATGGATGTTTATGGTCTCTCGGAAACTGTGAAAGAAGAGAAAACTTATCTGATTCATTCATGAGTTTTTCAGCGCCGACATGCCATTTTCATTATCTCTAGACAAGGTTTGTTATTTATGATAAAATAATAAATAAACGATAAGACACCATAGTACACCATTTCTCCTATATTATAACATATTTTTTCAAAAATCTGTTATCAATAAACTAACCCTTCCTTTTATAGGTTTTCCATGGAAAAACAAACGTATTTTTATAACCATATGGAACACTCTTTTGATATAAACTTTGAACAAAATTGTTAGTATTTTTTATTTTTTATTTCGGGGCCATAACTAGAAATTCTCTTTGGTAGGGTGAACCTCAAAATGCCGCTTCCTCCCGTTCCTCCCCCCTCTCTCCCCCCCTTATTGGTCAGGTGGATCTTCTCCAAATGTTTTAACTTAAGCATTAAAAAAATTGCCTGTTTTTGGATTTGAGCTACCATCGATGTGTATTTTGATTTGTTTTTGGTTGGAATTGGAAAAATAAAAACAAAATATTTTTTTATAATGAAGGTATTACTTCTGGCTTGTACACAAATATATGATACAAAATAATGGTACAAAAAAGAACAAAAGGGATTTTAAAAAATACTCCTAGTCTAGAACTTCATCTTGCAAGTTTTCTTAGCTGCAAATTCTTTAATGACCTCATCATACGATATTTGTGATGCCACTTTGTGCTCAATGTTATACTTAGGGTTGAGAGACGTTCCTCTCTCAAAGTGTTCTTACGCGTAATTTATTTTATATCAAACAAAAAATCTAAAATCTTTTCTTTTTTTTCCTTCGTTCCGAAGATTATTTCATCATACAACCCATTTGGCGCTCCCTTGCGGCATCACCCCTAGATATGGCCCTGCCTATTTTCAAAAATCAATTAACCATACTTTATTTTAGGGGAGAATCAAAATAAAAATTTGGATTCGAGGTATGAACATATAAATTTACATACAGAATCAAGTTTAAATTAAATATATCAAATCATTTCGGCTGTAGGCTCGGCTACATACAGAGGGATAGACAAACATGGAGACAGTTGGACAGACATGGAGCTAGACCAAATTGTGTAAGATTTACTTTTTTTATTTCGAAGATCCATCATAATCTTGAGATATAAAATAATGACGATTACAATACTTTCTTAGTATGAGAAAGTATAAATTACCAGGGCCTACTTAGAAGTTAGAAGTGTTTTAAATAGTGTTACCTGGAAGTAATTTATTACAAAAAAAAAAAAAAAAAAAAATGATGTAATTCTAAAAAAAATAGCGGGATTTAAAGAAAATACCGAGATTCGCGTTCCCTAAGAACATATTTCATTGACAAAGAACATTTTAATATAATTGAGGATTTAAAAAAAAAATTATTTGGAAGCTTCATAGCTGCTATTTCTATTATAAATACTGCCCCTTCTAGTAGACGGTGGCCTTAAACCTGAACTCTTATTGAAAGTAAATAAAATCAAGAGGGTGAATTCTAAGTAGCGCAGCAGTGTTTGTTGAAAAAAGTATGACATATATAGTAGTGGGAGTGTGCGAGGAAGGGGGAGGGGATGGAGGTTGTATTGTAGAGGGACAGGGGGAGGGGGAGTAAGGCGTCCTTCCTGAATATACCACCTGCCAGAACCAAGCACATGTCACCTAGCTTCAGGCTACAACGCTGTTCCGAATGACAATTCACTTCAACTCGAATTACACCAAATGATGCAGAGCGCAGTTGATCGGACATCCAACCTATCGTGGAAAGGAACGGGCAGCCCTCCGTTTCTTCGTCTCTACCCGTCGTCACCTTCAATAGGTTCGACCGTCAGGTGTGCTAGACCAGAACCGAGTCATCAACCTGGGACCACACTCTTTAGAGAGCTTGTCTCAACTAAGTTGAGACCCGCTTAAGTGGCCAAACAGTCTAAGGCATCACTCTCGTCTTAGACTAACTTTCTGATGACGGAGAGATCGGGGTTCGAATACCAGTCGGGTCTACTGAGGTGGGTTTTTTTTTCTAAATGGTTACCCACTCTCCTTCCACACAAATGCTGGTAGATTATCTCTAAAATGCTCCCTTCCTCATCCCTACCCCATTAGAGTAATTATCATATATGCGTATAACCTGAACAGGTAGTAAGACGCGGTGATAAAAAAAAACTAAGCCGATCGTAAATGTTAACCAGTAGTATCTGTTATAGTTAATCTGTGGTAGGAGTGTTGTTAAGTAAATGACAACTAGCAGAAGGTTCTTTATTGCAAACATAAATTCAATAATGTAAAATTATTTAGAAATAATTATTATTTTCTTAGTAATACGATACTATCAATAAATAATGTTATCAAATGAGTCTAATAATACTTCCAACCAATGTTTGTAATACAGAACCTTCTGTTAGCTGTCACCATATTTCCTACCACAAATGAGCTTTTTTTTGGGGGGGGGGGCAGGAGGGGGGAACAGAAAATACAAACTTTTTGCGATCAACATTGATAACATTTTATTTTACTATCGGTATTATTTCATGATTATTGATACTTTCCATAAAAAAAATTGACAGTTTTAGATCACATGACTCAATGTAATAAATATATGAAAAGTGTTTTGATAACTTTTATAACTGTCCAAAAAAGGTTCCTTCCCAAATAAATCAGACAGTATATCAACACCCTCAGGGACACACTTCGGTGGCCGCATGGTCTAAGATTCTCGCAATAGACTAAACTGCGGATGACGGGGGTATTGTGGCTCGATTCCTGTCGGGTGTACTGAGGTTTATTTCCCTAAATGCTTTCCCACTCTTCTCTCCATGCAAATTAGGATACATTTCTTTTCAATTAAACCTTACTAATCCCTACCCATTTGCATAATTAGTACATACTCATATATCCCGAATGGGTAGTAAGACGCGGTGCTTGAAAAAAACATCCTTGGAGTCACCCAGACGCAAGAGGAAGAAAGGGGCGAATAGCAGTTTCTCCCAAGCCCCTTCTTCCCCGGGAACCACCCAAACATATAGGTCTATATTGTTTACGGTATCAAGTCTTGCCGCAACCACAAAGTGTTGTTTTAATGGTGGTTAACATTGCCAAGATATCATTTTCTTAGCACCGCGTCTTACTATACTTTCGGGTTTAATACGCCTATATACTCATTGCAATAATGGCTTAGGAATTAGGAATATTTAATTGAAATGAAGTGTAGGCCTACCCGCATTTGCGTGGAAGGAGAGTGGGAAATCATATAGTAAAACCCATACTTAGTGCACCCAACCGAGATCGAACCCCGATCCCCCCCGTCTTCGGCAGTCTAGTCCAACACGAGAGTAGCACGTTAGACTACGCAGCCACCGAAGCGTGTCAATATATTATTAATGTAACTTAAAATTAGAAGGACATTTATGTATTTCTTTTCGTGTAGGCTACATAGCTGAAATATTATAGCACATACATGATTATGGTAATCATTTTGTGTGAAAGGTGGCCCCAAAGTTAAATTGCCACATACTCCCTTGGTGCTGAGTGTTGGGTGGGGTACATTGAGATTCATAAGCTAGCTAATGAAGGTGTTACAATCTTTTTATTATCACCGCGTCTGACTAACCGTTTGATCTATACGCATATATACTTATCACGCTGTGTTAGTGACAAGAAAGGTTGGATTTAGAGGAAGTGTACCGAAATTTGCGTGGATGTAAAGGGGGAAACTATTTAGGGAAAAAAAACCTAAGTACACCCGGCTGGGATTCGAACTCCGATCTCACCGTAATCGGCAGTTTAGTCTCTTACGAGGGTGATGCCTTAGAGTTAGACCATATGGCCACCGAAGTGGGCTACAAATATAATTATTAGTATTTTTACGCCGTGGTTGGTATTACTCGCTTACGGACCCACGCCACGCCGTAGTTAAAAAAAAAATCTATGCCACGTCTCACAACCTATCCGAGCTATAAGCGTTTTAATGACACCAGTGGTAGGGATGAGGCAGTTTTGAGATGAAACACCTCCACATTTGCGTGGAAGGAGATTGGATATTCACTTTAGAAAAATAAGCTCATTACTCCCAGAAGGGATTCCAATCTTATCTTATAAGCACCATCAATCCAAACCAAATTCGATTGACGCCTTTGTACGCGTGTTCACCGGTGCGGGTAGGTCAGTCTCGACTCAGCTCGTGTTTTTTTTGTTTGTTTTTTGACTACTTTGTTATTATTTGAATGAATGTACATGACCACTTCCGGCGCTCGACCCTAATCCGAGTTCAGTGTCACGGAAATTGTTCGCACGGGACGTACTATTTTAGGCTGTGATAGGGCGGGCCAAGTAGAGCGCGCCATGTTACCGCTACTGGACCTTCAAACACTTCCCTAATTTGATTGTTACAAAACCGTCGCAAGAACAGTTACAGAATGTACACGAACAGTACACCCCCGCAGAGATATGACACCCGATAATCGCATACAACCGAAGAGGTATTGTCATAGTCACTATTCCTCTTGATCCAAAGAGGTTTTATCATAGTTACTCTATTTTTCTCGGTCTAAAGAGGTGTTGTCATAGTCACTATTCCTCTTGATCCAAAGAGGTTTTATCATAGTTACTCTATTTTTCTCGGTCTAAAGAGGTGTTGTCATAGTCACTATTCCTCTTGATCCAAAGAGGTTTTATCATAGTTACTCTATTTTTCTCGGTCTAAAGAGGTGCTGTCATAGTCACTATTCCTCTTGATCCAAAGAGGTTTTATCATAGTTACTCTATTTTTCTCGGTCTAAAGAGGTATTGTCATAGTCACTATTCCTCTTGATCCAAAGAGGTTTTATCATAGTAGGGATCATTTACGGTCCTCAGGGCGGAAGTGACGTCATAATAGTGGGGTGGGTAGTTTTTGGGATAGGGCCTTATACATAGGTACGGTTTTCAGGGCAGAGAGGGGAAGGTAGGGGAGGTATCGTGATGATGTGTTGATGTAGGAGGTGGGGTGGGATGGTGGTGGGTTGTTGGTGGGGTTTGAGGGTTTATAGCTCGCGTGTGTTGGATGGTTCTGCGGGGGGGGGGGCGGGGTTGGCAAGCGACGTCGACCGCGGGAGGGTGTTTTCTCTCTCTCTCTCTCTTTCTCTTACAGGGAAATTAGGAATGAAGAGGGGAGGGGGGTGGCAAGCTCTTTCGCGGCGGCGACCGCGGGAAGGGTGTTTTCTCTCTCTCTTTTTTCTCTTACAGGGAAATTAGGAATTAAGAGGGGAGGGGGGTGGCAAGCTCTTTCGCGGCGGCGACCGCGGGAAGGGTGTTTTCTCTCTCTCTCTCTCTCTCTCTCTCTCAAAACAATACATAAATATATTCCGTACAGTGGACGTTATTATAAAATCTCTTCCTCTATCCTTTTTTTTATATATATCTTCCATACAATGATTATTATAAATCTTAAAAGGATACTCTCTATCTCTCTCTCTCTCTCTCTCTCTTACAAGGAAATTAGGAATTAAGGTTAAATAGTATGGATTCTTTAAAACAATACATAAATATATTCTGTACAGTGGGTCTTATTATTATAAAATCTCTTCCTCTATCCCTTTTTTTATATATCTTCCATACAATGATTATTATAAATCTTAAAAGGATACTCTCTATCTCTATGTATTCTCTCTCTCTCTCTCTCTTACAAGGAAATTAGGAATTAAGGTTAAATACCTTCTTTAAAATCTCTTCCTCTATCTTTTTTCATCTTTCTTAACGGGATCGTAAACTTAAATAAATAGTACAGACTCTTATTTAACGTGTATATTCTTAAGATTACGAAGATACATACATACATACATATATATTCAGTACAAAGATTATTAAAAAATAAAATTCTTTCTCTCGGAAAAAATATAAAGTCTTTTTAATCAGTGCATACGATAAATCTCTTTCTCTAAAGTCTTTCGGTGATTATAGACTTCGGTAAACACGCGCGCGCGCGCGCGCGAAAAGACCGACTTAGGCGCTTCACCACTTGAATAGCTCGTACTTGTCATCTCCTAGATATATCAGTCCTCGCTGTGAAGCGTTAAAGCGACTCCTGTACCTCGCACCAAAGTTTTTACCCGGAAGACGAACTCTGCCAACACAGTCTAGCGTTATGATGTTCGGCTCGTCCTCCGCTTCACTGACCTCTTCATCTCCTTCTAGACGACGGACGTTGTAGGTCCGGTACTTTTCAAGTTCGGAGATGCACTTGACCCGATCGTGTTCCTCGCGCTCGATCCGATCCAACGCCGCGCACAAAGCGTCTTCCTCCTCCTAGAGAATTTGCGGCTCGTCCCCTTCCTTGAGGTTGTAGACGGGGCATGATGTAGAACAGCGCTCGACGGACTGACTCGATTCCCACATTCCGGGATTATGACTCCCGAGCCAGTGTATGGAAGAATCGCAGTGCTCGCTGTAGCCCTTGTCAACCGCCGCGATGTAGTATTCTAAGCCGCCGTTCGAGATCTTAATATCGCTCATGTCCTCCAGACGGTAACCCAACTGTCTAAACATATCGAATGTGAAGCGTCTCTCTACCTCGCGACCGCTTTATATGCTCGGAATGGAGGGGGACGCGCCCTCCCCTCCTTCTACACTATACCCTTCGCATCGATCTACGAATTGTGCGTCTATGCTCGGAATGGAGGGGGACGCGCCCCTCTCCTCCTTCTATACTATATCCTTCGCATCGATCCACGAATTGTGCGTAGAGTCAAACCCTAACCATTTGACGTATACTCTATTTCCGGAACGTCTGACTATCTTCTCTACAAGGTAAACATCCGGATACGAAGTCTTTCTAAGCTCCTTACCGTAGAATCCTCCTGTGATAGGCTTACCCTTCATATCTTCGAGTAGGAAGGTCCTAGGATTAGTCTCGACGACGTTACGTATTTTAAACAGTTCGGTCGACCAGTTTGCGGTATAACCCTTTTCGAAAACGTCCTTATACTTACTGATACGGACTATATCACCCACTTTAAATATGTTTGGTGTAGAATCCGAGATCTTGAGACGTTTATAGACTGTATGTAAATGTCTGTCGTCCTTGACGTCTATAGGCTTCATCTTTATGGTCGAGTGTACAGTCCGGTTGTATTCATCCAGTAAGGAATCGATCATATCTATCCATTGATATGATCCTTTAGCCGTGAACCTCCTCCACATCATGTTCTTGAGAGTGCGATTAAATCGTTCCACGACACTAGCCTTGACGTTGCTGTATGTAGAATAGTGATCGATTCTCTTTCTCTTCATGAGTGTTTTGAATTCCGCGTTGTAAAACTCTGTCCCATTATCCGTTTGGAGATGACGAACGGGAGGTAAACCTTTGCCGGTCACCTTGTCGAGGAGGAGAGCCATTGCGGTGCTGACATTCTTACCCGTCTTAGTCTTGACAGGTGCGGCCCAAGCCCTCTTGGAATACACGTCGATGACGGTGAGAAGGTACTTGAACCCCTTATTCGATCGGGAGTAGGGTATCATCTCCACCAGATCAGCCTGAAGGAGTTCGTTCAAGCCTCGTACGCTAACATGTCTTCGGGGGAATCGTCGTCTTGCAGGACGATGAAGTTCGAGTGCAATCCCCCACTTGACGGTGGACATGATTATGATAAAATACCGATGAGATGAATGTCTTTATACGATAATTCCAGCCTCGCGTAGTTCCTCAATGATGGAAACGATCTCGTTCTGGTGAGCGGAATGACCGGCCTCTGTAGATGCTTGCAAGAGTCGTAATCGATCGACCAATTCGTTAGGATCGTCCCAATAGGTATAATCGATCCCTCGTCCTGTCTCCATCTTGTATAAACCGTCGCCCTCGAGCTCCTCCTCAAACATAGGTTTGATGATTAACGAATACTTTGATCCCGCGCGCATCTTGATACGGGCGTACGGCTCGTTTCTCAACCGATGCGCGTTTGTTTCTTCGAGCATAGATTTGTATACTTTCAGATCCTCCTTAGTATAATGCGCGGGTGCTCTTCTGAAGAGTAATTCTAATAGCCCTCGGGTATACGGTATCGTCATATTGTTGAGAAGTATCGTACCGTCACTCCCGTCGAATACGATACGGGTATCTCCGAGCTTGGTGGAGTTACCTTCATGGCGGACTCCATAGGTCTTATCGGAATGCGCGCGAGACGAATAAAGATAAGTATCCAATAGATGTCTGTTCTGCAATCTCTCAGGCGATACTTCTACCTCCTCAGGTTCGGGTTCAGCGAGCGCCTTCACCATCTTGCTTAGAGGATCCGTGATAGGTTTGAATGTTTCATTCACGACGTGCTCGGACTCGTGTCGGGCATCGCGTAGTTGCTTATACTTTCGTTTAATAATCTTACTCGCTTTTATGATATCCTCCGTGACCTTCATCGACATGATGTAAGGTGCGAATGTCTCTTACGATGAAGAAACGGTTCATTATATCTAAACGTAAGTAAAACCTAATTCGACGTGTAAAATCTGAGTCGTTGTCAAGCGTTTTTCTAGCATGAAAGATATAGAGTCATCTTTGGACACCTCGAAAGGAGGATCGTCGATAATTTTAAGATTCAACAAGCAAATAACATCTTTCAAGTTCATGATCATCGTTGAAACGATCCCTGCCCTCTTGAACTTATAACCACGTTCACCCGTTAGAGCCAATTCGAAATGTCTCGTATCCTTCCTCGTAGGTTTTGAATCCAAGTAGATGTAGATGAAACCATGACTTACCGTAGAGTCTACATAAGCTTTAGGCACGGCGTCTGAAGGTAATGAAGGCGTACCTATGTTTCGTAAAACTAAGCCGCCCGCATCGTAAAGTCGATCGTTATCTACCCCCTTTACGGATAGTATACCTCTCGCTATCATATTGTTCAATTCGGTGTAAACGGTTCGTTGTATCGCGAAAGATTCCTCTAGGCTTAGCAACTTTGGACCTAAAGCGTCAAGCACCGTTTTATTTTCGTTGAGACGATCTTCATGATGACGAGCCAGTTTCCACACCTCCTCCATCCCTTGATGGCTACTCTTCTCAAAGTTGGCATATTTTATTCGATCGTTCTCCAAATTCTCGATCAACGATTCCATCTGTCCTTTGATGGCGTCCTTGGCAGTGTTGAGAGCGAGTATCTGCTCGTTACTATGTCTCGCATCCATCCTATCGACGTAAGACTTGTTACAGACATCCTTAGATGCGATGGGCGTCTCGACGTTGACGATCCTCTTCGATCTAGCGTCGAAATACCCTTGAGAGTTTAAAGTCAGATTTCCTTCCGTCTCAACGAGAGATCTATATTTGTAGAGACTATGACCGAATTTAGATATGGACGACATGATGTCTTATCGCCTACTGAATATGCGTTCATGTCAATCATGCAATATAAAGGTATCGAAACCGTAGCGATATCGCCCTTTATCAATCTCATGATCTTTACTCAACACAAGAAAATCGTACTTGTGTTTTTTCCAACACAGCGAGCACACTTCCTTAAATTTTTGGAATGTCATATCAGTGTTCACGTGATCGTCGTAAACGTGTCTCAGGTTCGTATCGTCCATCCTGAATAGGATGAGAAGATTGGCGTTATCTCTCAACATCTGTTTCGGGATGCGCGAGTACGTCTGGCAAAGATAGAAACAGTCTATAGCCTTATGTCTGCCCATACTGAAATAAGCCTGTATATTAAACTGTTTATCGCAAGCGACGTCGTCAAAAATGAATACAGAGTCGGGTTTGGCCTCGGACGGCGTGATAATTTCCGCGTTGTCAGAATAAGGGAAATAGCCCATGCCTTCGACGAGCGAGAGAATCTTCGATAAACGTTGATACTTGGGCTGGTATAACGATTTAGAGTAAACGTACACGTTCTTGAAGCGTAGACCGTTAGGTTCCTCCAACAGACTGATCATAGCGTTGGTTTTACCGCAATTCGAAGGTCCGCAGATGATGCAACGGATAGTATCAGGCAACAACGTGCCGTGTCTCTGAGGTAAAGCTCTACCTGCATCGTGATCGTTGTTGCGTACAGTTAAAGAGTCTGTCTGTTTCTCGAGCCGCATGTCGACTAGTTCATCTATATAATGCACGCACCTATATAAATAGGAATCAGTACGTGTCATGAGGCGAAGAAGAGGAGGGGGTTGTTGGATAAGATAATCAATAATCTGCCGTTTGAGCTGCATATACCCGGATACCAGTATTGCGGGCCGGGAACAAAGTTGGATAAACGATTGAAACGAGGCGATCCCGGAATAAACGTGTTAGATCGATACTGTAAAGAACACGATATCAGCTACTCCAAGGTGAAAGATCTTGCAGGACGTCATACCGCAGATCGTGAACTTATCGAGAAATCGTGGAAAAGATTGCTCGCACCTGACTCGAAGTTGAACGAGAAAGCCGCCGCGTGGGCTGTCGTCAACGCGATGAAAGCTAAAGTCAAGATGGGTTCCGGTCTAAAGAAGAAAGCTCGACGTCGTCAACAGAGTGCTACTACTACTACTACTCGCCGTAAGAAGAAGGGTGGAATTCTACCTATACTACCTTTGATCGCAGCGCTTGGAGCCGTCGCCGGAGGAGCTGCGGGAATCACGAAGGCTGTACAAAGTGCGAAGGCGAATACGAAACAATTGAACGAGGCTCAGAGACATAATCGCACGCTCGAGGCTATCGCCATGGGGAAAGGGATGTATCTACAACCTTACCCGAAAAAAAAATGACTACCTAAACGTGCCCTTACTGAAACGGATCTGCGCAAGTACGCTAGCAAGTTAAAAATCCACTTTTTTAGGGGAGTATTTGCGAGGGATGCTTTACCTAGCAGCCCCCCTTGGAGGATAGAGAGCGGCATCATCAATCTTGATAATGATAGTGGTAAGGGTACACATTGGGTGGCGTATAAGAAAAACGGCGAGCAGGCGGATTACTTCGATAGTTTCGGTGATCTAAGGCCGCCACTCGAACTTGTTCGATATCTCGGAGGAATACCTATCACCTATAATCATACGCGCTATCAAGAGTACGGAACCGTTTTATGCGGCCATCTTTGTTTAGCTTTCCTTAAATACTCGCGCTGACGTTCGATCTTAGTAAATATGTCTATGACACTTACACTGACGGGTCAGAGTTCGAATCTAACTGAGAACTACTTCCCGCATATCCTGCTCGGAGAAGAGAATCGCGAAGAAGAATGGTTCATCGGACTGATCAATCTGGCGACGTTCAATTCCATACCGAACATCGACGAACGTAATAATAAATTTTATTGTGACGGTAAAGAGTATACCGTCCCTCCGGGTACCTATGAACTTGAGGCGTTGGACAGATTCTTGCGAAGAGAAGTCTCGAGTAACGTAAAGCTCTCGATTATCGGTGACCCTAGCACTTTAAAGAGCTATATCACTTGCAATAAACCTATTGACTTTACCCGGTCTGGCACGTTCGCATCCTTGCTGGGGTTCGACTCCGTCATACTTCCCGCAGGGAAGACGCACATATCTACCAATACCGTGAATATTCTTCACGTGAATGTGATCCGCGTAGAATGTAGTCTCGCTAGCGGGGCTTACGTCAACGGAGAACCGAGTCATACCTTGCACGAGTTCAGCATGACCGTCCCGCCAGGCTATAAGATAGTGGAAGCGCCGAACAATATCATTTACCTTCCGGTAACGAAGCGAGTAATAGAGTCTATCGCAGTACGACTTATCGATGAACGAGGAGATATCGTCAACTTTAGAGACGAAACGATATCGCTACGTATACATCTGAAACGAGTCGGTGGGGATGGGACTCGTACTAGATAAAACGAGACGACGTCATCTTTCTCGAAACATTGAGAGAAGAACAGTGAAAGTGTTAACACCTACAAATAAACAATATTTAAGACGTCTAGGCAACTCGTTACGAAAATAATGGATGACGCCGTGGACATTCTGAACATTGGAGACTCCGCCGCTTTCGATACGGCCTTGACCAGTTTCCAGTATCATTCCTACGCCTCGTATATTCCCGGACCGTTAGCTAACGGGAACGAGCTTAGGATATCTATCCAACAAGAAGGACTGTACACGTTACCTCACCGTTCTCTACTACATATCAAAGGACGACTACTTTTGAATACGGGAGAACCCGGAAGTACTTCAAGGATTGTTAATAACGGAATACTGCATCTATTCTCAAGAATCGCCTATGAGATCAACGGGATAGAGATTGATCAATCGAGAGATGTAGGCATTTCGACTCAGCTTAAAAACTATCTATCTATAAGGAACGGTGAGCAGACTCATCTTTCAAACGCGGGTTGGAGATTTGAAGGAGTTCACGTGCACGCGGAAACAGGCATCTTTGACGTATGCATCCCTTTACGTCTCATACTAGGATTCGTCGAAGACTATTCTCGAATACTAATCAATGCGAAACAAGAACTGGTGCTAGTTCGTTCGACCAGCGACAACAACGCTTTACAAAGAGCGCCTCCTCCCGTCGCGGAGACACTCTCTAGGATCGAGTTAAGTAAAATATCTTGGCTTGTACCGCATATAAAGACTGACGATATCAATCGTCTCAACCTGCTTAATTTCATCAAGAGTGGAAGGATCATCGAGCTACCTTTTCGTACTTGGGAATTGTATGAGTACCCTAACGTACCTACTTCTAATCAGCATGATTGGACTGTGAAAACGTCAACCTTGCTGGAAAAACCTCGTTACGTTGTTTTCGCTCTTCAGACTGGACGGAACAATACGACGGCTGCAGATAGAAGTATTTTCGATCATTGTAATTTACGTAATGCTAAACTCTATCTAAATTCTATCATGTACCCTTATGAGGATATGAACTTGGACTTTAGACAAGATTCCTTCTCGAAATTATACGAAGACTATGCTAATTTCCAGACTTCGTACTACGGAACGAGCACCTCTTTACCTTTACTTGATCCTTCTCATTTCAAGTCTCACGCACCCGTCGTCGTGTTCGATGCCAGCCGACAGGAAGATACTCTCAAGGACGGTATGGTGACGTGTCGTATAACGTTCGAGACGGAGGAAAATATCCCTGCAAACACCAAGGCGTTTTGTCTCATCATACACGATAGAGTAGTCCGCTATAACCCTTCAAGCAGCGACGTTAGCAAGATGACATCATAAATGACGCATCATCGTTCTCATCTTGATCAGTATGTTGATCGACGTGCAAGGATACTCGATTGATGAGAGAGTATTCATATTCAAGGAGGTGAGCGTTCTACATTTCGAACCTTTTGACGAAGCAAACTACAAGTTCCTTCCTCCGTTCAAGATCGACGACCTCTCCGCATCGAGCAGGAGGAATGTAGATTGGGTGACCGACTATTATCACGGACTATCTTGGTACGGCGGAGAAGTACAGTACTCGAATCTTCGTTCTATCATGATTTCTCATCTAGAGCGGTACGCATCGCGACTATCAATCTATATTAAAGGAACTGAGAAGATTACTTGGCTACAGAGTGTCATCGGCGCCGATAGTGACAAGTACGACTTTTACGAGCTAGGCAATCTCGGTTGCCCTTCTCTGAGTAAGCTTAAAAATCTGTACAACGTAAACAAGTGTTCCACTCATTCCGGTACCGTCTACTCGTGCGCCACAGAAAATGTCCGACTACTCCAAGAATGGTTTAAGAATTTTAAGTCTGATCAGCCAAAACTTTTGCGATCTGACCAAGAGTGCGATGCGGAACGATACGGGTTCGGTTATTCCAGCATTGCTTCATATGATAGCCTTGATAAACGAGTATAAAGAGTACATCGATTTCGATAAGTTATCATGTTTCTGCGGTCAAGATGAGGTTGACACGGTCAGACGGAAGAAAACTGCTGGCACTTCTAAACGTACGCTCGGAAAGAAGAATAAAACTTCTGAGAAAGCGATCGAGGAGCCTACGAAGAAGAAGCTACGAGACGAGTTGAAGGATGCGTAACTATCGAAACTCTTGAACGAGTGCTCTAAGTCAGAGACAAATAGATCGAAAAGGTTTTTCTTAATTTTTTCATCGATCTTTCTTGGATACTCCCTAGCTTGTAATGTATCAATTATTACTTTGTATTTAATCAATTAGACAATAAGTATAGGAAAGAAAGTCTCAAACTTTTTTCATTTATCCTTCTTGAATACTTGTAATATATTAATCATGTTTTTTAAAGATTATTACTTTGTAAAACATTTTTTAATCAATTAGAGTATAAGTCTAGGAATCTATAAAAAATTATTCTTTGGAAATAAATGTATAAGTCTAATCAATCTTTCTTGGATACTCCCTAGCTTGTAATGTATCAATTATTACTTTGTATTTAATCAATTAGACGATAAGTATAGAAAAGAATGCCTCAAACTTTTTTCATTTATCCTTCTTGAATACTTGTAATGTATTAATCATGTTTTTAATGATTATCACTTTGTAAAACATTTTTAATCAATTAGAGTATAAGTCTAGGAATCTATAAAAAAATTATTCTTTGGAAATAAATGTTTAAGTCTAATCGATCTTTCTTGGATACTCCCTAGCTTGTAATTTATCAATTATTACTTTTGAATTTAATCGATTAGACGATAAGTATAGGAAAGAATGTCTCCAACTTTTTTCATTTATCCTTCTTGAATACTTGTAATGTATTAATCGTGTTTTAAAGATTATTACTTTGTAAAACATTTTTTAATCAATTAGAGTATAAGTCTAGGAATCTATAAAAATTTATTCATTGGAAATAAATGTATAAGTCTAAGAATGTAACAAAACTTTTTTTAAATAAATGAATTAACGATTATTACTTTGTTCGTATTCTTTAGATAGAGATGTATAAGTCTATGAATCTAAAAACCTTTTATTCTTGGAATATAAGTCTTAGAGGAGAGGGTGTATTTAATCAATTAGACGATAAGTATAGGAAAGAATGTATCAAACTTTTTTCATTTATCCTTCTTGAATACTTGTAATGTATTAATCATGTTTTAAAGATTATTACTTTGTAAAACCTTTTTAATAAATTAGAGTATAAGTCTAGAAATCTATAAAAATTTATTCATTGGAAATAAATGTATAAGTCTAAGAATGTAACAAAACTTTTTTTAAAAATAAATGAATTAACGATTATTACTTTGTTCGTATTCTTTAGATAGAGATGTATAAGTCTATGAATCTAAAAAAACCTTTTATTCTTGGAATATAAGTCTTAGAGAGGGAGGGTGAGGGAGGGAGGGATGAAAGAAATAATAATAAAAAACAACACACAATAACCCCATTTAATGAATATAATGATATACTATTTTTTACACACAGATACATACTAAATTAGTATTTTCTTCTTCTTCAGTTAATAATGATAAAGTTACAGAATATGTGGTACAACATAAATATTTTCTCAAGTCTTTTAGAAGTACTAACATTTTCTTTAGACAATAGTGATAAAGGTATAGTTCTTAAAATTTTTTGTTTTCTCTTCATCATGAATATACATCGACATTAATTATTAATATTTTCTTAATCACTTACACTATAGACACTTTTTTCATAGAGACGACAGGTTAGTATCGAACAGTGGCTCTTGGAAGGAAGTAGATGCCCGCTCACTTATAGAGTAATGGTACCATGATAGAATATTAACTGTACCGAGTACTATATCTTATATCGAATAGTGATAAAGTTGTAAATCTTGAATATACATTGTTACTTTTAGAAGCACTGTATTAATATTTTCTTAATCACTAGCACTTACACTATAGACAAAATTATTTTTTTTCATAAGGACGACGGCTCAGTATCGATCGGCGCCTCTTGGGAGGAAGTAGATGCCTGCTCACTTATAGAGTAATGATACCATGGTAGAGTATTGACCGTACCGGGTACTATATATCTTTTATCGTCGATAGAGCATAGGGCGACCCGATTGAATTTTTGAGTGTAAAGTTTGAATCCTACAGCTCTTATTGAACGAGCCTCTCTCATGACTATCGTCGCATCAGTCAGACAATTACGATAGTCCTCTAACGAAAGCGTTCTTAACGCGCTACTCTTGACCCCTTTAGCCTTGAGCGTCTCGCCATCTCCTTGTACCGCGAATGAATAGAGTTTAGGACGTAAACCTATGAATTCGGTGATGATCCGACCTCGAGTCTCATCTTTTAGTTTACCGAGCACTCCTTTATTTAGTACAGGCATCCCGTAAACATTGTCTTGTCCGTAGGCGGATGTGTCCAGGTAGTCATTAGCTAACAGGATAAGTCGCTGGTACGCATCCTCAACAGTCATGTAGTAGAGAAGTGAGTCCGTATCCGTGTATTGGAGTTTTAACGCGCCTGCCGGGAAGGCGGGAACCATAACCTGATAATGTAGACCGTACATGACTACCTTTGAGATTTCCAAAATGGCGAATCCTGCATAAATCGGCATATCAAAGTAAATCTCTTGCGGTTCCATCTCGATGATGACCAGGTTTTCCGACACGATCGTACGGTTTTTAAAGTTTGGGCTAGCTATGAGGTTACCCGCTCCAAATTTCCCTCCCCACCTGGTAGCTATCTTTATCGTACGGTAGGCCCTCTTGTTAGATATAAGACGACCGAATGCGGCATTGTTCATCAGTTTGAAAAACATGTTTTCAAACTGATTGCTCGCTTTACTCCTCATTTCCGCGTTCAGCTTGACATACGGAGCCATCCATGGCGATTGCTTGAAACTAAGAACCCTGTGGACTCTTGTCAGTTTCAATCCATTCGCCAAACATAGCTTTAGATGACGGTAGTGAATGACGTACCTAGTCTTATCAGCTAAAGTCGTTAACAATTTCTCGTGCTTACCTACGGGTGGAATCCCCTTCTCGGGACAGAACGGCAAGTCGGAATGAGCATCGTGTACATCTCGTGGATATTCGAGATCTACCTGCAAGATATACCCCGTCTCCGCATCGTCCTCTACTTTTCGCACATCCAAACGATCAATTTCATCATCTTCGAGCCACCTGAACCCTTCAAAGGGTAGTGAGGACAGCATACTAAATGAATAGAGTCCATTCACGTCTAGATAAACAAGGTAAGACTCCGGCTTGGAACGGTCGAATGAGTCCATATACCGATTATTCGCTACAGAGTGCCGATTAGCCACAAAACATACCCCTCCTCGGATACCTCCCTCGATGAATTGATGTATGTTCACATCATCGATTAATTCGAGCCGTACCCGGGTTATTCTCAATAGAGCTTGGTACGCAAGACTAGGAGCTGTAAGAGACCATCCGGGATCGAGTCTATACGTCTTCATGCAGAGATCGCGAAAGTTCTCAAAGACGTCAGCCAGTAGCGTTACGTCAGTATACAGGTAGAGGTTCGAGTAGTCCCAAAGATTCTTACATTCAAATAGTCGCCAAACCTCGCAAGCATGATCATAGTCTTCCTGAGCGATATGACTATCTGTGAGTGCGTTGTAAAATTTATCCTTGCTCGGTAACTGAGTCTCGTTCAGTCGCTCGAATGAATCTATATAGTCATAGGGGAACACGCCTTTACGAGTGACTAGTTTGAACCGTTCATCCTCAGGATGACACTTACGGGTGATTTTAAGTTGGTCGGGTTCAAGGTAAGATACGCATTTCTCTAGGGACGTACATAGAAAGCTGAAACTATCTATAATTTTAATCGTGATCCCTCGAAACCCGTGCCGAATATATTTCATGATTACTTTGAATCTTCCCATAGTCTCTCCAATAACCTTGACTTTTCCCGGATTGACGAGAACGCTCTCTCCCGTGAACGGATCAGTCTCTCTACGTTCGACAAGTGATTCAAGAAGGAAAAAATTGTCGTAGCAACGCGCGTTATGGATTACTACGCTCAGGTGGCTCGGGTTCTTGTAATTAATATTGCATGCCGCGTGACTGCTCCCGCGATAAAGTCCCGTCAAGTGGCAATGATCCATAACGCGAATATCATCATTCGCGTAAGGCTTTTCGCATATATGACAATGAGAGGCCGTATTATGAGCATCTCTTTGAGCAAGCGTTAGTGGTGTCATCGGAACGACGGTACTATAACAATCTAGTACGCGCTTTGCTGTATCTACGAGAGCTTCAACAAATTGATCTGTACAATCTCTTCCCGTGAAGCGTCGGTACTCTGAGAGACTATCGTCAAAATTACATTTAGTGTACATACCTACAGAATAAGCCACATGACGCTGTACATTCTCGGTATAAGAAAATTTCGGGTCGGGATCGCTCGTCTCTATCGGCACGAGTAAGCTCTCCAGGTCCGCATATACGATAAATCCTGTTTTCTCCTGATGCTTATACTGTGAGAACGTGAGGAATTTATCCTCTCCTTGAGGGAATGTACTCCTTACCGCGGCAAATTTTATACACGTATCTTTATGTTTTACAAGTTTGTTTTCGGTCAGAAAAGCGGTCAGACATCGATCGCAAAAGTACCTACGTCTTTCGTTAGAATTTAACGATAGTTGCGGGTTTATTAACCGAGAGAGATTTTTGATTCCGCTGAAATGATATGTTCCCGTTCCGTGCACTCTTATCATGAATAAATGAACATGTCTGGCGCGTTCTTTAGCGCTGACGTGCACGGGAACGATCACTACTGTTTTAGAGTTGTCTGCAGTGTCAATATAAGAGTCACTCCCGTCGTGTTTCGCGGTGTACACATTAACGGATATATCGTTAAGCCTTTCGAAGCGTTCGATATACCTCATTTCGAACGGGAGCGGGATTCCATCTAGATTCAGCACATCTCGAAAATTAGGATAAGAGGATAAACGTTGAGCTTTTCCCGTCGGTTCAAAGAGGCACGTCAATACGGATACGGGGAAGCAAAGTCCTTCTTCAGATTGTACATTTATCAACGCTCTACGTTTGGCTATAATTTCAGGGATTTGAACACGAGCTCCGATCGAGAAAACCGAGTTTTTCGAGAAATTTATTCTCATTTCCAACGTGCCGTCATATATCCATCCCGAGTCTCTAGAAACGAACGCCTCAATCTGAGCAAGGAGTGGAAAGATCACGTTATTTTCATATAGCTCCTCCAAGTTTATCAGGGTAAATATATCGCATAGAGTCGAGTTGAAATAACCCTTTTCAATTCTATCTTCGGTAGGATGCCTAAACTCGCAGATGAGAGTACAATTTACCTTTATCGTGTTATTTGCAATTGATTCTTCTACCGTCTTTACGTAAATATCCCCGCACGCAACGAGAAACTGAACAGGATCCTTATAGGGTAGTTCATTGGTGATAGAGTACGTCTTTATGCGTTGGGCGTACGCTTGCTCGATAAGTTTGATAGATAGTCCTAGCGGCTCCAGGTAAAGCCTAAACTGCGTAAATCCTATACCTAAGTTTCGTGACAGGGTCATAAGTCTTTGGATCTGTACGTTTATATCGTCCTGCCCGAATATCAGTACGCTCGAGGTCTTAATCTGTCCGGGTATATGTTCTATGTAAGCATTATATACCTTCCCATCACGAGGAGCGATATCATGTCTCAGGTTTTTAATTAAAAGTTGTTCATTAGAGGTTAATTCATCGAGGGTATACACCTTATTACCGTTAGTCTGTTTAGATACGATGATAGGAGATGACAGGCGAGCTCGTTTTGCCGCGGGTCTGACATGTTTCTAAGTTTGCACGCTATGCTCTAAGCAGGCACTACTCTCCTCGCATTATTCTCTTCATTTCTGTATGGCTTGCTCTAGGATCTCATCGAGTGACTCTGAGACAGCTATAAAAACAAACAAACAGGAACACCTAGTTAGTATTAGGTTTTTTTACAGATAGCAGATCATGAAGCTATGATATACAAACATTGAAGTAAAAAAAGCTAATGTCTTAACTCGTGAGCAATTATTTTTTTGTTAAAAAAGAAAAAAAATTTTTTTTACGATATAAGTCTAATAATATAACAAACTTTTTTAAATAAAAAGAAATAACGATTATTACTTTTTTCTCTGTATTCTAATAATATAACAAGCTATGATATACACACATTGAAGTAAAAAAGTTAATGTCTTAACTCATGAGCAATTCTTTTTTGTTAAAAAAAGAAAAAATTAATTTTTAAGAATAAGTCTAAGAATGCATCAGTATTTTAATCAATTATAATTTATAAAAACATTTTTTTTATTCTTTGGAAATAAATGTATAAGTCTATGAATCTATAAAACATTTTTTTTTTTTATCCTTTGTATGTATAAGTCTATGAATCTATAAAACATTTTTTTTTTTATTTAATCGATTAGAGTATAAGTCTAGGAATCTATAAAAAGAATTAACAATTATTATTAGTTAGAGTATATGGTAAACGATACAAAACTAAAACATTAAAACGGTGCAAGATAAGTTTAAACTGTAAAGGTTGATAACTAAGCACATTTAAAAAATTAAGAGTAGGTATTCATAAAACTATAACATTGGGTGAATAATATAACGAGCTATGATATACAAACATTGAAGTAAAAAAGTTAATGTCTTAACTCATGAGCAATTCTTTTTTTTGTAAAAAAGAAAAAATTAATTTTTTTATGAATAAGTCTAAGAATGTATCAGTATTTTTAATCAATTATAATATATAAAAAAAAATTTTTTTATTCTTTGGAAATAAATGTATAAGTCTAGTATAAGTCTATGAATCTATAAAAACATTTTTTTTATCCTTTGTATGTATAAGTCTATGAATCTATAAAACATTTTTTTTATTTAATCGATTAGAGTATAAGTCTAGGAATCTATAAAAAGAATTAACAATTATTATTAGTTAGAGTATATGGTAAACGATACAAAACTAAAACATTAAAACGGCGCTAGAGAAGTTTAAACCGTAAAGGTTGATAACTAAGCACATTTAAAAAAAATGAAGAGTAAGTATTCATAAAACTATAACATTGAATGTGTGTGTGATTTGAATGTAAGCTTACCTTCAAAGTTTAAGATAGCCGTCTTGCTAAGCTTGGAGATACCCTTGTATACGAGCAGCAACTCCGCCTTGGAAACGTCTTCTAGCTGCGCGTCGGTTAACAGTGAGAAACGGTTAGGTAACCATACATTATACTTCCCGTCTAATACTGTAAGCACTCTCCGGCCGAAGCGCGTGTTCAAAGCTTTTATACTAGTTACACGATAGCCGTGACCAATCTCTAAATCCGTCAACTTTCTCGATACAATCTCACTCGACCCGACCGTACTTAATAATACTGCTGCGTATTCACTAGACATTGTTAGTCTTTAGAATGTAGATGGTAGCTAATGATTTCTCCTAGAAAGGGTTAGCTCTATATATAGGGAACGAGAGTATTCCAAGCCACGCCCTCTACTGAGCGTATGACTCGAGAGTATTCCAAGCCACACCCTCTACTGAGCGTGTGACTTTAACCGAATCAGATCTTCTCAGGGATGCCGGAAAGTTCATAGTTCAACAACTCACGCAGATGTTCACGTGTGAAAAGATATTTTCTTTTAAGATTATCGCAGCTCCCATGTCACAAGGCGGAAGTCGTCTTTCACCAAGCTGAGAGAAATAATAAATATTGCAACCCTTAGGAAGAGATATTCACAGTCACCCCCCCACACGTTCTTGTCGCAGAGCGGAAGTCACCCATCAGTGTAAGAGAACCCTCCAGATGTTATCAAGATTCCGGCAGGTGTGTGAGGTCTTGGAGAGAAGCTGTTTGTCTACAGGATCAATAAATATCTACCTTAACCCCTCAGCTTCCCTTGTAAGAAAGAGAAAGGGAGAAGGACATCCTTTCTAGATTACATTCTGATAGAGAGTACCCTTTTTAAGATTTATAATAATCATTGTATGGAAGATATATAAAAAAAAGGATAGAGGAAGAGATTTTATAATAACACCCACTGTACGGAATATATTTATGTATTGTTTTGAGAGAAAAAGAGAGAGAGAGAGAAAACACCCTTCCCGCGGTCGCCGCCGCGAAAGAGCTTGCCACCCCCCTCCCCTCTTCATTCCTAATTTCCCTGTAAGAGAAAGAGAGAGAGAGAGAGAAAACACCCTCCCGCGGTCGACGTCGCTTGCCAACCCGCCCCCCCCCGCAGAACCATCCAACACACGCGAGCTATAAACCCTCAACCCCCCACCAACAACCCACCACCATCCCATCCCACCTCCTACATCAACACATCATCACGATACCTCCCCTACCTTCCCCTCTCTGCCCTGAAAACCGTACCTATGTATAAGGCCCTATCCCAAAAAACTACCCACCCCACTATTATGACGTCACTTCCGCCCTGAGGACCGTAAATGATCCCTACTTATCATAGTTACTCTATTTTTCACGGTCTAAAGAGGTGTTCATCGTAGTCACTATATTCTTATAGGTTTTGTGAAAGTCACTTTATTCACCTCCCAAAGAGTTTTTTTAATTGCAATATTCCCCTTGAAACAAAGAAGTTTTGTTGTAATCACTATACTCCATTAGTGTAAGTACGCGGATAGCAAGAATGAATAGCAAGACATGCACTTATTATTATTATTATTATTATTATTATTATTATTTATTATTATTAGCACCGCGTCTTACTACCCATTCGGGTTATACGCACGACATGCATTTAAAAATACAAATAAGTAAATATATTTCGAGCTAGTATCAAAGGGTTGTACTATTCTCACATTTCGTGACTTGTACTGTGTTTTTACTTTGACTGTACATTTTACAATTAAATGGCACGATTGTACAAATAAGTATACCATTTTGAGACACAACGAAGCAAGGATCTGTATCACAAAAGTATTTTGGCTTTATCTTTAAATCTTTGTCTATGACCTATTTTATTTTAAAGCAACAAAAAAACAAAAATGTTTTATAACAGAGTAATGTTTTGATATTTGGAATAAACTAGTGTTGTAAAAACTCTACCAAAAGAATTATAACATGTTAACAAAGACAAATACAGGCTATGCTACCCAACCGTAATCGATAAATTTCCATAGCTTCAGTGGCCGCATGGTCTAACGCACTACTCTCGCAATAGACTCGACTGCCGATGACATCTTGGTTCGAACCCAGTAGGGTGTACTGAGTGTTTTTTAAATGGTTTCTCATTCTCTCTTCAAGCAAATGCGGATACACTTCCTCTAGAATTCAACCTTACTCATTACCTTCGTAATTATTACATAAGTGTATGGCCTGAATTGGTGGTAAGACGTTGTGCTAAAGAATGAAATCATAAAAAATAAGGTTGCAATGAGACAATAGTTCTTTGGATTATGTTTCGCTGTTTAATTATTATTTTAATTAGATACAGACCTAGGTCTATAAAGATAACACCTGTTATACCACAAAGAGGACTTGGACAAACAGTTCGGTGGAGGTCAATAACTATGCTCGCTCCATACAACGAACCGACGCCATTTTGTTCCAGGAGGATGAAACCGAGCTCATGGTACTCCACCACGGTGCTGGTGGTGTTCTTCTACCTGTATGTCCTGGCCGTGCAGTACATCCGGGCCGCAGAGGTCCTGCCGGATCAGGATAAGGTGTCCTTCCAGGACGAGGCTCCTCGGCGACTGTCACCAAGCGAACAGCGAGTCCTTTCAAGGTGACACTCATCATTAATATAAACAAGCCAATGTTTAGGATGTAAGATATTTAGGGATGACAGGATGTCCTTCTAGAACTAAACTTTGTGCCTATTGGCCCCAAACAAGTAAAGAGTCTCTTTACAAGGTGACACTCCTCACTACTATAAATTTGACATTGTTTAGGATGTCGGATATTTAAAGGAAAGGACAGGATTTTCTTTCAAGATGAGACCTCGTGGCTTCAGAGAGTAGCGAGAACTTGCAAGAAAACCCTCTTTATATTAATGCTGAATACAATATAGAGGTTGTCCTTCAATTAAGAGATCCCTAGTATGAATACACAGCGAACATCCCCAGTTTATTTTTTATTATGTGTTCTATCTCACGATAGGTCCATTCCTTTTGCCAGTGAACTTAGACAGCCTATGTGCCTTGTCCTCTGCCTTCTGCTCCAGCTCTCAGAAATTTATTATTTCCTTCAAGTAATCCAATATTTGAAGACTCCTTCTTCCTAAGTTCTTCTTTCCCTCAACCTTTTCTTTTATGACGTCGTGCAGAAGACAGTTCCTCCTAATGAAGGGCCATATTCAGTTTGCTCTACACCGAAGAATCACATCCAAAATGGTTCTCTTCTAACCCACTATTCTCAGGACTGCTTCATTTGTCAATTGTCACCCTGTCTGTCCACCTGATATTCTTAAGTCTTCTCCAGCACCACATTTTAAAGCTCTCCAAGTATTTATTTTCCATCTTCCTAAGAGTCCGAGTTTCTGCTCCATACAGCACGATGCTCCTAATGTGGCATTCCATCAGTTTTTTCCTTCAGTTACAAGCTCAACTTGCTGTTGATGGTGTCCGTGAAAGTTACATTGATCCTTGCAGCGAACAACCGGGGTTGGCCGTACGGATAGTGTGAGATTAGATTTTACACATCCGGTTTCCATCCACCTTCTAGGCAATATACTTTCTTATTTACCCTCCTCGTTAACGAGTATCTCTGTGTGTTGACAGACCGGATTCCCCGTTGGCACTGACCTCATACGGCGGCGGCGAAGAATCCCTGGATATTGGAGGCGAGTCCCAGGACGGTGGAGGCGAGTCCTTGCGGTCGGTAGGGGTGGGTAGCGCCAGCCTGGATCGGGCGGTGGACTATCGGCCGGGGTACAACCTGGACCCCGCATACAACCAGTACTACGACTCGTCACAAGGGACCGACCCTTCGTACGGGTTGGAGTTCAAGTACCATGACTTCGAGCAGCTCACCAAGTTCCTCAGGACCACCTCGTCCCAGTACCCCAGTCTCACCGCTCTCTACTCCATCGGCAAGTCCGTACAAGGTAGGAGACACTTCATGTTTACCGCTGGGCAGACTGGCCTGGCTATAGACAGTGGCGTGCGTGGGAATGTTTTCAGGGTAGGGGCTTAGGTTATAATCTTCATGTGCACAGTCCTATTTAGATAAGAATTCATTGAAGGTATTAGAGCAATGTTCACAAAATAATACGTAAAATCACGTAAAACACAGCTGTCATTTTTCATATATAATATAAATGTCTATAAAATAATAATATCAATTTTGACCACAAAAAAACTATTTGTTAGTTCTGAAAATTCTATCTTCCTACCAGAATCTTACTACACTAGTCCACAATGTAGCCTACATATTAGAATCGAGTAGGCTCTACTCTACTTTTTCTTGAATATGAATCTTAATTTTTATCCGCGAATATTGAATCATGAGTAAGAAGCTTAGAAAAAACGATGAGCATAATATTTTAACTTTCCCACTTATATATTACTTCCCCCCTCCTTAAATTCCGATTTTGTTCAAATAACGAGTTAAATTTAAAGTCTAGAGTCTGGATTTTAGGTTTGGCCATAACCACCAGTAAGCATATTAATACATATGAGAATTAAGTCAATAATTCGAGAGATTCGATCCCCAATATTAAAATCAATTTTTCAGAAACATTATAATATACTTTAAATTGTTAATTTTTTTTAGCACTGCGTCGTAGTACCCATTCGGCTTGTATGCTAATTGTTAAACTAATACTGCATATGTATAAGTATAAATAAGTTTATACATTATAGTATTATATCTATATTATAGAAATAGTATCAGAGTGCAGTTTCCTGAAGATTTCCTTAAGATTTAGTTTGGTAATTTTTATTTATTTTAAAATAATCTGTTTTCAATTTCATAGTGTTTTGTTTAAAATATAGTAAAACGGTTTCACTCGTCTCAATTCTATTATTTCCTAAAGTGAAACACCTAAAACCGCATTACGTTGCAATGCCTGGATCTAACAACCTATTCGTGATTTTTGAGATGGACTCTTAAGGGGACCACCTCGATAAGCGAGAAATTGCCTTGCAACTGTTGTTTGACTCGAACGCAATATTGAATTCTACGATGCGTTATTTCAGATTACGGCTCACGCCAAAATAAAGTCGAAATATTCCAACAGGGCTCTTTTTCCTTAACAACCCTGTAGTTCAAGTTTTATTAATAGAAAAATGTGTTGCCGATGTAGCATTAACTCATTTTAAACGGCTATTTAAGCATATTTGTGGAAATATGGGACTAGGATTGATGAAAAGGGGCTCTAGATTGAACAAATACAGTAATATTTTGATAGGCTGGAGAGCTAGCAGCGAGCTTTCCTGTTTACTTTGAGTTAAGAAGTTTCGTAGTTTTCTTCCCCCTAATCTCTTAGTGACATGACAAAGGGTGGTTGTAGGTGAAGGGTGAAAGGACGTATAAACTTATTCAGAATAGAGATGTGGTTCCAAAAAACGACACAAACCATTACATTTTAAGCCTTGTGAGCTAACAGCGATTGATACTTTCTCGCTGACCGAGACGGCCGCCTTAAGTTTAAAACCCAGTTTGTTCCGTTCATTCATTGGCCATAAGAAAAGGTTTCCGTGTTGAGTGAGACTCCTGGTCCCGAAACGTGTTCACACTGTCTGACAGTCTCGAACAGATTATTATACTCACTCTCTTGACCTGGTTGCTCGGGGTTCTGAGTAACGGTATCCCGGCTGGGGGGGCCAAGGCCGGCACACCCTGATAGACAAAATATACCTTTGATTATAAATGGAAAGTTATTTCCTACTAAAAGGTAAACTTAAGAGCCCTTCTCACCCCCACGGATAACGCGTAGCTTAGGTTGGCGATACTGCTCGAATCAGGCGTCGTCGCATTGTGGTGCGGTGTTCTGAATTCAACTTTTTTTTTTCTAACAATGGAATCTAGAACAATTTAACAGCTAACCCGGTTAGTTAGACATGGAATCGGCTGTTGATATAGGAGCAGGTATTTATGTAAGATCCAATTTGGACGCTGGAAGGGAAAGGAAACTGTGGCAGACTCCCACCGAAAACAAAAAATGGTATACAAACGTGGTTTTTCAGTTCTTCTTAGATAAATAAGCTTTATACCTTAGGTATGATTCGTGACGTCATAAGTCTAGACCATAGCCATCTACAGCCGATCCTTAGCTCAGTCGTTAGCGTGTCTGTGTACTGATCTAAGATCCCCCGAGTTCGATTCCCGGCATAGTCGAAAAAAATATAATTGGTGAAATGTGGGTTTCTCCTTTCATAGTGATGAATTAACTTACAGGGAACTGGGTGTTGTCTGTTCTAGATTTAAATTAGTTTATAAGTCTTGTGTTGATATATTTAGTTAGTTCAGAAAGTGCAAGTTAAATACCTCAAATGAATCAAAAAATGAAATTTAAGAGTCAAGATGTCCACTTATGTTGCATTTAAAATAAATTATAATAAGTCATAGATAAAATTAGAAAAATCGATGAGGCAGTGATAACACATTTTTTTAGGTGAACCAAACCATTAAGAATGAGACCCTCAATCCTATGATCAATAAGAATATTTAATATTCGATGATTCGAGATTCACTTAAGAAAAATCAATTGGAATTTGCTTTAGAGCTTTAATACTGCAAATTGATGGTTCAGAGCCAACGTTACGTTAATCATGGGACAAATTTAACAACCATATCCCAGACTGTTAGATTAAAAATTAACTGAATGAATGAATGAATGCATTATAACAAAAAAAAGTTAACATTTAGTCATTATTTATATTTCCCCTTATGTTAATTATTTTTTTCCAAGACTATGATTTGAATTCGGGTCTTGGGATTCATAGTTAAAATTAAGATTCGAGATTTGTATTGATAAACTAGTGTATTCAACCCAACTCTCCTTTAAACATAGCAAAAGGTAATGCATGCCTTGTTTGTAAATATTTCAGGTCGAGATTTGTGGGTGATGGTGGTATCATCCTCCCCGTATGAACACATGATTGGCAAACCTGACGTCAAGTATGTGGCCAATATGCATGGTAACGAAGCAGTGGGCAGAGAACTCATGTTACATCTCATACATGTGAGGATATTTCAAATAATCATGTTTAACACAATAACCCCCTTCCCTTCCACTCTCATCTAACCGATGTATTGTTAATTATTTACATCTGATTATTATGTTGTCAATTTTTCTATGGTGACTATTTTCCATGTTCTTTGAACAAATATCTTGTTAACTTGGAATCAGCAGTTTAAAATCAACTATAAAATTATAATATTGGCTCAAAATTCATATAAAATAAATATTCCAATTGTGTAATTATTACCCGCTTCGATGGCCGCAGGGTCTATCGCGCTTCTCTCGCAGTAGGCTAGACTGCCGATGACGGGGAGATCGAGGTTCGAATCTCGTTCGGGTGTACTGAGGGTATTTTAAAAAAAATAGTTTTCCCTCCATGCAAATGCAGGTACATTTCCTATAAATACATCCTTTTTTAGCCCTAAAACCATTAACGTAATAGTACATAAGTGTATAATCTGAACGCGATGCGATGCCAAAAGAAATATTATTAGGTATACTTCAGTTATAATTTATTTTGGGGCACCTTAAAGTTTCTAAGTAAAGATTTTTTTTTGTAGTTGTGATGCAAATTGGATATAGGGTGTGACTGCCATAAGATGATATGTGTGGCAGTTACAAACGTTATTTTCCTATATATTAACCAGTAGCCAAGAATATTTTCAGGGGGGATATGAAATCAAATTTTGACAAAGAGATATAAATATCCTTGTTTTGATTGTACGTGTGTAAGAATTAGACTGAGAGTGTGCAGACTGCTGACATCAGTACTAGAGTGGAGGGTTTTCACGATATTTATCTACATATTTACAATTTTATATTTAACTTAAACTTTAATGGAAGTAGGTAATTTTGGAGAGGAGAACATATCTCGATATCCCCCCTCTCCTGGCTACGACCATGAGTTTAACACATCAAAATATGTTCTAGAGCTGTCACTTTTGATAGAGAATAACTTATCATCGCCATTAAAGCAATTATAACTATATTGTTACATTTTGTCATTACTGACAACAAACAAATATTTTTTTAGTATGTTTTGAATACATCATAAAAGTTCCTATTTCTAAAAAAAAACACTAACAATAATATTTGGCAGCATCCACTCTGTAGCTATTAAACATTATTGGAAAAGAATAACACTTTTTAAAATGGAACCTTAATCGATCCTTTTGGCCTCATTGCTATGACTAATGTTATTGTTTTAGTATATGGTGACCAGCTATAACACTGACCCTTACATCAAGTGGCTGTTGGATAACACTAGAATCCACATTTTACCATCCATGAACCCTGATGGCTTTGAGGTGGCCCGGGAGGGACAATGTGATGGAGGACAGGGAAGGTCAGTCAAACGACATTTAACGAGATCTATAAGTTTGTATTTGCCCCTACTGACAGAAAATTACTGCTTTGTCCAGTGGCAGCGGTGTAAAGTGTAAAGTGTGTTTCTCTCTTCTTAGGGAAAGCCATTCTGTATTTTTCACACATATTTATTCTTGAATAATATACAAAACAATGTTACCAGTCGTTCTTTATTGGTGTGAAACGTGGTCTCTTACCTCACATTACAAAAACAAATTTATGGTACTCGAAAACAAGGTGCTTGGGAAGATATTTGGTCCAAAAAGGGATGAGGTTACTGGTGAGTGGAGGAGGTTACATAAGGATGAGTTACATCCCCTGTACTCATCATTGTTAGGATAATCAAGTCTCGTAGATTAGGGTGGGCAGGACATGCAGCGGTATAGGGGGATTCTAGAACCCTGTTCAGGGTGCCTGACCGCTTCTGACCGAGGAACCGCCGTGTTAAATACCCTCCACTGCTGCCTGGCCTTGTCCAATGGGAGAAAAAGGAGCTTCCCATTGGCGCGGGAAAACGTGAGCGAGAGTGGCCGCCAAGCGAGTCAATAGAAAGCTGAGTTCTCATGGGTACTGAGTAGAGTGGGGAAATCGTCATGGACGGCTCAGAGAACATTGACTGTGGAGCGGTCCAGGCAGTAGAGAGGGTGGGTGGCGCGGCCTGTGCAAGTGCGGAGGATAGATTCAAGGGCCGACTGAGCAGTGAGGCACAACAAGGGCACTGACTGACTAATTCAATGGGAAAAGACCGTTGGGAAGACCTTGACATGGATGGGAGGAAAACATTAGAATGGACTTGAAAGAGATAGGGAATAATGAGATGGACTGGATAAAACAAGCTCAAGATATGGCTACGTTCTAATAAGGTGAACTAGATAGAACAAACTCAAGATAGGGATAGGTGGCATACTTTTGTAAGTGCGGCAATTAACATTCGAGTTCCTAATGACCTAGCGTAAGTAAATAAGTAGTTGTTATGATTCCTGTCCCTTCTTCCATATTTAAAATAATTAATAATGGTATTATTTACTTAGTAGATTGACAGACCCACATTCTTGTCTAAATAGAGTCTTTCAGCATGTCTTCTATTAGCAGCCATCTTTTTATAGACACTGAGACTTTTTCTTTTTTTGAGGTGTCATTCATCAGTCGCATTTGTGTGATCCCTTTCTCTCTTCCACTTTGCCGTCTATATCACTCACTAAGTCATTTCTTCTCATAATGTGACTCATCCATTTGGATTTTACTCATATAACCACCTGCAGATTATTATAACCACAAAATAAATAAATTTTACTTAAAGTAAAATATATTAAAACAACAAACACATTATCCACTCATTTCACAGATACAACGCTCGAGGTTTCGACCTGAACCGTAATTTCCCTGACTATTTCAAGCAAAACAATAAGCGAGGTCAGCCAGAGACAGATGCGGTTAAAGAGTGGATCTCCAAGATACAGTTTGTTCTTTCTGGAGGACTACATGGGGGAGCACTTGTGGCCAGCTATCCTTTTGATAATACACCAAACTCCAGTAAGTATCAACGCAAAAAAATTAACTACATTTTTTAAGTTAATGTGTCAATTTTTTTATATCAATTTCATAAAAAAAAAACTAAAAAAAAAATGCTCACACTACAAAACAAAAGATAGGTACCTATAAACATCCACTTATTATATGATTATGGAAAACATTAATGTTAATTTGAAGAAACAGCATTTGTTATAAAACTAAATATAGATGTTCACTGAGAAAATGATGGTATCTTGCTAGAATTTGAAGTGCTATACATGATCAGAGACCCAAAGAAAAGAATTAAAGGCTTTTCTTGAAATTTTGGTTTAGCAAGTCTATAAAAATGTATTTATATATTATGCGAAGTTACAACCAAATTTAGATTATTTTTATTGCTTGTTTGTTTTTTGTTGGATTTTTATTCCATTTGAGCTTCATTACATAGGAATAAACATCAATGAAACAATGATTTTTAAATTTTCTAATACTCGTACTAATATTAAAGGAAAAAGTGACATTAGTTTCTTCTATACTGTCATAACCTGACAGCACTAAATGTTTGACATTTTAAACCCTATTACCTGATTCATTTTAAATTAAATATCATATTTTAATTTAAAATATATTAATAGAAATGTATTAACTATGCCACCTCAGTTTGTTTAAAATATATAAAAACAATAAAATAAATTTGTAACAACTAAATTAAGATAACTTATAACAGATTAGTAGTTAATTTAAAAGTCTAATAATAAATGTTGTTAATCTTATATTATACTAGAATAAGTAAACAGCCAAAGCAAAAATTAAACTCTCTTTCAAACAATTATATTGTATTCAAAGTTTTATAGAATTTGTGCATTTTTATTTTTTTGCTTCTTACAAGGAATGTGCAGATCCTCTCCACTTTGTAAAGGTGAGGTCTTCGGACAAAACTCAAACACTCCTTCCTCCTGAACCATGCTAGAATGTTTATGCATATTTAAAAAAAATATGTTGCCGTCAATAATTATTTAAATTGCAAACAAACACATTCTATTATTATAAGTCTAAATTACACTATTTAAAAATGAACTAATTAAATAATTAACTTAATATGCCCTTATTAAATTTAAATATGTTCCTCTTTTATACACATCAGGAATGTTTAAGTTTGTGGTCTTTTAAATGCAAGTAACATTTACATGGACACACAAATAGACACTTAATTAGATACACAAAAGATGGTTCATATTCAAAATGGTTAAAGGTCGCTGCTTTTCACTATAAAAAAGAAATTTTCATACAAAATCTCAAATGTCGCATTCAGGGGTCATAACAAAACACGTACCCTAGGTAGGCCTATTTAAAATAAGTTGAAATAGTGACCGATTTTGTAAAAAAGTTCACATTTGAAAATAATCAACTAAAAGCAATAAAAAAACTTAAACATGAATCAAAAATTGTTATTCACACATAAATAAAAGTAGAACAATATTTTTTTTAAATCCCCTACCAAACAATTGTTCACTATTGTAGTATGCTTAAAAAAACTCATCTAAAAACCTTGATGGGGTATGGCCGCAATTAAAAGTGTGTTTTAATTTAGTGCCAAAAATCACATAAAAAACTTAAGCTTAACTTTGTAATACATGTACCGGTATTGCTACATATAAATAAAATATGAACATCTATTTAAGAGTACGGCAGTACCCATAACATTTTTTTTATTTGTTGTGTGTGTATATACTACTTGTAACTAAAATTGACAAAAAAGTGACTTGCTGCTACCCTCGCGCTTTGGATGTTCTCTTTTCGTTTTTAAATGGTGGTTATATTTATTATGAAAGATAAACTCCCCTACATTATTTTAGATTAATTTTTAACAAATATTTTAACCACATATTTACTTCTGACCTTATTAAATTGAAGATACTCTATGGTTATTACACTTGAATGCACACTTTGTTTACACTGAAATTAACAAACTTACCTTGATGGGTTTACACCACAGTGGAGCTTATAAGATAGGCCCATAATGAAATCATTCAAGGTAAAACTGCTATCGTTCAGGTTAAACAGTGTGTACCTACGTCATTTTTTGATTACGTAAAACTAAAACTGGTAAACATGTCAACTATAATTTTCATTTACTAAAAAAACTAGTCCCAGTAACTGCATGGTGTGTGTATGTTTGCCTCTGTGGGCCCAGTATTTCAGAGTTATTCGTCAGCTCCGTCGCTTACTCCAGACAATGACATATTCAAGCACCTAGCCCTCACTTACTCCAACAACCACCCTGTGATGAGAAGGGGCATGGCTTGCAAGGCAGGAACTCCGGCATTCAGCGATGGTATCACCAATGGTGCTGCCTGGTATCCGCTTACA